>MU228539.1:0-38476 GCA_018584345.1 Thuja plicata | reverse complement strand
TGTCAATTACTATGAATGTTTAATGAACAATGATAAGTTAATCTACCAAGTAACAGCTATATATATTTAAGACATCTAAGGGACTTGTGGATTTATTTATGTGGTAACTGATTCACCCCTCCCCTCTCAGTTACTCCATCCATATTTCCAACAAATATCTCTTCGGTTCCCTGGTGGGGTGTTACATAACTGTTGGTACCCTTCCATGCCATAATTCACATGAATTATTGCCATAACTTTTCCAGTACAGAACTCTATTGAATATATATATAGTAGTATGTACTTCTTCTCTCTAGCAAATTTCTAGTACATGTTCTTCTCCCAACATAGTTCTAGTTGCTTCCTAAATCATTCGTTGCACAACACCATTTTGTTGCGGTGTTCTTGTTGTCGAAGAATATCTCTTAATACCATGCTTCTCACAATAAATTTCAAATGAATCAAAGTTAAATTCTCCACCTTTATCAGATCTCAAACACTTAATTTTTCTACCTTATTCAATCTTAACTCTAGCTTTAAATATCTTGAATTTTTCAAATTCCTCATGTTTGTCTCTAAGAAATAAAACCCATGTCATTCCTGAATAATCATCAGTGAAAATTATAAAATACATGTCACCTGTTAGAAAGAGATAGATAATAATGCATAATATATTTTTATTGATGGAAACTATACACTTTAGTCTTGGCCACCTATCACATATTTTGTCTAACGATTATTTTGGTGATGAAAATCAGCAAAGTATGAAGAATAGTGCTAGATAGAGGTTCAAAGATCGAGTTAGTATGGGAAGAGGTTAATGTAGACATAGATCTATCTTATCAAGAAGACAAAGAACTATCTTATGGAGAACTAGTAGTACATTGGATTGATCACAAATCTTATCAGATCGACGATCTGATCATTTTGATAATTTTTTTAGTGTCAGGGTCAACTATGGAGGATTTTCTATTAGGATAGAAAGTTATTATGTGGTTATTTATTCAAGGTATAATGGTATATTCTACATGTTTCATTATATACTTGTTGGGCCGATGAAGTTAATATTTTTAATCTATAAGATAAAGTATATGTAGGCATCTAAAAACATTCCATAAAACTCTTATTAATTAAATTATATTTAATTAATATCCCCCAGTAAAATTATAGTTAATTTTTATTAATTATATTTTTGATATTCTCCTTCCTATTTAATTAAATTTAATTAATTAAATCTGGTTCATCTTCCGTGGTATCTAAATTGAATTTAAATACCTTTCCCTTTAAATGTTTTAAATTTTATTTAATACATTCTCTCCATTAAATGCCCCTTCAAATAAATTTTAATTTATTTATTCCCTCTACATTCTAATATTCTACTAAGCTATGATTAATCTAAATCTAATTTGGATTAATCCTAAATCTATCCTAGATTCCTAATATATAACCATCACTATCCCCCTAAGCCTACTCCTCTAATAAATCTTAGATTAATTAGACTAATTTTATAATTCCTACAACAAATAACTTCCTAATGGTGCTCACACATGTGTTAGCACCCCTCCCATGGGAGTTGTCCATTTCTTTTTCCTAAAATAGACCAAGTCATTTATCTTGCATCTTGTCTCTCCTTTTCTCTTTGGAAGATGTTCAACATGTGACTCACTTTGGGTCTCCCACCCTCTTCCACTTGTCATTGAGCCATCATTTCCAAGAGTTTCTCATACATGTGTGAGAAAATATCCCTCTTACATGACCACTCATTTATCCCATGTGGAATCTATGTGGATGGCACATGAGATCCATCTCATCCAATCCCTCTAAAAATATATAAATAAGATTCCTCACTCCTTGGAAATCATATTTAATTTTTGCATTGTTATCATGATAGTTTCATTCTAGGATATTTCTTAAGAATTTTAGCATTTTATTGCAATCTTAGCTCATTTGAATCTAGAAATTAAATGCTAGGTAAATGGAAATGAGTCTTAGTTTCATTTGATCTTCCTTATCATTCTAGCTTAGTTTTGCATTGTCATCTTCATCATTTGGTGAAGGATTGAGACAAGTTGACCACATCAATAGTTTGCATTGTGATATTCACTCCCTAGAAAGAAAGAAATCAATAGTGGGATTTATATCTTGTGTTGGGAGAGCATACCCACATTCCTCTCTAAGAGATAATCAAAAATTCTTGGGTGCACTTGTTTGGCTTATCTAAGGTTATGTTGGAATCTTTGTGTAGGAAATAATTTTTTGATATGTTAATGTAACTTTTATGATTTTTATCTCTAATTTTTTCATGGGTGATCTTTATCCCCATAGATAGGTTTTCATCATACACATTTGGGCAGGCTCAAGAGGACCCACATCCCTAAAAATTTAAGACTTTTTCAAAAATTTCTAGCATTTTCTAGACCTAGTTATGTATTTTTGTCTCTGATTTATACAAATTCATCTATGACCTGAGACTATCCTCTGCTCCCTGTGATTGTCATCTATGCAGACAATGATCTACATAAATTTTAGTCTTCACAAATTCATCCTTTGTGCAGATCATTGTCTATGTAGATCAGCCTCTGCGACCTGTCATTGTCATCTCCGCCCTATTTTATTTTCTAACTAGTTATTGCAGATGGTTATCTTTTGGGTGGTTTATTGAGGATTCTTTTGTGCCCTTTAGGCCAATGTCAGCACTAGGAGCATACATAAAATGTAACTTTCATTTATTATCCTTAAGTTACATTTTATGTATATACTTTCAGGATGTTTGAGATTGGTTTCATCTTCATAGGAGTTAACATAAAGATTCTCATTTTTTAGGGTTTTTTAAAAAATTGCAGACTTAGCCAAATGTCAAGAATCAACATATTGTCTCCATCATGAGTCTAGTGGACTATTGATTTAATCTTCTATCTCCGCCATGTCCCAGAAAAGATTTATTTTTGATTGTTTCAAGTCTTACTAATCTATTTGCCTTTTGTAGCATTTTAGGGTTGAAGACTTTAAGATTACTAATATTTTTCATGCAATTTTCCTTGGATTTTAACGGATTTTGGGAATTAACTTGTATTCTTATAACACTATTCTTTGAATGAATGTTTCTTAAAGGAATTAACGACATCAAATCTTGAATTCATAAGGGAAATAATGTCACAAATTCTTGAATGACTTAAGGAAAATCATTCACACCTTTCTTACATGATTTCCTTCTTGATCTGTGGTAAATAAATTGAACTTTCATGCTTAACCATGCTCTTGTGTCTTTTACATAGGTATAAAACACTTAGTTTTTTTAATTAGGTTCAATTTGGAAAACAAACTCTTCTTTGTGTGTTTGAAGAAGTGTTTTTTAACACTTCTTTTGAGTTATTTTTCATTAGATAGATCCCTTAATTTATGTGTTTCTAAGATTAAATTATAGTTGTATTCTCTCCCCTTTCCTTCATGGAATTTGGGTGAAGAGAAATCTCAGCTTAATATAGCTTCTAGAGAGGCTTGTTTAGAAGATGCTCTTCCCCTTTAGAGGATGACCTCAAACTGGTAAATAACATGGTCAGTATAGAAATGAGAGATTGAACAAAAAAAATTCTCAATCGCACCAAGCTTGGGCATGGTGTGTGGATTATAGTTCATATTGAGTGAATAGTGTCTAACGAGTCATCATGTTCCACTCCAGAATTAAGTGTCTTACACATGTACAAACTAATTGGGAGGATGCCATAAATCTTACTAGAAATTGTTAATTAGTGGCCTACCTAATTCACCTCTGAATGGTGACTTATTATAATGCAAGGAGAGGGACAATTATCCCCTCAAGATTCCCATTATATGTATCCAGGGTATTGTGTTATAAAAGAGATCTTCGTAGCACAACAATAATACCTGGAAAAAGGAAAAAACATGGGCACCCTTCTAAGGGTGACACTATTGTGTGAGTCGAAGGACTACCAAGTAATGGGCCTATAATATTTAATACAAAGCCAATTCCTTAAGGTAGCTATTTTTTGTACTATGTTTTCATTGTGTTAAACCACGTAAAAACATAAGTGGCTTGAAAGAGTCACTTGGGTATACACAAATGAAATATCAATGTTGTATCAAAATTCCCCAAAGTCACAATTTCTTATCTCTTTCAAGGTTTCTTTGTCCCTTGGAGGACTATTTTCAGACGTGCATCTTCAATAACTATTAGTTATGCCCAAAATATGAGTGAAGGTATACTTAGCATAGTCAATTGTTTTGATGTATATTGAAAATCAATTCTTTTTTATGAACAAATTGACCTTAAATAGTCCAAAATCAGCCAAAATCTTGTTCATCATCTCCTAATAATCCATAATATTCCAAATCATCTCCTTAATTGAATCCAAATATCCACCATTTTATCCTAATCATCTTTAATCATCCTTCATCGTCATCTATTAATCATCCATTATCTTCATAACTATCTTCCTTCTTCATCATTTTATTCATCCTAATTACCTCTTCCAATTCATTCTTATTCTTCTTAATCATTATAATCATTCCTCTAATCTAAGTCATACCTAACCCATTCATGACCCATCATTTAGGACCCGCATCCCAATTAATTTGTCTAATCAAATCAAGGTCCTAATCGTAAATCTTATTCTAATAATTCTAATCATTGCATCATTATCCTAATCCTATCAATCATTATAATAATTCCATCTTAAACATCCACAATCTTCCTAATCCTCATCCTTCTAATCCACATCAACATCCTCTTTCTTAATCCAACCACATCACTCATTCTTCAATCCGATCATATCATCATTATTCTAATCCAATCCACTTGTCAACCTCATATCATTCTATCCAATTTTAATCCAATTCATCTTCCTCTTCATCCAAAACTAATCACCGCTTAATCATTCCCTTGTCTTGAAACATACCTCATTTTTCTTCTAAATTTCATCCATTCTTCATTCAAATCTTTATCCATGTCACCTTCTAATTCCAATTTTCATACAATCTTCTACTTTTGGCTTAGGATCACCATCATAATCCTTGGACTTTAGTCCAGTTTATATTGAGTGAACCACATACAACCATAGTCAAGCTTAACCCACATCAAATAAAACTTCATCTTTCACACCTTCATCAAGATTTTCATCTCAAATATTTGGTTTAAATATTTATCAAAGTGTTGCATAGACCCTCATCATTAGAAAAAATATATTTGAATAATTTATTTGAGAGCATTATTTTGTATCAAGTAGTTAATTCTCTTATTCATATCCTATTTTTCTTGGGATCATCAGTCTATCTCCAAGTAGAAGAAGATATCATAATCCAAATCAATCCTTTGTTTTCACCATCATAGGGTCTTGTTTCACCTAGTTTTGTGTCAAACATTTAAATCCAAACCAAACCAAATCAAATCAAATTCAACCTTGAGGCCCTACCCTCATATCCAAAAAATGAAATTAAATGAAATCAAAATCAATCAAATCAAAATCCTTGAGGCCATGTCCTCTTAAATCAAAACAAAGTCAAAAGTTTCACCTAGTACTAAGTTCATATTTCATCCATCCTCAAATCTTTCACTTCATCCACTCTTAATCTAAATATTCATCAAAATCATATTCTAATCCAATTCCAAAACCCATCATTCAAACATCATGAATATGAACTGGTTTCACAAAATTGTTGAGGACTTTAAAGTACTAAACCCTAATCCTCAAACCATACCTCCAATCCAACCCACCTACCAAATCAATTCTCAACACACATCCTATCTAATCCAAATTCATCTACCATTTCTTATCCTTTATCTACCTTTGAAAAGATAAATTCATCTCTTTATCTTTCACCAACACATGATTCCCTCCATATCCACCTTTCCCAAGAGATTCAAGAACTCAAAAACAATATCCTTAGTTTGCAAAATTAGGGTCAAAACAAAAGGTTTTCCTTTGAATAAATATGTTATTCCCCCTTCTCCAAATCCATAATCTCCCTCTCCCATCCAATCCCAATCCTCCATCTAGTCCTCCATATTTGAGCTTTTTGTCCAAAATAATAATCCTAATCCTCCACATAATCCTAATCCTCAAAAACCCACATCATCCCCATATTGTAATAACTTTTCCATTGATTGGATCCAAGGGTTAGTAGAGAATTATAAAACCCCAACTCCAAATAAAGTTGTCCAACAATCCCAATTCATGCACCCACCTCCATCTCCTCTAGCTCAAGACACACCTCAATATCCTAAGTCTCATGAGACATCCATCCCTCCATTCACCCAACTTGAATCTTTCATCTCCTCCATCACATCATCCTAACAAGTCCAAACACGCCCAAGCCTTGCTCCAAAGCATACTAACACGGATTCCTCTTCTCCTCTGCATCTAAATATTCCTCCATATTATGAAACCTCTCCATATTATGACACCTTTCTATATGAAGATCCTCTGCTTCCATATCAAGATCCACTTATCCTACTTAACCCCCCTCATAATACCATTCCTAATCAATATCAAGACATACCCTCCACCCCATTACATGATCCCCTTCCATGTAAAGATCCACTCATCCCTTCCACTCCCACACATAATATTATCCAAATTAAAGATCAAATTACCCCTTCAAATCCATGTCATAATCCCAATCCATATCAATATCCTATTATCTATTCTAATCCCTCTTATGAGCCTAATCCTCCACATGATCCTAATCCTAGACAATATTCCATCACACCTATCCAATCCATCCATGAATCTTATATATATAATCTTGTCTCTTCAACCTCAATTAGACATGGCTTCCTTAAAGATCCTATTATTACTTCCACCTCTCCTACCCATTCTCATGGACTCACATCTTGTGTTCAAATTAATAATCATCACATTGGAAAAATAACATCTCAAGGTTTTGGTAAACCTTCCACCCCTTCTAAATCCAAAATCCCTCCATATAAACTCAAATGTTACCATCCCTCACCCTCCACATTTATTTTGGGCCCTTATGTAAAAAAAAATCCATCCCTTCGTCATACACATCCATTTTGGGCCCTTATGTCCAAAAATCCATTGCTTTTTTATCCATGTCCATTTTGGGTCCTTATATCCCAAAATCAAATCCTTCATCCCTTCCATCCATTTTGGGTCCTTACATACCTCCATCCACCATATCTAAGTATACCACTCCATAACCTCAAATTCATAATAAAAATCAACAAAGGCACACATCCTTGTATTCCTTCCAACATTCACCCTCCATTATTCCCTTCATTAACTCTACAAACTATATACCCCCATGCACCCATACCATTTCTATTGCAAGCAATTTGGATTCTAAATATAAAATGCATAAAAGATGAAAACCACAAAAAATTAAGGATCAACAAGTCCCATCTAAAAGATATGTTCAAGAAAAGAAAAATGTGATCCGAAAGAAATAAAATTCAAAAGGAAACAAAGGCCCAAAAATAGAAATTCAAAAATCATGTGGATTCTCAAGCTACTTAAAGAAACAATGCATGTCAAAGAAAAATCCAACTTGGCATCCAACCTTTCTAATCCAAAGAATTCCTCCACTCTTAAGTCTTCCAATCTTCCATCTTCGAAATCCATTTTGGAAACATATGTCCCAAAATCCACTATCCTAAGTCCATCATCTCCTTCATCTATTTTGGGTCCCTACGTACCAAGATCCATATTTCCTTTTCCACCTCCTTCACAATCTACTCCTTCAATACTCCATCACCCTTTAAGGTGTGTTCCAATGATGATCTTTCCAACTCCTTCATCCACTTATTCATAAGTCTTCCAACCTTCCTATTTATTCACCACTCCCTCTCCATCCTCAGATCTTGTTAATCTAACCCTATCCATAAACCCTTATCCCCCTCCATCCCCCCATCCATTTCATCTTGCCTCCCACCATTCTACCAACATATATGAACATATATTAAAAATTCTTTGATACATTATAAAAAGAAATATAAAAATTTACAAGGGATACAATCCATAGAACTAGATTCTTTATTCCTTCCATCATATTCCTATCACATATTCATTTTCTTCCAAATCCACTGATCTATATCCATGTTCACTTATCATCATTCCCTTGCACTCTACACTTGAGGGAAATATCCATACATACTATGCTAACTTACATGTCTTCTACATCCCCTATCCACAACCCACCATTGAATCTAAGTCCATCATCCTTTTCCCATCTTTGATTTTGACATCCTATCCATGTCCTCCATCTCATAGTCCTTGTCTTATATATTTCATTCATCCCCCTTCCATAATCCTATATAAGTCCATCATCCTTTTAATTTCTTTGATCTTGGTTATCCATGCATTTCCTCCATACATTAAATACATTATCCTATTTCATTCATATCCTTTGTATCCTTATCCCCTATCCATATCATCCCTCATCCTATCCAAATCCATTCCACTTTCATACTTGTTATCTTCAATAAAAATCTAGAGGCACTCAAACATCCATGCATGCTTTGGACAATACCATCCTTACCCCCTTCATTCATATTCTTTATACACTATCCATCCATTTCACTCATCCTAATCCTTGTATTTCTCATCATTTATTCTTCCACTTGCATCCCTTACATACCATACTTCCATTTAATGCATCCTTTATCCCCCATCTTCTCATCCTTCATTTTCCTAATGCTAGTGTGGGGCATTTCACTCCTATTGGAATAATATAAAGGTGTGTACTAAAAGGGGAGGGGTGAATGAGTACCCTTAAAAAATTTCAAAAAAATCTTTGTAATAAAATATACTATTATAACCGACTAAGTAGATAACTTTCACCAAACATGTAATGTCACTGCTGAAATGAAAATGCATATAATGTAAATAATAAAACATACATGAAACTTAAGTACACATTACACTAGTATTTTGGTATCATAGAAAACCCCTGTTAGAAGGTAAAAAATGTTGTGGGGATGAGACCCGCAAAGCTTCACTACTATAATAATAAAGTAGCTTTTTAGAGCTTACAAAGGTTGATCACTTCTGGTGACCTTACCCTGTTAGGAGTAACAAAAAGATCAATTAGATCTACCTTGTGTGAGGATTTAGCAACACAAAGTATCTATGCACTCTGCTAAGAGATTTATACAAAGATAGTTAAGTCTACTCTGTTAGGATATTTAAGGATTGTTTCAATTGTCAGAGAGTAACAAAATGTGTGATATGAACAAATTACAATCTCTATATTGTGAATACAGATCCTTTATGTGCAATGAAATTATCACCTTACTTTGAAGGATAATACCTTCTGTACTACTCGGTATCCTTGTCTCTGTTATGTAAACTGAATGCTGCAATGTAGTCCTTGTCCTAAAACCCTTGTCTGGTCCTTGATGTCCTTAGTATGGTGGCTACTTGATCATTACTTAATCATTATACATTACAAAATGATATCTAATCTTTACATATATCAAACCTCTTGACCTAATTAGGGTCTTACAATATCTTATAAAACATAAGATCAGCAATGTAAAAAATTTACCTTGATCATCTAAACATAGGAGATTTAAACAATTAATGTGTGTATTTGTAATTAATGTTCTCCTTCATCTGTGTAAATTATTATCCAGCTCAACAATTTTTTTTTGCATAGACTAATGTGCCAATTCAAACTTTTATGTGACCTATGGTGTACTCGGTAAATACAATCTCTCGGTGCTTTGTGTAAATTGTGTGCTCAGTATATACTACTGCTCGGTAAGTATTTTTACTCGGTGACCACTACACTTGGTTAAATCTGCACATGATCAGTGATCTTGGTTAAATCTGTACTCGGTGATCATACCCACTAGTCTATATGTAACTCTATTACTGACTGGCAATTTGAATGCTTGAATACTAATGACAACCTTCAAAGCTTATTTGCAGTAACATTCTCCCCATTTGGCCTTAGTATCAAAATATTTTATATGTAGATGTAGTATACACAACAACTTATACATAGTGACTATACATAGTGGCTCCCCCTTTGTACATGCTCAGTATGCATATGTTTCCCCCTATATACATATGTTTCCCCCTTTTTTGAAATTAATGACAAAAATAAATAACTTACAACTTGTCAAAAATGTGAGGATGGGTCTTCTAGATATTTTCTAACAATTTCTCCCATTCCTCCTTTAGGTTTTCAAGGGTTAATTTCTCTATATGTTTAGTTGAGCATGCATATCATATATGATTTCTTTAACTGACAGTTCTAGGGTGGCAATCAAATTCTTTGTCTATGTCACATGCTTTTGCATCATTGCTAAATGCGGTAGTAACATACCCTGAAGCTCAGTTACTTGATCTCTTATCATGTCCTCTTATTTCTTCAAATTAAGTCTCAACCATTGTTTTTGTACAACCTTGGTGTAATGCATCTTAGATGCATGTTGCTTGGTTGAAAAAATGTTTGCACTATCTTTTATATCTTCATCTTTTCACTAAGCTCGGTAGTGAAATTATCTAATGTGCATAACTTCTACATAATTGTAAGTGCCTGATTGATTACAATTTCTAAGCTTGTTAAAAATTCTAAGAGGGTTACCTTATATACTACCACTACTTGGCTGATCTTCTCAGTAACCTTGTACTCAATCTTCTTTTTTGTTCTCTCTTCTAGCTTATGCTCAACATCAACGTATAGACCATTTATTTCCTCAGTGATAAGTGCAAGTTTATCAATTATGGGGGAATATTCATTGATTTTCATGTTAGGAACAAATTGCTATAATATCTCATTTTTTGTCTCTAGCACCTGTGCATTTTTGTGTTCTTGCCTATGCTTATGTTGAGCTTATTTTTGGGAGCATAGCTCTTCTTCTTCTTCTTGTTCTTCTTCTTCTTCTTCTTCTTCTTCGTGTCTACCATTGTCTTTGTGTTACCTTTACATTTATCTTCCACATTAGTGGTATCTATTGGTGCATCACCTTGTGTTTTAGCTCCACCATGTTCGGTCTCTTTACCTTTGTCTTCACCCTTGTCTTAATTTGCATTTTTGACTGGCTCAGGTTTTTGTGTTTGTGTTTGTGCTACACTTTATATATCATTTTCTTGTACCAAAATAGGAAGATTACCTGGTACCATTGCTTGGGTGACCTCGGTTGTATCTGTTTCATCTAAGGTATCGGTTGCTCCAAGTATCATTTCATCTTCTTTTTCTTTGTCATTAGGATCACCTTCATTTATATCTTCTATTGTGATCTCTACATGACCTAGATTTTTCAAAAGTTTAGGAATTATGTCCAATACATTATCAATAGTTGCATCATCAATATTTTTCTCGGTACTTAGTTGATGTCCCTCGGTATCGACTATAGATGCAATGTCCTCTATTTTCTCGGTTGGACATATCAAATTTTTCCAAATCTTGTTTCTCTCTTAATCAAATTCCTTTAAATTCCCTTGAATTATATTCAGTACTCTTGATTTCTTATGGAATTTCTTTGTATATTGTTGCATTATGTAATCAATTTGTTCCACTGTTTATTCATCCTTAAGTAGAGTGAGAACTTCCTCTCTCATCTGTTTCTTGGTATTTAATGCATAAGTCCATCTGTGTGATACTTTATCATATAATTCTTGTGGAATGTAACTAGAAAATTCTACAGTAACCTTCTTGGAAGTAATCATCATACCTATGATAGCTTCTTCCAATTTTTTTATGATTCTTGGTAGTCAGATTTACATAAGTATGGATCTTTGGATGTCCTAACCTTCTGGTTTTCCTAATTTATTCTTCTATTTAATCAATATTATTTTGTACTTTTTTCTATACAACCTTACATTGATCTATATTATCATTAGAGTCATCCTTATCATCTTTATTCCTTACATACTTCCTTCTTTGAATCAGTGTTGTAGACCTGGTTGTATTCTTTGGTTTCCTTGTCTGATAAGTATACTTCACTGATGGTCTTGTGATCTTTGCAACTCATTTCTTCAAAGGTGGTGAATATATTGTCTCTAATCTTGTTCTTGTCCTTGGTGGAGACTCATTCTTTATGAATTTTCTATTTTTTGCCTTCGGTGCCTCTTCTTGTGCTTCACCTAACTCGGTGACATAGACATATTGATCTTGTTCTTCATCTTCACCGACTATAATCTATTCCTTGGTATCATGAACTGATTTGTTCAGTTCTTCATCAGTGATAGCAAACTTTCATTTCAAAGTCTTAACAATCTTTGTCTTCTTCCTAACCATCATATCAACTTGTAAACAAATAGATATTCTAGTTTTAGCTTCACCATATGTGCTAAATCTCATGGAATATTTGTCAACTCGTTCATTAAGTAACTTTTCTATAGCTTCAGAAGCTAAATCAATGTTAAGTTCATAATCCATTGGAGGTAGCCAGGTTGTCCTCAGTTGTACTACCTTGATAAGTGTTGTGTATGTGTCAACTACAAAACAAATGTCATCTTTATACATCTCTACCAACTGCATTGGTATCCTTTTTCTTTTCTCCATTCTTGCTTTGAACTTTGCAAAACAGTCATTCACAGTAGGTTCAAAGTTTGTGCCTAGACTTGCAATGAAGTCACCGATTTGGAATGTAATCGGTTAGTTTATCTTCCATTTCACATTACCAACAAAGGGGAAAAACCTTTGTAGATAGAAAAATGTATATAGAAGTAGAGAACCAAACTTACAAGTATTTGATCATGATGATTTGATTGTTCTCATATTTTCTTCCAGTTGCCTCTATAACAACTCAGCTAGGTCAAGTTTCAAACCCTTCTTCACAATCTTATATGTAATATCAACAGCTCCACATGCAACACTATTACATCTTCTTTACTAGAAGATTTTGTATGCAATAACATACACACCAAACCTAAGTTCAGGATCACTGATGGTGTTGATCCATAGACCTCTACCATCCCACTTGGCTCCTATTATTTTTTCAATCTCGGTTCTGGGTGAGTGCCTTAGGGATTTTTTTTATCTGGTGTAAGATACCTAGTTACTACATGTATCACATCTTTTCTTATTTTCTTCAGTTCATCCAGCCAAAATTTTCCATCATGAACTCGACTTAATATAATACATACCCATTTAGTTTTTAACTCCTTTGGGAAATGTAGGGCATTTTTTAACCCTTTGACTTCAAGTTTTTTATGATCATCTTTCAGTTTACCGTCTGTGCAAAGTGTTTGATATATTGATATTTTCTTGAAATCACATATCTCATTGATCTTGTAGTCAATGTATGCTCTCACATCATGAACAAGTAGAACCCTAAGTGGTATCATGGAGAACACACCTTTGTCATCAGTTTGAGGTACAACCTATGGATGTATCTTATAATGCGGTTCTGTGCATGTTAAATCATTAACAAGAATCACCTTTTTATTGTATCCATCTTCACCTTCATGGTTTGTGATGGGGATGCCATTGTTTTCAAATTAGGGATTCCCATATAAAATCTCAAATAGCTCAATAAGTGAAATGCTTACTTTTTCTAACTTGTAACTTCTCAAAATGTGCTCAGAATCTCTGTAAAATCCTTCGAAGTGCTCTTCTTTGAATTCTCTTTCAATTTATCTTCTCTACTCTATGAGCATTGTGTGGAAAAATGAGTTCACCTCCCTCAAATTTATACCAAATAATTTTTTTTGGCGCAATAAATTCTTGTCAACAACCACTTAATAGACTAACAAATCACTCGGTTAATACTAAGGATACTTCAGCTTAGTGAGTACAAGTGCTCGGTTACCTTAGAAAAATGGTTATCTCTCACATGTTCACCAAATGGAATTATTAACTTACTACAGATTAACCAACTCAACTAGATCAAAGTAATAAAAAATATAATACCATAGTGCATCTTAATTCATGCTAATTTAACATCTGTACAATGAATATAGGGACTAATGTAAGATGTAGCTTTGCAAAACATAGTTCCATACCTGCTTGTATATCTTAAATGGAGGTTGTGGTGTCACCTAATCTATCAGATGAGGTGTCACCGACTATTGTGCTTGGCCCAACATTATCATTTGATGCTCTCCTCCACATTTGATTTTTGACTCTCACAATTTCTTCAATTGTATTCCCATTTCCATAATTATTTATTTGATTTGCACAATCTCTGCTTAAGTCACTTACCTTCTAAGAGTGTGAGCAAGCCATGTCAGATTTTGACCAATTTCTAGACTTAGTTATCCATTGTCTCATACAGTTAGCTTCTATATTTCCATATTTACCACATGTTGTGCAACTTTCCCAAGAGTTGTAATCCTAAGAATACGCATTACCTTATCTTTTTGGTTGATTTTCTTTTTCTTGTCCTTTAGGTTTCTAGATTTCCTTTGTATTAGTCATGCATGCTTGTGATGTATGACCATACATGTTGCAATTTCAAAAATATTTATCCATGTAGGGTTTCTTTTGTGGTTTTTCCAGCTTAGATCTGTATTCATGTGCTTGATGTCTGTGCTTATTACAGTTATAGATATTACTATTAAATTTAGGAGAGTTTCTATAAATACCTTTTTCTTTGCTTCTCCAAATGTTTAATGTGTGGCCTAGTTTTCTATAGTGATGGCATGAGGGTTTCTTAGGCTTTGGATTTGAGTAGATAATCTTCTATTAATCTTGGTTTGATGATTCTCCCTTCTCGGTGTACCCTAATCAGGTATTGTTATTTAGTATTCTTTGATTGTTAAAAAATTCATCCATTCTCTTAGTACTATCTTCAGATCTCTTAATCACCTCATGGTGTTGTTGTAGAATTTTTAATTCATTTCTCAGTTTTTCATTTTCTTCTTTCAGTTCACCAATATATTCTATTTTTTGAGCAAGCTCAATATTCATTTGGTTGGCCTCATGACTCATAGAAACCATTTGATTGGTGATCTCAAAGTAATGTTCAGTAAGTCTCATTATCTTAGATTCCTTTTCTTGTAAATTTTTAGTCATTTGTCTTTTGTCATCAACAACCATGTTTCTATCTTGTCCATCTTTCTTTGCATTGTTCAAGACTTCAACCATTGTAACCATTTGTGTATCTTGTCTGATTTGTAGTGCTTTCACTTATTCAGTAATGTTTTGAGTTCTCTTAGATATCTTTGATATAATTTCTTCAGATGTATCAGATATGCTGCCAGATTCAAATCTAGATGTATCAAATGGGTCATGAATATCTTCTTCCTGATAATCAGTCTCATGATAGAGAAATTCCATGTAATTTCTCTTAATCAAAATCTCCCTGAGTTTCTCTTTAGCTTCTTTGTATTTTTTGATGTAGATTGGCAACTGTAAATTCTGATTCTCAATAGTTTTATGAAGCATATACCTTCCCATTGTAAGATATTTTCTCCCCAGTGATTAAAATTTCTACACAAGAGAACTATCTTTGATACCAATTGTTGGAATAATAGAAAGGTGTGTATTGAGAGGGGAGGGGTGAATCAGTACCCCTTAAAAATTTCAAACAAGTCTTTGTAATTAAATATATTTTTATAAGCGACTGAGTAGATAACTTTCACCAAACATGTAATGTCACTACTAAAATGTAAATGTATGTAATGTATATAATAAAACATACATGAAACTTAAGTACACATGACACTAGTATTTTGGTATCACAGAAAACCCTTGTTAGAAGGTAAAAACTACGGTGGGGATGAGACCCACAAAGCTTCACTACTAGAGTAATAAAGTAGCTTGTTAGAGCTTACAGAGATTGATCACTTCTGGTGACCTTACCCTATTAGGAGTAACAATAAGATCAATTAGATCTATCTCATGTGAGGATTTAGAAACACAAAGTATTTTTTCACTTTTTTAAGAGATTTATACAAAGACGGTTAAGTCTACTCTGTTAAGAGATTTAAGGATTGTTACAATCGTCAGAGAGTAACAAAATGTACGACCTTAACAAATTACAATCTCTATAATGTGAATACAAATCCTTTATGTGCAATGAAATTATCACCTTACTCTAAATGATAATATCTTTTGTACTGTTAGAGTTGTCATACTATAGCTAATAATTAACTTACTTAATTATTAGTCTATTATACTCTACACTTAAGTTAAACTTAGGCATCTTATAATTCTTTAGGGATTTTACCTTTAGGGTTTCTTGATTCCTTTTATAAGGAATCACCTCTTTGTAATTGATAACAGAGATATTGTTCATAATAGAATATCATTCTTTTATATATGAACATGATGCCTCTGGCATTTTGGCCTCCATAGTTTTCTTCCTTTCTGTTCTTTTGCTTCTTCCATGTAATAGGGTTATGCATGTAGGTGTTCTTGGGAGATTAGTATTTCTACCTAATCTAACATGGTATCAGAGCCATCCTGCTACTCTCTGTTCATGTTTTGTTGAAGTGTTTTAGAAGCAGGAGGTTTTTTGGCTTTTAGAGTTTTTTTATGCGGATTCAGAGGTACAGGCACGGAAACTGACAATTTTTTTTTTAAAAAATCACTTTTTTTAAGGTTTTTGTTTCGTTAAAAAATGTAGCCAGTGGTTTTTGAATCACGCCACCAGTGCTCCACCACCATCGACCCAACACCACCCCACACCACCATGGCTAGCACTGCCGCCCGGCCCTCTATGGCCCTCACCACCGCGGCCTCCTCCGCTCCGCCGGTCCACTGCCACCCGGGCCCTGTCAACCCAACTCCGTCAGCACAGTACCGTCACCTATGCGCCAACCAATGGGCTTATCTTTACTTCGTGCGGTCACATTAGTGACCAAGGGCTCTGCCCTCAGCCCCCTACGTGTGCCATATGCCCAGGGGCTCAGTTTTTTTCAGCCCCAGGGGCTTTAAATTTTTTTTGGTGCCCTTTTGACCCTCTGATGGTGTTTTTTCTCTAACTGGAGCAAACAGAGGTCTTTTTCTGACTTCTTTATATCGTCAGAAAGCTCTTTCCGAGCTCTTTCAGATGATGGAGGTTGGGGTTTTGGGTTTTGCTATCTTGATAGTGTTTTTTTTATCAAAGTCTGATGTTTGTGTTTGCCTTCTGGGAGCCATATCTTTCTCATCCGGACTCCTTCAACAAACTAGATATCATCAAAAAGCTCATTTAGTGCATTTTTTAGTGGCAGGGGTCTTTTCTCTAGATTCTTCTCTAGGTTCTCTCTCCTCCAAGTTTTGCACTTTCACACTCTAGCGGATTACTTGGGTTCTACAGGTCATGGGATCTCTTCCTCTATTCCTCTAGCTCACTCTTCTTTTTGACTCTCTGAGTATTGTATACTTCTCTTCTGTAGCATTCCCATTTTATATAAATGCACTAAGATAAAGTGCCCGCTACTACATATCTAGGATTTTGAGCATCTTGTGTTTTTTTGTACTCACACTCAGTTATAAAGTGCCATGGGGGGTTATGATGTTTTTTCTTATGTGCTCATCCACCTTTGTCAAGTGAGTGTACCTTCCATGACATTTGTCCCATGCTGTGTGTCTAGAAGATCATTTCTTCTGCTTTGACACCGCCCTTTATCCTATTCTTGTACCTTCTTCTGCATTGGGTGTTCCTGATTCTTCTTCTAGTAGTTGTTTCTGGCATTGCATTTCAGTGCTCCTGTCACCTCTCCCTATTTAAAATTATGGTGGGGTTCACCTATTGGTTCTATTTCTTCCTTGGTTCGGTTGAGTGATCTATGTATTCAATTTTTGTTCCTATGTACAAGGTGGATGTAGTGGCCAGGAACCTATGCATTTTGGTGAGATGGATCATCTACTATATAGACACTCATTCATTCCTACTTTTGGAGGTCACCTCTTTGATTGATCAGCTCTTTAGACTTTGTCTTCTCTACTTGGTCATGCACTATTTCAGTAGGGGTTCCAGCAGTTACTTCTGACAGTGTTTGCAGCTTCTTGCTTTGGAGATGCTATACATGCTCTTTTCTGTTCCTTTCTTTGGGACTTTTTCCTAGATTGGAGGTTTTGTTTCCTTCATCTAGCTTATCTCTTTTTGGGATAACATTTTTCCCACTGGGTTTTCTCTATTTCCCCGCTTTATAGAGATTTCTTATACTTGGGTACCTGATCAGGCCTAGTTGCTGGGACCCATAGTTCCTTTCATGCATTTTGTTTACATGCATTTTTAGTCCTTAGTTGTTTAGCTTCTCCCTAAGTTCATCTTAAGCAGGAGTGTTAGAGTTGTCATACTATAGCTAATAATTAATTTACTTAATTATTAGTCTATTATACTCTACACTTAAGTTAAACTTAGGCATCTTATAATTCTTTAGGGTTTTTACCTTTAGGGTTTCTTGATTCCTTTTATAAGGAATCACCTCTTTGTAATTGATAACGGAGATATTGTTCATAATAGAATATCATTCTTTTGTATATGAACATGATGCCTCTGGCATTTTGGCCTCCATAGTTTTCTTCCTTTCTGTTCTTTTGCTTCTTCCATGTAACAGGGTTATGCATGTAGGTGTTCTTGGGAGATTAGTATTTCTACCTAATCTAACATGTACTTCTCGATAGCCATGTCTCTATTTTGTAAACTGAATACTGCAATGTAGTCCTTGTCCTAAAACTCTTGTCTGATCTCTGATGTCCTTAGTATGGTGGCTACTTGATCATTACTGTATCATCATACATTACAAAATGACATCTAATCTTTACATATATCAAACCAATTGACCTAATTAGGGTTTTATAATATCTTAGAAAACCTAAGATCAACGGTGTACAAAATTTACCTTGATCATCTAAACATAGGAGATATAAAAATTAATGTGTGTATCCATAATTAATGTTCTCCTCAATCTATGTAAGCCATTATCCTACTCAGAAAAAAATTGTTACCTAGATTGATGTGCTAATTCAAAATTTTATGTGACTTCTGGTGTACTTGGTAAATATTGTCTCTTGGTGCTCGGTGTTCCTTGTGTATCTCATGTAAATTATGTGCTCGGTATATACTGGTGCTCAGTAAGTCTATATTCTCAGTGATCACTATACTGAGTTAGCTTTGCGCATGATCAGTGCTCTTAGTTAAATTTTCAATTGGTGATCATAATGACTACTTTGTATGTTACTTTGTTACCAACTGGAAATTTGAATTCTTGAATACTAATGACAACCTTCAAAGCTTATTTGGATTAACAACTCCTTTACCGCATAGTTCTTGTATCTCCACCCTTTCATCCTCCATCCTTTAATCCCACATATCCTTCCCTTCCATAATACATATCTATCCATTTGATTCCTCTATCTCCTATCCATTCCCTTTATCCATCGCCACCATTCCTTGGCTCTCCCTTGTCATTGGTCCCAATACATTTTATCCTTCATCCATATTCTAATTCAATTCTATCCAATCCCTTTAGCTTCTAATCCAATCCATTCATCTTCCTTACATCCTTTTCAATCCATTTTATCTTCCATCCATCTTCCAACCCCATTCTATCCAATCTCTTTATTCTTCTTTCCAACCTTCAATCTATCTTATCCTCCAATCATCTTATCTTTCAATTCTATTCTATCTCATTCCTCTTAACTTCCATGCTATCCAATCCAATCCTTTTATTATTCCTTCTAACCTCCAATCTATCTTATCATGTAGTTCTATCTTCTAATCCAATCTCTCTTATCTTCCAATTATATCATATTCTCCACTTCCTCTTATCTTCAGTCCCATCCAATCTAATCTAATGCAATAATTCTTCCTTCCAACCTCCAATCTATCTTATACTCTAATTCTATCATATGCAATTCCTCTTATCTTTTTGCATCCACCTACCAATATATTTATTCTTCCTTCCATCCTATTAAAACAATCATATCTTCCAATTCCATTTTATCCTTCATCTATCTTCCAATTTAATTCTATCCAATCCATTCATCTTCTAATCCAATTCATCTTATATTTAAATTATCTGATATTCTCAAAATTTCTCTTATCTTCCTTCCCATTATAACCAACCCACTTATCTTCCTTCCATCATATTCAAACCATCTTATCTTCCAATCCCATTCCATATAATTCATGTATCTTCTAATCCAATCAATTTATCTTTCTTCCATCCTATTCAATTCCTCTTATCCTCCAATCTCATTTTATCCAATCATGTTCCTCCATCATCATCTAATCACATGTTATTCTACCAATTGTAATCATATCAAACTGAGATTTATCCCATCAAAATGAGCTTCTACCCATGACACTAAGCTTTTTTCCTAGACACGGTGATCCCAAGAATCTTTATCAATTAACTGTAACATTTAATTTATTAGCTATATTCATTTCACAAGCTATTTCCAATGAATTTTTGTTTCAATATTAATCAACCTTTGCCCATTAGGGTGCATCCTTCCAACGTCGGCTTATCAATCCTCCATCACATAATCTTCTTCATGGAAAGAACTTTGGAATGAATGAATACTTGGTCATGATGAATTTTTGTTGATTTTATCTTTGTGTTTTAGTAGAACCTACTCATAGTTTCTTAGATATTCAATATATTTTGTATCTTGGATAGTGTATATTGGAATACATGTCATTTGCAGAATGATCTATTTGTGGGTACTTTAGTGCATCTTTGTTGGTCACGCAGTTATAGTTATGTATGCCTCACTGGGGGAATAGTCTCATGCACTTCCATCAAGTCCCTAATCAAGACTTGGGCATACTATGGCTGATCTAATTTATGAATTAGATTACAATACCTGGTGTGATACATGCAGTATTGTCAAGTTCAATATAAAAACCAGAAGACTAACAATAGAATTGCAAGTCAAAAAGTGATCCATTCTATTTGAAATTTGAGTTTATACAAATATGATGGATCCCAAGGGTCACTATAATACCTTGGAAATGAAATGAAGAGTCACCATAATGTTTATTACAAATAAACTTATTAAAACTACCAAAAATTTCATAACTTTCTAGTCCTAGGTCCGATTTGCGAACCATTTACTTCGTTGGAAATATAATAAAAATTCTAGACCCAAAAATGAGAAGTGAAACTGAGGTTACCCTTCCCTAGAGGATTTCATCCCAAAAATTCCCTGAAGACCTTCAAAAATGTAGTTTACTGAGACATAGAAAATCCTAAAAAATTGGATTTCAGTATTTCCCAATTCCATCTTGATCAATGGCTTCCTCATGAGTTTCACTGCATTAGTTCCACCATGATTGTTGATCTACATCTATGCTCCTAAATCTACCTTTTTCATCTATGAGTATAGTCAATGTAAAGGAACCATGTCATCCATGTTGTCTAACATGTGATGCATACCTCCTCTTACAAAATCAAACTAGGGTGTTCTCTCTGATATTAACATAATAAAATCCCCAAAATATCATTTTGTTAGGTTGCATTAGTTATCTTCATTTAACATTATTGCAATTTGCATTATGAGGCTCTTATTTATTCATTATTACCCTGTCCTTATTGGGGCATCATGTCCTTGATCTACCCTAGTTCTATCCCGAACCTGCCACCCCAAGGAATTGTCTCACGCTAACCAATTTCCCCCTTTTCAAAATTTCCTCCTCATTCTTCTTCCTCCCTTCTACCCTTTTTTGAAAAATTCCACAAAAAATTTTTTTTGCATTATTTTCTCGATGGGGGCATAATCTCCTTCAGTCGTCACTTTAGCATGACTTTTAGAATTAATTTTCTCTCTGGGGCATATTATTTTATTTTCTTTAACATGACACCATCTCTAACGCTGCATCAAAGAGGGGCAAAATGTAGACGTATAAAAAAATCCCATAGCACTATTATTATTTAAATTAATATTACCTCATAACATTATAGTTAATTTTAATTAATTATATTTTTATATTCTCCTACTGATGCAGAAGCATCCTATGGTCCTTGGCAATCCTGCTCAACCAAAATATGTTTTCTAGCTTGTTTGGAGACTACTCGGTGAAACACTTTGTTTCTCTATTGCTCAGGCATGCTTGGTTTTTTGTTGCTCAATTTCTATTGCTTGGGCATGCTTGTTTCTCTGTTGCTTGGGTTCAGTTGCTTGGGCATGCTTGGTCTTATGACACTTAGATTCATTGCTCAGTGATGATTGGCCCAAGTCACTCTCTTGCTCAGTCATCCTATGCCGAGTTATTTATTTGGAAGTTGGATGTGGTGGTCAAATTTTTCATTTAATTTTGATTGTGGCATTTATGGTGGCTCTATCATTGGGGATTGTGTGGACCTAAATCTAGGTCTAGGGTTTCTCCAATAATTGTTTTTGTATGCTGGCCTATTGGTTGCCTTTTGTATTTAAGTTGTATCTTATTCTTAGCTTAGGGCATCAGATTGAGAGCAGATTTAGGAGGGCAGATCAAGTGTTGGATCTGAGAATCTGGATCCTAAATGTTTGTGTTGCAGAAGATCTATATTAGATATTAAATATATCTTTGTAATTGGTCGTAACCAGGATGGACTTATAGCCCAGCATGTTGAATGTAATTGATATTTTGAGATAATATATGAGCTGAATGTTGATTATATTTCTGTGTATCTGGTTGTTTCTGCTATTGTGGTTATTTGCTGCAAGTTTGGATAATCCTTCATTGGATCCTCCATCCTTGACTGCATCAGATGATATCAGAGTAATGATATTTCTGGAGAAAGAGTCAAGTTTCCAATTAATGGATATTTTTAGAGTAAAGATGCATCCAAAGAAACTTTGTGAGATCATAGAGGAAGAACCTAAGGAGGAATTTAGTCTGGAAGATTTTTGAGCTTTGTAGAAGTAGGTGCAAGATCTGCGAGAGGAGTTGCAAAGAAAGAATGCACCTAGAGAAAAATGAAGTAATGGTGAAGAGTTTGATGAAGAAGATCATTTCAAAGAAGCTATAGAAGATATCAAAGATCCCGATGAGGCTAGATTTCTAAGAGTTATGTCTAAAATTGGGAAAAGACCTAAGATCAAAGTTTCTACATTTGTTGGAAGCCTTAGGCCAGAAGAATTGATCAATTGGATTAATGATATGGATGAATACTTTGAGTATGAGGAAGTAGAAGATCTTGATATAGTTCGGTTTGCAAATAAAAAATTGAAAGGTCATGTAAACATATGGTGGAGAGAAATTCAATTGAAAAGAAATCAGAGAGGTAAAGACAAGATCATCAGATGGAACAGAATGGTTGAAAAGTTGAAGAAGCAATTCATTCCAGTAGATTATTAATTGGAGATGTTCAAGAAGATGTAAGGTTTAAGGTAGACAAACAAGTCAGTACAAGATTATACCAAGGAGTTTTATGAGATTTTGATTAGGACTAGACATTCATAAGCTGATAAGGAGTAGGTTGCTAGGTATACCTATGGTTTGAGGCCTAGTATTTAGGAAGAATTACTTACTATTCGGATGACAACCATAGGATATGCTTATCAGATGGCATTGAATATTGAGGAGAAGTTGAACAAGATGTTTGAAAGAAGACATAATAATAGAAACTGAGATGTTAAGACTGATGACCTAGCTTTTGAGAGTAAGGTGGTGGATAATCCTAAGAAGACTGAGGTAGGATCTAGTAGTAGTCAAACCACTAAGGATTACAATCATGGGTATGGAAGAAGAGGAAGAAGTGATTTCACCGATACTTGTTTTTAGTGTGGTGAAAAGGGACATAGGGCTTGGTCATGTCCTCAAAAGAAGTTCACCCTGACAATAGAGGAAAATTCAGTGAATGCTGCGGAGGAAGGAGAATTTATGATCACTAGAAGGCTGGCTGCATGTATTAATGAACCAGTGCAGAGAAAGAATTTGTTTAGAACTAGATGTAAGTGCAAGGATAAGGTATGTAATTTCATAATTGATGGTGGAAGTTTAGAGAACTTTGTTTCAAAATAAATGGTTAGTAAGTTAAATTTGGGAAGAATAAAACATCCTAATCCTTATTAGATTAGTTGGATACAAGATGTGTCTAAGGTTAGGGTTGAGGAACAGTGCCTTGTTACTTTTAAGATTGGATCTTATTATGATGAAATATTATGTGATGTGTTTCCTATGGATGCTTGTCACTTGTTTCTCAATAGACCTTGGTAAAATGAAATCCATGTTATATTCGATGGTTGAGAAAATACCTATGTTGTGAGGTAGGGTGAATCCAAGCATAAAATTCTACCTTTTATGGAAGCAGGGACTAGGGGATGTGGAGTTATCAGATGTTGCCTCAATAATAGTAAAAAATGTGAGGAAAAGAGAATTGATGAGCCTATGGGTAAAAGGAAGGAGGATATGAAGAGAGGAGATAATGAAACCTCTAGGGAATGTACAAATATTAAGAGACGAATGACACTTTTGGAAGAGATAGTGCAACAAATGTTGACACTAGTGATAAAGAGGGATGCTAATAATAAGTTGATCAGTCAGTGAGATGAGAAGGTGGTTCAAAAAAAAATTGATAGTATCAAAGGTACCAAGGATGATCGATGTCAACTACTGTCAGTTTCAGGCAAGAGATATGAGGAAAGTATAAGACTGATAAATCTATCAAATGGGACAATGGACTGAGTCAAGACAGCATGGAATAAAGGTCAAGGAGAGATATGGGTTAAGAACAAGTATGGAATACCTGTTCTAATTCCCTTAAGATGTTACTGACTCCTTTATGGGAACATCTTCTTTACCTGGGGTGTCTAATGGAGGAGCATCCTAGGGTCCTTGGCAATCCTGCTTAGCCAAAATATGTTTTCTAGCTTGTTTGGAGACTACTCGGTGAAACACTTTTCTTCTCTGTTACTCGGGTATGCTTGGTTTTCTGTTGCTCAGGTTCTATTTCTCGGACATACTTGTTTATTTTTTTCTTGGGTTCTATTGCTTGGGAATGCTTGGTTTTTTGATGCTCAGGTTTGTTGCTCGATAATGCTTGGCCTGAGTCACTCTGTTGCTCGGTCATCCTATGCCAATTTATTTATTTGGAAGTTGGATGTGGTGGCTGACTTCTGCATTTAATTTTGATTGCATCATTTATGGTGGATCTATCATTGGGGATTGTGTGGACCTAAAACTGGGTCGGGAGTTTCTCCAATAATTTTTTTTTAGGCCAAACTATTGGTTGCCTTTTTTATTTAAGTTGTATCTTGTTGTTAGCTTAGTGCATCATATTGAGATCAGATTTAGGAGGGAAGATAAAGTGTTGGATCTTAGAATCTAGATCATGAATGTATGTATTGGAGAAGATATATATTAGATCTCAAATCTATCTTTGTAATTGGCCGTAATTGAGAAGGCCTTACAGCCCAACATATTGAATGTAATTAATATTTTGAGATAATATATGAGCTAAATTTTGATTATATTTCTATGTATCTAGTTGCTTATGCTATTGTAGTTATTTTCTACAAGTTTGGATAATCCTTCATTGGTTCCTCCATCCTTGACTACATCACCTACCTATTTAATTAAATTTATTTAATTAAATTAGGATCATCTTCTATGGTATCTAAATTTAATTTAAATAGCTTTCCCCCTAAATGTATTAAATTTTATTTATTACATTCCCTCCATTAAACCCACCTTTAAATAAATTTTAATTTATTTATTCCCTCTAGATTCTAATATTCTAATAAGTTATGATTAATATAAATATAATTTGGATTAATCCTAAATCTATCCTACATTCCTAATCTATACCCAGCACTATCCCCCTAAGCCTACTCTAATAAATATTAGATTAATTTGTTAATTTAATAATTTCTACAAAAATTAACTTCCTAATGGTTCTCACACATGTGTAAGCACCCCTCCTATGGGAGTTGTCCTTTCCTTTTTCTTAAAATAGCCCAAGCCATTTCTCTTTCATCTTGTCACCCCTTTGTTTCTTTCGAAGATGCTCAACATGTGACTTACTTTGGGTCTCCCACCCTCTTACACTTGTCATTGAGCCATCATTTTCAAGAGTTTCTCAGACATGTGTGAGAAAATATCCCTCTTACATGACCACTCATTTATCCTATGTGGAATATATGTGGATGCCACATGAGATCCACCTAATCCAATCCTTTCAAAAATATATAAATAGGAGACCTCACTCCTTGCAAATCATCTTTCTTAAGCATTTTAGCATTTTGTTACAATCATAGTTCATTTGAGTCTATAAATTACATGCTAGGTAAATGGAAATGAATCTTAGTTTCATTTGATCTTGTATATCATTTCAGATTAGTTTTGCATTGTTATTTTAATCATTTAGTTAAGGCTTAAGACAATTTCCTCATACTTTTTCTTGAGCTCTTCATCAGATCAATAGTTTGCATTGTAGGATTCACTCTATAGCAAGAAAGAAATCAATAGTGGGATTTATATCTTGTTTTGGGAGAGTACACCCAAATTCCTCTCTAAGATAAAATAAACAAGTCTTTGGTGCACTAGTTTGGCTCATATGAGGTTATGTTGGAGGCTTTTTGTATGAGCTAAGTTTTGATATGTTAATGTAAATTTTATTCTTTTTATCTCTAATGTTTGCATGTCAGAGCTTTCTCCCCACTGGTAGGTTTTCATCATACATAGTATATATGGTGCAAGGCACCCATGGCTTAAAAATTTTATTTTCTCTTTAGTTGTAATAAGGATGGATCCTTGAGATCATCCACCATATTTCCTTCTCCATTTGTGTGGTCAAGGGTCCCTAAGTTACATCTATAAACCTTGGGACACCTTAGTCCACTTGGATCCTAAGTTGCATTTGCTAGGTGTACGTAGGTGTTTTGGGTTTTTGAATTGTCTATTTATTGTCTCTAAGGATTTTGAGTCATTTTGATCATATTTTGTCATTTCATGGTCATAGGAATCCAATCTAAGTCATTTTGGGTTCAACAAGTGAAAAATGCAACAATGTTGCAAAGTTGTCAATGTTGCGTGAGCAAATTTTTCAAAAGTTGCTTGATAATTTCAAATTTGGTTTCCAACAGTTGTAACCATCTATGGATTGGTTGTAAATATGATTTCATGGTATTTTATCATGTCCAATCCCCTTCATCAATGTCGGAAGTTGTAGACAAAGTTAGATGCATTTTTTAATGAAACAACCAGAGTTCCTTGAATAATTTATGTCTACAAACTGGTACAAATTAGTAGGGTTGAATTAATTCCATGATCTGATAGCATGGTGAGTCTAGTTTCTAGAACATTAATTTTTTTCCCAATTAGAATTGATTAACAAAAGTTACAATCAATTTGGTTAAATCAGTTCAATACGACATCAAATTTGGGTATGTTGCACAAACAAGACCCTAACTTGACATTTCTCTAGTGGAATTCCATGGATTCTTTGGAAATTAAATTTAGGGGTGTATGTTTAGTGATTGAAAAGGCTTAGGTTGGGATCTGGCTTTTTTTATATTTTAAGCTTCAAGCCCTAGAATAAATATCTCTATGTATTTAGCCAGTAGATTACGTGCAGCCATGAGAAGATGATAAATTCGATTGGAGGGAGAAATTGAAAGGTTTATTTAGATCTCTTTGGGATAGAAAAGGAATTCCAAATTCTTGCATCCATTCTATGAATCCATCATTAACCACTTTCTTTGTAATCCAAGCCTAATTTAGCCAATTAGGTCTATGAACTTTGTAAGGGTTTAGTGATGATGGAGTAGAGTTGGAATTTGGGTCTTTGGGGATTGTAGTAACTCCATAAAGGGTAATTGAAAATATACTCCTTTTATTTTGTTCCCTCAATCAAAATTTGTGCTAGAAAAACCTCTTGGAAAAGGCTACAAGGATTCTTAGGTTAGTAAGGGATTGGTTGGTTGTGAGTGTGTAGGGGTTAATTGGTTGGATGATTCCTTGTCCTTAGGACCTAAGTAAAGTGTTCCAAGCCTTAGATTTATTATTTGAAGCCACTGGTGAGGATTTTTGCATTTTGGGTTGTGGTAGTACTCTCAAATTTTTGAGAAATTTGGATTCACTATACTGAAAATTCCTATAAGGCAAGATGAATAACCCCTAAAAACTTGCGGAGAATCCTTACTTTGAACACATGCAAAAAGAGGCCTGATGATTTTTGTGAAAAACCACTTGGGAGATGGGTTCAACACCTTTCATTTAGTAAGTACAGTGGGTTACAACCATCATATTTTAGTTCTGACTTGTTTTGGAGATGGCCATTTGGAGGCGCTTGTCTAAATCGATATTTTTGCCTGTGTAAGTTTGTTGTAGCAGGCCCTATTTGCATTTGAATATCTTGTGTCTTGTTAAGTTTCATGGCCCTCCAATTTGGGATTGTTTAGTATGTATATCAAAGAACTTATTTTCCAAATTTCAATCCATTTCAAATCCATTTGATAGGTTTTCCAATCCCTCAAAGTTGGTCTTCTAGAAATGTCTCGTTTCTTTGTTCTGCCTAGAATTCTGAGTAGCCCTGTTTGACCAATTGTAACTTTTGACCTTGTGAGCTAATTGAAAAAATTCCTTCTACATCATATTATAGAGGTCAAATAATTCTTATATCTCTATATTTAGGTCATGATGAATCCATTTGGATAGTTTTCTAAGCCCATTCCGTTTGTAGTTTCTATCAATTTGCCAAATGATGAAATGCAATTTCTAAGTTGTCTAATTTGTGGATTTATATCTTTGGCTAGAAGGATTTTCATGATATGAGGTTTTTTTTGAGGTATTATAGACATGAAATTGAACTTCTATGCCCATTTGCAGAGCTATGTGAGTTTGTTTGCACCATTTGTCAAAGCCATTCCGTTTGCAATTTATGATGTTTCTCTGAGTGTCAAATGTAGAATAATGAAATAGCCTAATTTGAGGTCCCACCATTTGTCCTCAGTTCAAAATCTTGAATAATTGGATTTTCCCCGACATTATAAACCTCGAAGTGAACCTCCATGAAGATTTTTAGATTTGTGACAATCTGTCTGATTAGTTTTCGTAGCTGAATCCAAACACAGTTTTTAACAATTTTCTGCCTTTTCTGAGTGCATCTTTAATGAGTGCCTATTTTCAAAAGGCCTTATCTCAAGCCTAGTTGATTCTGTGACAAAACCAGTTTTTGAACTATGTTGTAGATGTCTAATTGTACTTACATGCCAGTTTGTGGCTTCTCAGGGGTCCATTTTCTATTTTAGTGAAGAGATTCCTAATGCAGATTATTCAGTCTAATATTTTGTTTGCCGGAGTGATTTTAAAAGCGCAACTGTCAGAAGTGATATCTTTTGCCTCGGGCGCATTCATGAGGAAATATTTTGCAACACAATTTTTTGTAGATGAGAGAATGTACTTGTTCACAGATTTTGATTCCAGGGTATGCAAACGCATAAGGGAAAAATGAGGGTGTCACTATCGCACAAATTAAGCAATAGTGTGAGATGGAGTCTCATGATGGGTGACTTCACAAATTGAATGCCAAAGTTTGTAAATAAATGGGACAAAAAGGAGATGTCTAGATTTAAAAGGTGGATCAAACTTGGTGTAGAATGTGGCAACATAAACAATGGCCTAGAACATTTTTGGTGAAATATTTATAGCTGCATTCAGAAGGCTATATTTCCTTGATCTATAGATATTTGTTTTAGTATATAACACATTTCATACAAATCTATACTGGATTTATTGTGTTTGTTTAGGCTAAATGTTTTGATTAAATTTTATGTTGGAGTATGTGCCAGAGACTATGTATCGTGTTGGCAAGCATTATATATATGAGATAGAAGTTGCACCTAATGAAATTGGTAGATGTATGCCTTGCCATATTGCATGTCTATGCTAGAACCCAACATGGTGCCATGCTACCAAATGAAAGTTATGCGCTAGAAATAGATGGAGGAGATGTGAATGCAAACAACAAGGGAATGTTTGTGCAATTTCATGAGCAAATAGAGGAAAGTCAGCACAGTTAGAAAGGACTCCGCAAAACATTGAAAGTGTAAAAAAGGCTTCAAACAAAATTCAACTTACCAAATACATAGTGTTGCATAATTCCTCAAGAAAAAATCAAGCAGGAGTTAAAACATGAGACAGACCTAAATGTCATCTATTTGTGGAAGACATTTTTAATATTTTAACTTTAAAATATTGCAAACCATTTGAATGGTGTTGCATAGCATGTGGAGGTTGTGTTTTGCAATGATGGTCCGTGTAAAAAAACATTAAAGGATGAAAACATTGAATAGAAAATGCCTATTGAAAATATGAAACCACAGAAGATGGATGTTATAAACCAGCGAAGGAATAAGACAAACTTCTAGGCAAATGCTATTGATAGGACTGAGTTGCGGGTGGAGTTTAAAAGGAAAAGAGCAGCGCATGTTTACAAACAAAAACATGATAACATCCAAGCTGTATAATAACCATACAAAGGGCCACGCATGAGTTGAATGGAAGGTTGTAAAAAAAATTATATGATTACCAAGCCTATGTAAGGGAGGTTGAAGGGAGCCCATGCATGCAAGCAAAACTCATTTTAAACTGTCATGCAAATGTAGTTTTTAAAGTGAATTAGATGTTGCGTAAACATACACAGAAAGACAGTGCATTCCAGTGTTTTGAAAGGGGACTTATGTATTTTATCTGAAATCTTGCACAATGTGATTGGTTGTTATTAAAAATATAATACAACTAGCAAATGGCAGGTATCTGTAAGAAGATGCCCACATTTTGAAATCACCACCATGAGAAGATTGCCTTTTGGAGGAGATATCCACGATTTTTGAATCCCAATGAATCCCACGCATTTTGTGAAAGAGTGGAGGTGTTCAAACTGAAGTAAAATCTATGCATTGAAGGCAACGCATGAGTTAATAGGGAATTGTTTTGCAAAATGAAGTTTAAAGAAAGGGGCATTACAAATACAATGGAGCAATATAAGAACAAATAAGAGGGTGCGTGATGATTTAAAGGAAACAATTTTTTAACAAATTCATTCCCAAATGGAGTCTACACAAAGAAAATGGGAGGCCAATGTTTCCAAAGTGGTAGTCTATGTGTTTGACATGGTGGAGGTGCTATTTTATGAAGGTTCTGTGCTAGCATACAAAGGAAAAGCCAAAACCCAGTGCTGAAAATTGAGTGGAGATGTGGTGCATAGAAACAAGAAAGGAGTCAACACTGTTTTGGAAGACCTTGCATTTTCAAATCTTAGTACTGCCAAAGAGATGTAGTTGTCTATTAATAACAAGAGGATTTGTGCAAGTCTGGAGTGATGGTGGCTTGAAGTGTTTATCCCACATTCAATGTGGGTTAATGTTTTATGTTATTTATATATGTCAACACTTATATCCTTAGTAAGTAAGAAGCCAAGAGGCTTTAGTTGGCCCCATAGCTGGAAGATTGCAACCAATGGCGGACCCCACTATTTTGGGTGGCAGATATGGAAAAGCTTTAAAAACTCAAAAAGAATTGTCCCACATTCATCCAAAAATGGAATACAGTAGTTTTTATAAGAAAAAAGGCTCACATATCAAATGTGAAGCAAAGAAGAGGCTATGTACACATGCAAGCTCAAAAGGTGCCTCAAGAAGTGTGCCTAGTCGGTTGGCAAGGAAATTTTGCAAAAAGAGTGACATGGAAATGGAGGACACGTGATGACTAGTCGTGCACTCATGGAGGAGAAAGGATGTTGAAGAAAATGCTCGTGAGTGTGCAAGAGGGTGACATGTGGCAGCTCATCACATAGTCGTGGAGCAAGCAGGTAGCTCATCACAGAGGGTTTGCGGTCAAGGGAAGATGTTGCATGAGTAAGCGAAGAGCTCGTCGTGTAGTCACTGGTGAATTGAAGTTGAGCCAAAAATTCCTACGAGTGCATGGCTGAGCTAGTTGCTCAGTCATGCAGGATTTGAAGATGACCAAAAATGATGCACGAGTGCATGACCAAGCTCAGTCGCGCAGTCACCCAAGTTTTCTGAGGTGATGAAAAAGTCATGCGAATGGGCGATTCAGCTCATCGCGCACTCGTGCAAGGTTTGCATTGATGTGAAAAATGTTGTGACTGAGCAATAATGACCTAGTCGCACACTGGCGGATGTAAAAATGGAGCCAGTTCAGGCTGCAGAGATGGATTTTTAGAACAAATTAGCGAGTGCCAGTTCTCCAATTCTGGTGCACTTTAAAAAATAGGATTAAAACATACATATTTTTAAATGTCATTTCAATTCAATAGTTTGACTATTGAAAATATTTCAAATATTTCAAAATTATTCAAGAAATGTGCACAGGAAGGCAAAGTCTTTTTAATGATTCATGGGGCAAATTTTATCAAAAGTATTAAGTGTCATATATCACCGAAAAGGTCTTGAAGAGAGGATTATGATTTTGTAGTCAGTTAGGGTGCAAATCAAATCACATTTTTGCAATTGAAGAGAAAAAATAGTTGCATATATTTTCTTGGAGAAAAAGGATAGGTGTTAGTGATAGAATTAGTTTTTCTCATTCTCCTATATCTCAGTTTCTTCTAATTGTATAGGGATGGTGAAATTAATGCTGCAAGGCATCTTTCTAATTTTTGTGTCTCATTTTTAAGTTCTTTTTTATGTAGATGTATTGAATTAGAAGTTTTTAATGAAAAACAAACGAAATCCCTTACCAGTATTTGTCTGATGTCTTTGTGTCTGATCCTGAATCTTTGTGCATAAATTTGTAAATCATTTTAGTGCACCAGTTACAAGGTAACTGTGAATTTGTCTTTTAATTTCTTTCAAGGAAGGAGTAAATCTTATAGACAAGTTCAGAGGTTTCAAGGTTGGAAATGAATCTGATGTCTAGGTGTTGGAGTGTAAAGAATGATTTGTAAATCACTTCATTTGGGTCCTGTATGTTTGGATTTAGAGGGTTTTCTGTGAATGTACATTTATATGACTCTGTTGCCCAATAGACAAGGCACTGGTCTTTGATTCTTTATGTAGTTGTCATCATCAATCCATAAAATCAATTCAATTTACTTTTCTATTTAAAGAGTCGTGAATGATTGTTAGATCAAGTGTGATGGGCAAGAATCCATCCCATGATTCACTGAAAGAGTGAGTCCAACAGGTACACCCGCCTGAGCCTTTGAGCTTGAAGTGTAGGAGGATGGTTTGGTCCTCGTTAATTAGCCTTTTCCTTGGCATGGTCAGGGAAAAATGTTAACAGAAAGGTGACTCTACTGGGGAATTAAGAGATGCAATAATCTTGTTGAAGTTTCCTAGAATCTTTGGTTTTCTAATTTTCAAACCTTTCAATCCAGTTTCAAGTCAGCCCATTCGAGTTGCATTAATAGAATGGAGATTCTATTGGGGATTGGTTGTAATCAATCATGTTTGAATCTATCCTAGAATCTCTAGTTTTGAAAGAAAGAGTCAACCTAATAGAATCTAGAAGTAGTTTTAGATTTGTAGAAGGATACCTTGGAAATATTTTATTGTAGTGAATATAAAGAGAATTGTGTGGCTTTGCTGGTTGGACAGAACCTAGAAATAATATATATATGTCAAATGGTTTTTTTTGTTTGAAAATTTTCCTCTGCAAGGAGGTGGCGACTCTATGTTGAAATGAACCCGATGGAGCTATCAAGAAGGGTCTAGATCTGTCAGATTTCCAGTCAAAGAAATAAAAGTAGCAACAGCAATTCCTTTCAGGTAATCCTTATATTTTCATGTGAAAGGAAAGTTCCTTATGAAGTGAAGAAGCACTAAGAAAAGGAAATAATGGTGAAAAATTGAGATGCTTCTCGGTTGTTAAATGTATTCTATATACTCTTGAGAAGTATGTTTATATTTTGATCTCACGCTCATTTGGGAGAGAAGTTGGTAATCCAAGTGCAGCCATGAATGCCAGTCAGCCACAACCCTATATTTTAAGGAGGGGCTTCAATAATAAATTGTATGTAGCTTTGAATTTTGAAGGTATTCATGGTTACCCAAATGCTTTTCCACCCGGAATCTGAGAAACATTGCCTAGATTCAGGGGTGAGAGAGATGAGAACGCTGAGAAGCATTGTAAAAACTCCATGGACTTAATTGAGGATTTTGACATTGAATGTGAGGATAGCATCATGAAGTTGTTTGTCCAAACTTTGAAAGATAATTTTAGGGACTGGTTTTCTTTTTTACCAGCTTTTTCAATTTCTTCTTGGGATGAATTACATGTTTCCTTTATAGAACAATTTGGCGAGAGAAGAAATTTGAGTGATATATTTACTGAATGGTTGAATCTAAGGATTGAAGAGGATGAACTATTTCCTGATTTTAATATCATATTTGCAAGAGATTTACATGAAATACCTAAAAGTAGTAGACCTCAAGACAATGTGTGCCTTGTGGTATATTATGGTGCATTTGAGAAGAAGATGTGTTATAGGTTGAGAGACAAGGAACCTAAGACTTTGCATCAGGCATTTAGGACAGAAATAGATATTGAAAACAATGCCAAGTATGAAATGACAAAAAAAAATTTATATAGAGGGATTTGTGGGCAAATTACATCTAAGAATAGACAAGAGTATTGTGAAAAGTTTGTAGCTACAAGTAGATGTATTGATACCTCTTCTTTGGTTTCTAATCAATTCTTGAAATCAGATTTGAATAGATGTATGGTTAGTAATCCTTTGTTGCATATAGAAGAAACTTCTAGTGATGAAAACAATACATGTGTCCAAGAAATGGTAGCAATGAATGATGTTTCAAATACTTATGATGGTGACTATCTAAATGAATCCTTGCTTTACAAATTTATGTCAGAATTACCTTCTCATTTTGATCCTAGATGCAATGATACTAACAATGTTTTGAATGCTGAAGAGGATGTATATGTTTTACACTCCTATGAGGATCAAGAGGATGCTGAAACTTATGTTTCACAAGAAAATGATATGATAGAAGATGTTGATTCATTGTTATTATGTGAGCATAGTGTAGCATGTGAAGATAAAAGCATTTGTGGAAGTGAATGCAAACCAGCATGTGAAGGTAAGAGTATCTTCACCAATTCTAAAAATAATCTTTTACATCTACATGATACAAATGAGATTGATATTAAGAGCTTTGAAATGGATTTGGTGTCAAAACTTAAGGAAAGAAGAATGGTAAATGACGATATTCCTTATGAGATGGAGTATGATACTATCTTGCAAATTTATCATGATATTATGAATGAAGATCAATTATTTGAGTCTTTTTAGTCGAAGGATAAAGTGCTAGATGAGTGTGTTGTTGAAATCCTTTCATTCAATGATGATCCTCTTCAGCATATCAATGGTTTGTGTAATGAAAATCCTATACATGATGAGAAACTTGAAGATGATTGGTGTCTTTCCCCATCTCCTCTGGTTGAAGAAGGTAGTATGAATTTTTTATCCACTTCTTTTCCTAATGATAGAGGTGTTGAATCTACTTGTAGTGATATCTCTGATTTTGAGTCATAAGCTGAAAGTGATTATGACAGTGATTATGACAACAGGGATACTAATGTCTTTAAATTTTTTATCAATGATGCATTTGATGAAGACACTGATATGGATCAACCATATATTTGTTACCATGTTCATATGGGATAAAAAAATGGTGTTGTTAATCCATTGTTTGAGGAGTGCATTCAGTTTTCAGATTTGGTCTATTCTGATTTTGATGTTGAAAATGTGTCAATATGCAGTGAGGAATCAGATTGTATCTCTTCCCAGGCTAAAATTGATTGTGATTCTAAATTTGCATTTTATGAGTCCATTGTTCCATGTAATGAACATGACTATGATGTTGATCAACTGGCTTCTTATGACCATGTGGTTATTTGAAAATGGAAGAGGTTTCCAATCCATGTTTTGAAGAACATGCTGATATGTCTTTCCATTGTGAAGTTTTTCCAGATTTTGATATTTAGGGATTATGTGAGTATGAGTCATTAAATTTCTTTATGGATCAACCGGCTAATGAGGGGTTAATGCAAGTGGAGTTTGATGGTTCTTATGATGATGCATTTCCTCATTGTCATGATTCATATTTTCTGACATTTGCCAATGTGAAGAATGAGTTTCATAATTGTGGTTATGTTGACTCTGGTGGAAGAATTGCTAAAGGCATGAAAGGAATTACAAATAAGGTATTCTTCATTTTTATGATTCCTTGTGAGTTTGAGCAGTAGCTGTACAATTACATTTTCATTCTGATATTTGTATGCCAAGAAGAGAATTATATTTTTGATAGAGGCAAATGTTGGTTTCAGTTTTGAAAGGGCTTGAGGTTTTTGTAAACAATGTATACATTTTATAGTTGTTTTTTTTCCAGCTGCGTGTGGTTTTTTGTTTCCAATAAAAGTTCCCAGTTTGAGAAGAGAGTAAAGGGAATAGAGAAGAGATATGAGTGAAGTTTTTAAGTCAAGACAAAAAAAGAAAGTTTGATTTGTTTTTGAATGGTCTTCTATACCAATGGTTCTAAATTCTCTGCATGCCCGCATGCAACACGTGTCCCTAGATAGAGCCAATGTTAGTACTCTCAAATTTTGGAGAAATTTGGAGTGACTATGTTGGTACGGAAAAATGCAACAAGGTTTTTGAGTACCTTGTTAAAAATTTTGCATTTTGGCCCCTTATGAGAACTTTTGAGCCTTTTTGCCCAAATGCAATTCTAAATTTTTTCATGCATATCAATTGTTCATCACTCTTTTTTAGACATAAGAAGACATCCCAGATCGTCAGATTCATGTTTTGAGTCATTTAGTGATATCTTTTTTTGAGCACTTGTCCTTTTTTGCATATGATGATTATAGTGTCAAATTGTTGTAACTAGCCTAATTTGCTTCTGATTAACTTGTGCCCTGTTGATTTTCATAGTTCACCGCTTTGGGAATATTTAAAATGTATATTAGAGAGCTTATTTTTTAGAACCCAAGTCATTTTGAATCCATTTGATAAGTTTTCAGTCTCCCCAAAGTTGGTCGTGCAGAACTATCTTGTTTCTCTATCATGTCCAGATATCTAAATAGCCTACTTTGAGCTTCTGCAAGTTGTACCCTATTGAATGCATTGCATAATTGAATGTTCCCCCATGTTTAAAACATGAAAGTGTACCCATTTGAAGAGTTTTAGACTCATACCAATCCAGTTGTTCACTTTCCCAACTTGATTCCAAATCCAATTTATGCATATTTGCTGAGTGCAAAATCAGGAAAATTGTAAGATGCTAACTTTGAAAATTGATGCCAATAGATCAATTCACTTTTAGTGCAATCCAATTGAAGATTCATGTTCCATGTGCAAAGGTGAATCAAGTTCCAAAGGTTCAAATTATGGGGGCTCTTTTTGATTAGTTTGTGAATCAAAATTTGAAGACAGTTTGTACAGTTTGGCAGTGCAAAGCAGAGGTTTTTTAAAAATTTTAAGTTATAAAAGGAAAAAATGAACCCATGGGAAGGGGAGCCCAGACCTCTAGAGGAAATTTATGATTTCCATTAGCAAGAAAAGTTATCCATTAATGAGCAGCATTTGGAGGCAACTTTTAAAAATCTGAAAATGCAAGTGCACAGCCAGCAACATTTTTGCTCATATCTCCAAAACTATGATTTGGGTTGGGATAAATTTTGGATATGTATGAAATGACCATGCCAAAAATCTACAGTAAAAATTTGAGACAAATCCAAGTTGAAACACAAAATTTATGGCTCTCTAAGTATTGGCAGCAATAGCAAGGTTTCAAAATGCACAGAGGTATATCCCACATGCATGGGGTTGTGAATTTTTTTAACATTTATATGCTCCAACACTTAGTATATGATTTGATGAAAGAACCAAGAGGCCATTTGGTGGGTCTCTTGGTTGAAATTTCTAAATTCTTGTTTGCCCCATAATTTTGGAGTAAAAATGCATAAAGTTAGTCTCCTAGTCTCCAAGTCTCCAAAGCTAAGAAAATCATCTAGAGACTTAGAGACTAATGGTAGTCTCCAAGTCTCCAAGTCTAACCATAGTTGACAAAATAATTCAAATAATTAGAGACTACACTATCCAAGTTAACCACAGTCAAGGCATGGTCAAGGTGCAGTCAAGTTAAGCTCATTCAGAGACTTAGAGACTAAAGGTAGTCTCCAAGTCTCCATATTGAACCATGGTTAAGAAAAAGTTTATGAGACTTAGAGACTACATTGTGCAAAGTAACCATAGTTGATGTATGGTTAATGGTTGAGTTAAGTTAGTCTCCATGTCTCCAAGTCACCAAGCCTCCAAATCAAACCCATGGTTGAGAAAATCATCTAGAGACTTAGAGACTAAAGGGTTGTCTCCAAGTCTCCAGATCTAACTGAGGTTAAAGAAATCTTTCAGAGACTTAGAGATAGTGAGAAAAATTTGACCATGGTTAAAGTGCAGTTAAAGTGTGGTTAAGTAAAGATCTAGAGACATAGAGACTAAAGATAGTCTCCAAGTCTCCCAAAAAACTCATGGTTATAAAAAAGATTCAGAGACATAGAGACTAAGTTAGTCTCCAAGTCTCCAAATAGACTCAAGGCTAAAGGAATTATTCAGAGAGTTAGAGACAAAGAGGAAAAGATGACTGGGGTTAAAAGGTGAGTTAAAAGGCCAGTTTAGAGTAGCAAATCAGCATGTGACAAGTGTCAAAATCT
>MU228538.1:340954-354459 GCA_018584345.1 Thuja plicata | reverse complement strand
GAATTATTTTATTTTTCAATTTAGTACATCAAAGTTGGCTCAAAATAACTTTTGAAACCCGAAAATTTTGAAGGAAAAATTATTTTCTGCTATTTCAGGTGGCCCAACTTTCGGAGACCATAAGTCACCACCAGTCGACCCGATTGACTATTATAACCCTATTTCGGAAATGCCACGAAGTGCTCTACGGGCTTGCCTGGTGCAAGCGCCTGTCCCCCAAATTTTCGACCTCATCCGGGGCCTCTAAAGCCTTCAAAACTGAGTTCAAATTTTCTGTACCCTGCTGCCAATACCAAAAATTTTCAATATCTTCCAATATACACTTGATCTGGCAATGAAACTTTACTGGCAAACTTATATGACCAAAATGAACCTCCAAGAAAGAAATCAGATCATTCTGAGCACATACGAAAATTACCAAAAATAGTAACTTTCCATAAATAGCAGCTCTGCACAAAATAGCCCTTATTGAATATAAAAACATAAATATTTTTGGGTGATGCAAGATTGCTCTTACACCCAGGATGCTCCTGCATCATATATGCTTGCTATCTCTGAGAAAAATTAGTTGCTAAACAAATCCCTCAAATTCCATAATAAAAAATTGAGAGTCAAGGCCATAGATGAGAAATAAAATATTAAAGGAAAAAATCCTATTGTTGAACATAAAACACCACGATTCCAATAACTGATGGAATTGGCTAACTCAAGCGACACCTTTAAGGTAGGGGAAACTAGTAATCCAAAACTAATTATTTTCTTTCTAAATTTAATAGTATGTAATAAGTGGCTACATATTTAAATTATAGATTTTGGAGCAAGTAGTACTGGAATGCCGAAGAAAATACAAGAGGCCTGCAAAGTATAATATGAGCCTTCTAAAGTAGGGAATTATTTAGTTTGGTGGGAAATGAATTAGTCAATAGAAGTTACAAAGGATATTTCCTTAACTCTATTTTCTTTCCCAAATATCATGGTCCCAATGAAATAACAGTCATTGACATTTCCCCATTTTTAGTATTTTTTATGTTGATATTTCACTTAAAAAATAGGAGGTTACGTGTCCCTTGACTGGTTCCACTTGATCTTGATAACCAAACATGGAAACAAGGTCAAGGTTTTATCTGATCCTATTGATATTACTTATGTATAAAATGAGGCTATGTTAAAATTTTAACCCACCCATAATTCCATCTCCAAATATGAGATTTATTACTTTGAGATGCTATAAGATGAAGAGGTAATAGGTGATAAGTCCAAACAAGAAAAGGTCCTTAATTATTTTATATAAAATGATCATTTTAGGAACTAGCATGCCACTACTCTAGGAACCTATATGATCTTTGTTGAAGATCACCCTATTCCAAAGGAGACTAAAGAAAAGAGAGATAGAGAAAACAATATTAATCATTTAGAATCAAGTTGTAGGTAATACATTTCGATGTAGCAATATTTAAAACTAGTTCATGAGTTGGTGTTTATTTGATTTCACCTCAAGGAGAAGAGGTGAAAAAAATCCTTTCATTTTAAGTTAATCTCTATAAATAATGAAATAGAATATGAAGGACTAGTCCATGGACTAGATAAAGCTAAGAAAATGGGTATCAAGAAAAAAAAATTATATGTATATTTTGAGCTAGTTGTGAAACAAGTTATTGCTAAAACAAATTATTGATAAAAACAACAGTATGGCGGAGATATTACTGAAAGAGGGAGCTGAACAAGTAACAAAAATCACTGTGATTATAGACATAGAGGGAGTCAGAATGAAGCTAAAGACATTAATGAAGATTTGTTCATATCAAGGAACACACGCACTTTTTGGATTGTATGGTAACTTTGGTTGAAAATTATTGTTTTACAGTTTAGTGCTGCCATTAATGCCAAAGAGGGAGATTGTTGGAAAGATTGCTATAATGTGGACAATTGTTATTTTTTCATTGATGTCAAACCTTAACTGGTGAGACTAGTGCTATATGTTTGAGTACCATATCTATTGATTGATGAATATTTGAATAATACGATAACAAAAAGACAGAGGAAAAGGTTGAGTTATGAGTATACACCAGGGTACTTGATCATTTGGCACTTTGGCAAAGTGATATATTGTTTATCTTTCACTAACACCTCACTGGAAGGTCGATGTCAAGAAAAGAAAAGTGGATGCCAAGCAAAGAGAAAGGTAATGCTGAACAAAGAAAAGATGATGTCGAGCACTAGTGAAATGTCGAGGGAGACAGAGAAAGTTGAGCAACAGTATTTTAGTAATTGATGAGATTTGAAATCTCTAGCTGACATAGTTGATTTTATTGGGATATGTATTGTTAATTAAGATTAGTCCACACTCAATTAATGCATGGGTAACCATTATTAGTGCATAAATTCAATGTTTAATTAATGACTATATTGGAGAAGTAAATAAAATGTGATGATGGAAAGATCCGTTGGATCTTACCTAACCTAAGATCTATGATCTTGATTAAGCGGAAAAAGATCTATCTAAACTAGATGAAGAGGTATAATATAGCCTATAGAGGTTATTGTAATTATATCAAAGTGTAAGGAGAAGTTGTATGCAAGATTATTGCATGGTTAATTTACTGATTGGCAAGACCTAGCAAAGAAGGCTGAGAAGAGCAGCATAGAGAGATTGCTTGACGGATTTCAAGAAGATCTAAAGTCTGAGATGAAAATGGAGGCCACTCAGTGAATTAGCATTAGAGCTGAAATTGGATTTGGATTTGCAAAGTAACTTGTATGTATCATATCACACCTCCTGATTACTTTCTAACCATTTTATCAGTTCAAATCCTTTAACTAGGTTGACATAATAGTCATTGTATAAATCCTTTGAACAAGGTGAAATTCATATTGGAATGTTCTAAGTCCTCTAAGAAGGCCACTCCTGACAGGGTGATTAAATCCTTTAACCAGGTCACATTCGACAGTGTGTTTTGTAACCTTTAACAAGGTTGGCTCCTAATAGAGCTCACTTTAGAAGAGTAAAATTTTGGTAGCATGTTACTGGTGGTTTTTCCCATATTGGGTTTCCACATTAAATCATGCTGTAAAAATGTGTGAATGTTTATGTTGTGTTTTATTGTTAAGTTTCTGTAAGCTTATTTCATTAGTGCAGTAAACTGCACACTTTTGTTGTTTATTTCTACCGAGCATATCTGAGTTGTTGAATTGGTATAGAGTTTTATATGGGCACATCTCGGCCTGAGGATAACTAATTCACCCCCCCTCTCAGTTATTCTAAATTCATTCTAACAATTGGTATCAGAGCTTTGTTCTCTTGAAATAGTTTGAAGGTACTTGGAGATAAAGATCAAGATGTATAAAAGGGATGGACTGAAGATTAACAAGGAAAATGTTCTTGCATGGAAAAGTTTGATGAAACTTCACTTGGCTGGTATTGGTGATTTTTCTAAATGACATGTTGAACAAGAATATGTAGCCCGTACTGGAGTTCTGAATGCTGCACAATTAAGAGAAAAGCATGAACATAATCAAGTAATGTTGGAACTTGCATCATCCCTAAACTATCATGAATTTGAGGACATCAAGGACTATACAAGCACAAAGAAGATGTGGGATGCCCTTCAAACCATCTATGGAGGTGATACAAATGTACTAAGAGCCAAATCTAAAAGCTTGAGAAGTAAGTTTGATGATTTAAAACTGTAAGAAGGGGAAAATATAGTGCAATATTATGATAGGATAAAGGAAGTTGTAAATTCTATTAGAGGAGCTAAGGGAACCATTGATGATGACACTATCATGAGAAAGGTACTGAGAAAAATTCTTCCTATTTATGCTATTAGAGTATCTGCAATTCAAGAACTGAGATATACTCCTAACAACAATTTGACTTTGGAAATTTTGGTAGGCAGACTTACTGCATTTGAGATGTCAAATTTTGATAACTATACTCCACAAACTATTGAATTTGCATTTAAGTCAGATTAAATCAACAAATCAAGGAAATAAAAGAAATGTGTGAGAAGTGATAGTGACACTTCAGATGATGATCTAGAAGAGCTTGATGCACTTATGGAAAGGAGACTAGCTAGAGGAAAAGGAAAATTTAGAAGTAAACTTCCTATTATTTGCTTTTCTTGTAACAAAGTTGGTCATATTGCTGCAGATGTCCTGATAAGAATGAGAGAGATGAAAGAAGTGATAGAAAGTAAAAAGATAGAAAGGATGACTGAGACTACAGAAAGTACAAGGATTACAAAGAAAAAGGTAAGAAATCTTGTTATATAGTTGAAGAAGCCTTTGACAGTGAATCTGATAAATCTAATGAAAATGATATAGAAGTTGTGTATGTTGCAATTAAAGATGATTCTGATGATGATGAGAAAATTGCACTAATTTCTTATATGAGTAAAGGTGATCATTGGATTATTAGCAGTAGTTTTTCACATCACATGACTGGTGATAAGGACAAATTTGAAACTTTAGATCAATGTAAAGGTGGATATGTTAAGTTTGGTAGTGATACACCTTATAGAGTTAAAGGGAAAGGATTAATTCAATTGACTGACAAGATTAGATGTGATGATGTGTATTGGGTTGATGATCTTAAGTATAACTTGTTGAGTGTTGCAAAGCTGAACACTTCTGGTTATAGAGTTGAATTCCATCACAGGAAAGCAAAGATCTATGATGCCAATGGAGAATTAGTTTGAAGTGGTTAGAAAACTAGAGGTAACTTATTTTATCTTGACTTAGCTGAAGAGACATGCTTGTTTTCACAATATAATGATGTTTGGTTATGGCATAAGAGGCTATGTCATATTAACTTTGATAACTTGGTAAATATAAGTAAATTGAAAAAGGTTAGAGGGATGCCGAAGTTAAAGAAACCTAAGAATGCAATGTGTAAGCAATGTCAATTAGCCAAAATGACTAAATATAGCTTGAAGAGAAAAAATCATACTGCTAAGAATATTTTGGAATTGGTTCATACTGACCTTTGTGGACCTATTGGTGAGAAAAGTTACTATGGAGACAAATATTTTATTCTATTTGTAGATGACTACTCTAGGATGATGACTGTTATGTTTCTTAAAGAAAAATCTGATGCATTTAAGTTATTTAAGTGGTACTTGGCAAAACTTGAAAAGGAAACAGGTTAGAGTCTAAAATGTCTGAGATCTGATAGAGGAGGTGAGTTCATTTCAAATGAGTTTAATAGGTTTTGCAATGAGAGAGGGATAAAAAGACAGATGTCTGCACCTAGGACACCACCACAGAATGGTATAGCTAAAAGAAGAAATTGATCTATCATGGATTGTGCCAGAACATTAATGATGGAGAAAAATGTTCCACAGAAATATTGGAGAGAAGTTGTAAGTACAACAGTTTATACCTTGAACATAGTACAAATCAAGAAAGGTACAAATGCTACACCTTATGAACTATGGTATGGGTATGCACCTACTGTGAGTTACTTTAAAGTCTTTGGGAGTAGATGTTTTATACTAAAGGATAATAGAAATGGTAAAATTAATGCTAAAGGAGAATAAGGCATATTTCTTGGATATTCTGCTAAGAGTAAAGCATACAAGTGTTTGAATTCTAACACTATAAAAATTGTGGAAAGTGCAAATGTTAGAATTGATGAATATGTAGAGAGAAATGATGCTGAAAGCATGATTGAGCCTGAGAGTTACAGATCATTCACCTATCTTGAAGAGGAGGATTGTAACGAAACTAAAAATGAAGTTGTCGAGCAACAGTCCACACCCACTGAGACATAGAACAAAATTGTCGGGCAACAAGAGGTGACTGCCGAGCTATCTAATGGAGATGTTGAGTCATGGTTTCAACCTGAACTAAACATGAATGATCAAACTAAAGCTGAGAAAGAGCCTACTTTGGAAAAATACGTGAGGAGGCACAATAAACCTGATCAAATCATAGGAGAAAATGATTTTACAGTTATGACAAGAAGCAAATTAAGAGAAGAAACATGTCTGCTATGTGATTTTGAGCCTAAGATAGTAAAAGATGCTTTAGACAATGAAGACTAGATTCAAGCCATGAATGAAGAGATAGACAAGATAGAAAAGAACAAGACATGGACACTCATACTAAAGCCTAACAACAAAAATGTAATTGGTACTAAGTGGGTATTCAGAAACAAGCTGACTGAATATGGAGAGGTAACAAGGAATAAAGCAAGACTGGTATGCAAAGGTTATGCACAAGAGGAAGGAATTGACTATGGAGAGACATTCACCCCAGTTGCAAGATTGGAAGGTGAAAGAACTCTACTTGCATATGCAGCCTACAAAGGATTTAAAGTTTATCAAATGGATGTGAAGTCAGCATTTCTAAATGGGATATTAGAAGAGGAAGTATATATTGAACAAGTTGATGGATTTGTTGCCCAAGCAAAAGGAACATGGTTTGCAAACTGCATAAGGCATTATATGGATTGAAACAAGCACCCGAAGAATGGTATGAAAGATTGCACAATTATCTGATAAAGATTGGATTTGCAAGAACAAATGACAACAACAATCTATATTTGAAGACAGAGCAAGGTAAAGGAATTTTATTGGCTGAATTTTTTGTTGATGACATCATATTCAGTGGACAAGATATGATATGCAAAGCATTTGCAAAAGAGATGCAAACTAAATTTGAAATGTCTATGTTTGGTGAGATAAAATTCTTTGTTGGTTTACAAATACATCAAATGAAGAATGGTATCTATATTACTCAATCAAAATATGTCAAGGAGATACTAAAATATTTTGGTATGGAAGATTCAAAACCAGTGAGTACACCCATGGCTACTGGACATAAGTTGACAAAGAATGATGATACAAAAGAGGTAAATCAAACATTGTATAGATCAATGATTGGTAAGTTGCAATATGTTGTACACAGTAGAACTAATATTACATTAGCAGTTGGAATTGTTGCTATATTTTCTGCTAATCCAAAAGAGACACATATAGTGGCAGTGAAAAGAATTCTAAGATATTTAAAAGGTACAAAAGATTATGGCCTATATTACAAACAAAATGAAAAGTTTGAACTCCGAGTTTATACTAATTCTGACTGGGATGGTAATGTGGATGATAGGAAAAAAACCATAGGAGGAGAATTTATTTTGGGTAAAAGATTAGTTTCCTAGACAAGCAAGAAATAGAATTGCACCTCACAATCTATAGCTGAAACCGAGTATGTGGCAGCAACAGTTAATTGTTCAAACATTGTGTGGTTGAAGATACTACTGAAAGGTATGGAGGAGATCAAAGAACCAATTGTCATATATTGTGATAACACGAGTGCCATTAATATTTCTAAAAGTACTGTAATGCACTCTAAGACAAAGCATATAGCTATCAAGTATCATTACTTGAGGGAGCTAGTTCAAGACAAGGAAGTGAGACTAGAATATGTACATACTAAGGAACAGCTGGCAGACATATTTAATTACGAAAGCATTACCCAAGGATGCTCATGAGTATCTAAGAAGAAAATTGGGGGTGATTTACCTAGTATAGGCTAACAAGTTATGAATGGTACTACTGCATCAAATGTTTTAATCAGAACACTTGACACATTGATGCACAGTGAGTCACATTTTTAGGGTGCTGCATAAAAACTGTGAAGTGGAAGACAAGAACAGAAAAGAAGATCAGTCATAAACAAAGATGATAGGAACAACATGATACAAAGATTAGAACAAGATGAAACTACACAATAAAGATGTCAACAGCTTTGGCATTGTTGTCAAAGAGGGAGATTATTGCAAAAACAAATTCTTGATAAAAATAACAAATATGAGGGAGATATTACTAAAAGAGGGATCTGAACAAGTAACAACATACAGGGACTCAGAATGAAGCTAAAGACATTAATGAAGATTTTTTCATATCAAGGAACACACACACTTTTTGGATTGTATGGTAACTTTGGTTGGAAATTATTGTTTTATAGTTTAGTATTGCCATCAATGCCAAAGAGGGAGATTGTTGGAAAGATTTCTACAATGTAGACAATTGTTATTTTTTCATTGATGTCAAACCTTAACTAGTGAGACTATTGTTATATGTTTGAGTACCATATCTATTGATTGATGAAGATTTGAAGAATAGGATAAAAAAAAGACTGAGGAAAAGGTTGAGTTATGAGTATACACCAGGGTACTTGATCATTTGGCACTTTGGCAAAGTGATATGTTGTTTATCTTTCACTGACAATTCACTGGAAGGTCAATTCCAAGCAAAGAAAAGTTGATGCCAAGCAAAGAAAAAGGTGATTCCGAGAAAAGCAAAGATGATGTCGAGCATGAGTGAAATGTTTAGGGAGACAAAGAAAGCCAAGTAACAGTATTTTAGTAATTGATGAGACTTGAGATCTCTGGTTGACATAGTTGATTTTATTGGGATATGTATTGTTAATTAAGATTGGTCCACACTGATTTAATGCATAGGAAATCGTTATTAGCACATGGATTCAATGTTTAATTAATGACTTTATTGGAGAAGTAAATAAAATGTGATGATAGAAAGATCTGTTGGATCTAACCTAACCTAAGATCTATGATCTTGATTAAGCGACAAAAGATCTATCTGAACTAGATGAAGAGGTATAATATAACCTAGAAAGGTTATTGTCATTGTATCCAAGTGTAAGGAGAAGTTGTATGCAAGAGTATTGCATGGTTAATTGACTGATTGCTAAGACCTAGCAAAGAAGGCTGAGCAGAGAAGCAGAGAGAGATTGCTTGACAGATTTCCAAGAAGATCTGAAGTCTGAGATGAAAATGGAGGCCACTCAATGAATTAGCATTAGAGATGAAATTGGATCTGGATTTACAAAGTAAGTTGTATGTATCAAATCACACCTGCTTATTACTTTCTAACCATTGTATGAGTTCAAATCATTTAACCAGGTTGACCTAACAGTCATTGTATAAATCCTTTGAACAAGGTGACATTCAGATTGGAATGTTCTAAGTCCTCTAACAAGGCCACTCCTAACAGGGTGATTAAATCCTTTAACCAGGTCACATTTGACAGTGTGTTTTGTAACCTTTAACAAGGTTGGCTCCTAACATAGCTCACTTCAGAAGAGTGAAATTTTGGTAGCATGTTACTTGTGGTTTTTCCCATATTGGGTTTCCATGTTAAATCATGGTGTCAAAATGAGTGAATGTTTATGTTGTGTTTTACTGTTATGTTTATGTAAGCTTATTTCATTAGTATAGTAAACTGTACACTTTTGTTGTTTATTGCTACCAAGAAGATCTGAGTTGTTGAATTGGTATAAAGTTTTATATGGGCACATCTAGACCTGAGGATAACTGATTCACCCCCCTCTCAGTTATTCTAAATTCATTCTAACACAAGCATGCAATACCTCAACCACTAAGAACCCTCGCATGAGATCTTACCACCAAAATTTCTGGATCTAATCGAAAGTATTGATGATTTCAATAGACAAGTAATTTAGATAAAATAAATTGAAGAAGTTGACCAATTGGCTGCAATTAGATCTTAGTTTGAACTTGTGACAGATTTATTTCACAAATGATTACTCAGTATGAGTAATAATTAGACTAGCTTTATCGAATAATGACAAGAACTAGCAGGGGGTTTGAAATTTATGATGAAATTACAATGTTCATCCAACATGCTAGAGAAATTCTTGAAAAAATACATCAAAATGTGGAAGAATCCCATGAGGATTAGAAAAATCCAATTCAAAGGAAACAAGCCACTCAAAAATTTGATAACCGTGAATTTTTTTTTATTGTAATGATGCCAGAAAGGAAAATTAAATTTTTGTCACTATTGAGGACTATGAGGATCTATAAATTGAAAGTGGTAGAAAACTAAAGGTGGGAAAGAAATTATCTATAGATGAAAAATAATGTCTCATATCTATTTGTGAAAAGTATAAAGGAATCATAGATTGGACCCATAAATATCTAAAAGGATATAATTAAACACACTATTGAACTAATAGAAGGAATTTATTGTATCAACAAAAGGAGAGGCCAGTTAATCCAAAAATAGAATCCTCGATGTCACAAGAGCTGAAAAAGTTGATTTACTTGAAGATTATCTACCCATTCAAGCATAGCACATGGGTATCAAACCTAGTTCTTGTCTCAAAAAAGTGGTGATATTTGCCACTTTTTGGATTTATGCAACTTAGACAAGGCCTTCCTAAAGGATCATCACCCTCTACCATCAATGGAAAAAAAATTGCAAACTATTGTTGGATCATAAATATTTTTGGTACTATATTTTTTTTTCAGAATATAATCACGAATGGGTAGCTGAAGAAGACCAACATAAGACAACATTCACTATTAATTTGGGGACCTTTTCTTATGCCAAAATTGCCTTTGGTCTCTCTAATAAAGGAGCTACACTCTAGAAGGACATGGACATAATGCTTAAAGTCCTGCAAATATATTCACTTGATTTGTTTAGATGATTTGAGTTTATTTTCAAAAAGAAAATAAGATCATTTGGATCATTAAGAAAAGATTTTTAAAAATGTCAAAATTTTCTAATATCCCTCAATTTGAAAAATATGTGTTATGAGTTTTCCAAGGGAAACTTCTGGGTTAAATAGTTTCTAAAGATAAAATTTATATTAAACCTGAGTAGGAAAAAGCTATGTTAGAGCACCCACTACTCTTAAATCAAAAGTGTGTCCAATCTTTCTTAGGGAAGATAAAAAATTTCATTAGATTCATTTTGTATTTTGATGGGTTGGTAAGGACTATTACCCCAATGATGTAGAAAGAATAAACATTCAAGTTGATACAAAAATGAAGGTTTGATTTTCAGAAGATAAAATAATCTATAGCTTTTGCACTAGTGTTAAATAATCTCAATTTTTTAAAGGAATTCATCATGTACATCTACGGAAGTGAACACAACATTGTTGTTGTATTAACCCCAAAAGGAGAAAACCATAAAAGAAGAATATCCAATGGATTTTTATTCAAGAACTCTCAATAATGATGAGATCAAATGCAATTTTATTGAAAATTAGGTCTTTGGCTTAGTCAAAGGATTGAAGAAGTTTAGAAACCTGGTAACTAGAAATGAGATCATGGTATATGTGGTACAAATACGTTTTCATGAGTATATCTTGGAAGAATAATTCATTGAGAAAAGAGCTAATTATATTAGCAATATTATGGAATATGACATAGAATTCAAACCTACCAAGGTGATCTAAAAGAAAGTATTCTATGAGTATATTTCAAAATGAATTGAATGAATAGAACAAACAAAAGATAAAGTCCTTATCAACCAAGTAGTCAAAGCATAAGATTGGGCAGCTAATTGGATTAATTTTATGCAGATACATAACTATCCATCTTATATTCCTTTGTCTAAAAAAATATATTATAGATTAGAATGAGTAGGATATATTCTAGTTAAAGGAGTACTTTCAAGAAGAAACTTTGATGGTGTCCTACTTAGATATGTTGATGAGATTCGAAAGTTGAAATATTTTGGAGGAGATTTATATTCGTCATAGGGTGGGAATTTCTCAAACAAAACCACCACACTAAAAATTATGTGGGTTGTTTACATCTATACAACCTTATTCATGGATTTTTTCGAATTGGATAAAATGTACTCATAATGAGAATTCATTGTAGGGAAGTAGAATAATTTTGTGATACCTTTGAATCCAATAGTAGTTTATGGCCTTTTCTCAATGGGGGTAGGATTTTATCAGGATGATTAATTATCCTTATAGTGTAGGCCACAAATGGATTCTAATAGAATATTATTTTACATCTTGGGTGGAGGTAGATCCATTAAGGGATTCCACACAAAATGAAATTATCAACTTCCTTGAACATTTAGTCTCTAGGTTTACGTCTTCTAAAACTAGCATCTCTAATAATAAAAGGGATTTTACAACATCAAAGATTTAAGAGTTCATATTAAAGTACATGGTATCATTATGAAGATATATTCAAACTTTAATCCTCAAGGAAATGACTTTGCTGAGTTAATGAAAAAAATCTAATAAGGCTAATAAAGAGGACACGTTTGAATGATTAGTGTGAATGATACAAACACTTGCAAACATCCTGGAGGGTGGAATGAATCACACCAAAATAGGTTTTGGAGGCTTCCCCTCATGAGATGGTATATAGAAAGGAAGTGGTTCTTTCAATCTCAATATAAATCCCAGCTCTACAACTTCTAGAATATGTTGAATTTGAAGAAGATGGTGCAATGAATGTAAGACTCACAAAATTATTAAATTTGTAAGAATTTTCCAAAAAGGATTATAATGCTCAAGTACATCACCAATAAATAGTTAAATTCTTGTTTGATAAAACGGAATATGGCCCTAGCTTTAAGCAGAATGATTTATTACTCAGCTATAATGAAAGAGAAGCTAAGGAATTCTAGGATGTAAAACATGACACCTTATGTGAGGGTCCCTTTTGCATTTCCCATTGCAAAGAAAATTATTTTTTCAAGTTGGAGGACATGGAAGGTAATCCTATTGAGATATCATTAAATAGGATCCAACTTAAACATTTTAATTAGTGGGTTTTCCTCCCACTTTGTTCATAGTAGGTTATTCATTCCTTGAGTCTAAATAAGTACATTTGTTTTTTGAAATGGGGAGTTTGTCGTAGATCTAAGGGTGTTGCAGAGTTGTTGTTGTTGTTGTTGTTGTTGTTGTTGTTGTTGTGATTAGTACAAGTAGTTTTATTTCTATTGCAAAGATGATGGTATTGTAGAGTTTTTGTTGTTGTTGTTGTTGTTAGTATTGCAGTAATCAATATAGTTGTTATTATTGCTATTATAGAGTTGATGGCGTTGTAGTGTTTTTGTCTTTTCCTTTGCAAAGTTATTTATATTATTTTTATTTCATTATGGTTGACATTGATGATAAAATACAATTTTGGTGGTTGGTTTGTATATTATAGATGTGATTTTGTGGATTCATTATTTTGAAGGATGGTGCTTCAAATAGTTGGTACTCTAGAAAATGTATTATGGTCAGGTTTGCAATAATATTCTTGTTTGAATAGTTTATAATTCTTTGTTGTTATAGATATAGTATTTGTAGTGCCTCCCATGTTTGCATTCTGTTCCATGGTAATTTTGACCGAGAGATACTTTGTTTATTGCTTGTTTATTTGCATGATGAGATGCTTTGATGACTATACCTTATTTTGATTACCAGTATCATAGTTGTTATATCTTAGATGATGTTGTTGTTCAGTTTGATCATATATGCATGATGATGCTAGTGATATGAGATGATGCTTTATGATGATATCTAGGTTATTTTGTAATTGCACTTGGACTGAGGAGTATATCATTATTTGATGGTCGCTATTCAAAATTTTGATTATGGTGCAATTATGCTATGGATAACTATCTTTTATTTTTAGTAATTATATGCTTAGATGTGTTATAATGTGACTATATATATATATATATATATATATATATATATATATATGT
>MU228538.1:283175-340854 GCA_018584345.1 Thuja plicata | reverse complement strand
ATACATGTATATATATACATATATACATATATACATATATATATATATATTGTGATGTTGTACTTCACTTGTGTTATGCATCTTTCCTGTCAGTGCTAGTACAAACTACGACGGAGTCGTAGTCACTTTCTTGTGAGATCCACACGATGTCCCATTCTCCTTCACATAATTATGTATTTGTTTGCACTTTGGTTATTTATATAATTGGACAAATATACTTAATGTTTTCTTGTTTACTGAATATGTACCAGGTACATTCATACCAAGTACAATATTTGAGTTTGTACCTATATCCCCAACACTGACACCAGGAGATAGTGAGAATGGTCGTTAATGTTGAGCCAATGTCATCCATGTATGGGCGACGTATCCGTAGTTTTGTTATTATTAATTAACCCTCTATTTATTGTGGTAAATCCAGATTCATAATTTATTATGCAAACTAACTAGTGAGTGTGTTTGTGTATTTAGGGTTCCGTAGTTGTCATGAAATTTATTTAATTTAATGTGATTTTAATTGTTTGGGGGGGATTTTAATGCTCATTTTTTATTTTATTTTTCTGGCTAATTCGTCATAGTTGATCTAAATGCTTGGAATTATTTTTATTTAATTTTGGGATTTAGCCAATTAGTTTATTAAATGGTATAATACTCTAATTTATAAGTCACTTTTCAAAAAGTGCTTAGATGAGACAAAATGTGAGTTTTGAACTCACTTATCTTTTTGCAATTTGAGAATTTGAGGTTTTGCTCCAAAAACCTCTTTGGAGAGATTTAAAAATTGTGCGTGTTGCGTTCGATTTGTTTGTCAGATTTTTTTGGGTAGCAGCTCATTGGAATCATGTTGCGATTCCTTACCTTTCTGTGGAGCCATTTCCATTTTCACAATCTCTTCGCCATTTTCTACCCTTTCTTTGTTTTTACTAGCCGGGTGAGGTAGGGCTTTCTCAATTTCATTGTTTGGCATTGTTTTTGTTCATTCTTTCAATGGTAGATTTTTTGGAGGTTGAGAACTAGTGTTCCCCTCCATTTTTGCACATTTGCATGACTCGTTGGGGTAGGCATGAGTATTTTAGTGATTTCTTACATTAGAAATTGAAGTTTTACCTAGTTATGCTACCAGATTTTGCATGTTTTCCCAGAATGTAGATTTTATTAGATTTTTGGTAGTTTGGGCATGCTTTAGATATGGTTTTTTGATTTTGTTGAATTCTGAGTAGTTTGAATTTTAGGCACTTTTGGTGTTGTCTCATTTTGCGTGTCACCAAGTTCTTGGTTGTTGCCTTGTTGGCATTTTTGGAGTTATTTTTTAGGTAGCCTTTGCCATATGGAGTCAGATTATGGAATTGGAATAGATAAAGAACATTCCCAGTATCTTATCATCCCAATCCAAAAGTGCTCTGTCAACGTGTTTTGGTGATTTTGGCCCTTTGGCAGATTTTGTCTGTTTCCTTGTTTTCTCTTATGGTTTCCACTCGAATGTTCTTTGCGAGTGAGGGTTGTTATTTCACCCTATTTTATTCCATAAATATTACCCCTTTTATTTCATTATATCTTTAGGTTATGTGGTGATGGTTGTGTTCACCCAGGTGCACGTGAGTGTTCTTATGTCGGATCTTGTGATATCCGCACTCCTAGATATAGGCTAGTTGAGCTGTTGATCATTAGGGGTTGGGAATTGCATTTACTTTTGGTACTCTTTGTATGAAAATAAAGGGAATATATAGGTAGATGTGTTGAGTGGCTTCTCATGGTTATCCCAGCCTGGAAGTGGCCAACAAGGTAACATGTAGAAGTTTAATAAAGTGATAACCAAACAAACACATGGGTAATAAAATTTAATAAATTATAGGAGTTCACCTATACGGTAGGTGGTTTCCTAAGGTAATAGAGTGACCATACCATATGCCACTTGGGAGTACCAAGGGCAAGGGTGCAGTGTCCGTCGGCAGCCAGTCTCGTGCATGATGTTTTATGATGACACAATACAAGGCCTCCCGAGGGAGTTGAGTTACCATACTACATACCACTTGGGCTAGTACGAGCCATGTGATGATACTCCACTACAGTACCTATATAGTATCCTTGGCATGTTTTGAGTAGTAACCTAAAGTACTCCATTGCATTCATGCTCATTTGTGTACCTTGAGCCATGCATTGATTGGTGTGTGTGTAGCCTCTTGCTTGGGTGTGTTTTATGTGATAGTGGCCAAGTCATTATCTCCATTGAGCACAATGGGTTGGACCTATGAGTACCACATGGTTGGGTGTCATTGCTCACCTATACCACTACTGGGGATCAGTGGATAGGGATGATCTACTTCTAGTAGTAGAATTGGAGCATGTTGTTCACTTTCTCTTCACGTTACTTTTAGTGATTTATTGCAGGTTATGTTGGTGTTTGAATATGTTCATGCTATCTAAAGCTACCAATATTCCTTGAGACTAATGTTAGGAGTGGTTAGCTCTAAGTATGAGATCTCTACAAGACAACTGGACCAGCTATAGGGACAATACTACCCTCTGCACTTCTGTCTCTTCAAAACCAAGGCAGGTGCACCTAATCCATACAACATACAACTCTTTACAATTTCTCAACATTCTAGATTATAACAAAATATCATAGTAAGAAAGTGCTAAATACTAACAAGGCATTCATTAACTCTCCATTACCAAGTAGGACATACAACCAAAAACCACAAAACAATTAGGACTTGAAAATGGTTTTGATGTATAAAGATGTAGGATATAGCCCAACACTTATGAAACATATATCTCAACAAATTTTACTAGTCCTTGATCAATACCTTATCCATTGGGAAGATCTAAAATGCAAATATAGAAACATAAACCAACTACTATCAAAGATTCAAAGAAATCAACACAATAACTCCAGACTAACCACTACTTATAAGATCCTTCTATAGACAAATCAAAATGAGTTCATGCCCTATCCCAAGTATGCTTCACTTGATCCTAGATCAAGAACTGTGAAATAAAATGTATGCACAAGTAACCCTATGTAATGAATAAGAAAACCCAAAACTCTTAAGATTGACACCAAGGAGAGACCTGCAACTAGAATAATTGTATTAAGTATGATGAATCATGTTCATGCTATAATCTGATCTAAAACTCACCACTTCAATAATATGCTAAAGCTTATAAGAAATTTCTATTCAGTCTACATACAATATGATACATTCTTCTATATTACTTGGGATAAAGCCTTGAAACCAAAACTTTCAAACCCTTACAATAGAGACAAAAAATGCATAAGTAGAAAGGTGAAACCCTAGGATAGGGTTTCAACAACTATCTAATCAAGTCATTAATGAATTCCTATCTCACTGAATCTGATCTTCCTCAAAAGATCACTCAAGACATGTCTTGAAAAATTACCTACCAAGTTACAAAACAAGGATCCAATCTCATTAATGTAGAGTACATCAACAACATGGTAGAAACATTCTAAAAATAGAAAAGGATAGAGATCCAAGGAGCCATCATACTGCATTGAAGACATTCAAACCCATAGAACACAGCCCCAAGCACACAAATGGTGCCATTAAGATAGATCATGGAAAAATGAAACCTCGACCCACTCGCCTGAAATCCTGAGAACATGCTATCATTGATAATACACACAGAGAAGTTCAAAAATTTAAAACAATAACCATAATGGCTATTTCCTTGGTGCCAAACATGACCAATGGTCGAGATTACACCTTTTTGAAAATTTAAAACATGATCATCGATGCATGTAAGTTACTAGGTCACTAAGCAAAAAGAAAGTCATTTTCACCCATTGAAACCTTGTTGACATCCACACAGAACCATCTCATTTGGCCTAAGAACCACTTGTATTACTTTTCCTGCATAGGCCCCACACTTCTTACCTTGTCACCTGGGATAGGCATAATATATTTTGTGACTGCATGATGCTTAACATCCTTGCAACATCCCTTCATGCGGTACCCCATCACCATCAGATCTTGATCTAGCCCTCATGATCCTCATCCATCTACTGCCATGTGCTTCCCACTAATTTGATCCACCTTTTGATTCACTCAACCACCTTACTGAATTGTGCCACATGGAACCATCCTACTCGGTGGGATCTCATTGTGTGTCTATCTAACCTGGCCTACCACCTTTCATACTTACCACATGTCACCTCTGTGCTACCACGCAATCCAACTAGATTTGTGATGACTCAGACCGTGCAGTTGCGCCTTGCTACAACCTGTCATCCTTGTCTACGTCACCATTTGAGCACTCTCCAACATGGTCCCAACAAACTTTATCCATCTCTCTTCCAGCTGGAAACCACTTAACCAAAACATATTGTAGACCTTCGGCCAAAAAGGCACTTTCCTTTCAGCACTTAACCACTACAGGCTAGGTTATAAAAACATTAAAGTATTTTATGGAATGACCAATGTGGGATAATAAACCCAAGGTGTTTAAAGCACAAAAAAACCAACAAATACACAAAGACCAAGCTACTGATCTGATTCCATAGGGGCAACATTAAAGGAACACAACATGGTTATAACACCCCTCGACAACTTAATGACATGGGAAGAAGGCATAAAACACTCTAGAAACTCAGAAAATCTGCCATGAAATCCCTAATTCTTATTCAGTCCTAACCGTGGCTCTGATTGGGGATGTATGTCTCTTGCAGACATAATAAGGATTCAAAATTTTGGGGATAAGTAGACTGGACCACCAAAACAAACTAAAAAGAAACCCTAATCTAAGATAGAAAGTAGGAAACAATAGAAAGAAACCCTACTCCTAAGACTATAGAGACCTATTTACAACTACTGTTCATGGATTTGAGACTTCAAGAGAAGTAAGATTTCAAGAATTTTCCATGAACAGGAAATTCTAAAGCATTTCCAACCAAGTCCTTAAGAATATAAGAATGTGCACCCTATTTACTTTCAATAACATATGGTCCAAGCCAAATAGGGTCAAGTTTACCATGTTTACCCTTATCTTCAACTCTGGCATTCCACATCAAGACCAAATCATCAGTTTCAAAACTCCTGATAGTTTTTCTTTTATCAAAGAGATTCTTATATTGCAACTGCAACTAAACATTCTTTTCATGCACATCCCTCCTTGATTCATCAAGTTGTATTAGGCTATCCATCTTGAGTCTCATATCATCATCCATCTCTTAATCATATTGTTGGGAAAAATTGTACATCTGCAGTAGATTTTTTTGAGGAAACCTAGCAAAAAGTCCATACATCAAGTCAAAATGTGCACAACCAATTTATTTATTCATTCTTACTCTGTCATCCCACCATGCTAATTTCAACTTTGAATCCCAAGATTTCTTGTTTTTGTCAAACATCCTCTTAAGTATCTTGATCAAAATCTTATTACTAGACTCAACTTGGTCATTCCCTTGTGGGTGATATGGAGATGAGTAAGAGATTTGGATCTCATACTGGTGGAAGAAAGAACTGAACTCTTCTGACCTGAAACACATTGCATTGTCTACCACAATAATCTCAGGGCATCTAAATATGGTCAAAACATTTTGTAACATGAAATCAATGACAGTTTTACTAGTAGGCTTTCTAGAGCGGATTGCTTCAACCCATTTAGTAAAATATTTTGTTGCTACTATAATCCATTAGTGGCCTCCACTTGAATTTTTTGCAATCTCACCAATGAAGTCTATTCCCCATTTATGAAAATGTGTTTCAACTACAACATGCCTCAAACGCATATTTCCCCCAAACTTGAGTTTACCTATGAATCTTTGGAAAGTATAACATTTATTAACATAGTTATGGGCATCCTTGAAGATATTTGGCCACCAAAATCTAGACCTAAGAATCTTGTGTGCAATAGTCTTAGCCATGTAATGGCCTCCACATGCACCGCTATGAATTTTCTCCAACAAACTTTTAGATGTGTTAATGTAAACACATTTGAGAAATACTCCATCATTGCTCCTCCAACATTACTATACCTGAATTATAGCATATTCAATAGCATGCAATTTGACTTTTCTTTTCCTATTTTCATCCATTTGAGGGGGAAACACCATCTTCTGCAGATATCCAACAATGTCTTTATACCATTAACAATAGTCCATATTAGAAATGTAGGTCCTTTGGTCTTCCTCCAATATGTTTATATGATTTGCATCCAAATTTCTTTGATCCATGAGATTTAAAATTCCCATACCCCTAACTAACTTTGTAATATGGATATCAATGCTAAATTCTTGAAGTTTGTTTATCCATCTACATCTTCTTCCTGACACCTTTGTTTTACTAAAATGTCTTTCACAACAACACTAGGTACATAAGCAATCATAATTGGTCCTACCAAATAACACCTAAAATCATTGACAACTTTAACTAGTGCATAAGCTTGTCTTTACATGATATCATACTTGAGTTCTACTACTTATAAGGACTTACTAAAAAAGGAAATTGGTTTTTCAAAGCCCTCTGCATTCTTTTGCAATAGTACTGCAACAATGGTGTTATATGAAGCAAAGGAAAAGATTGGCAAAGGCTTACCAAAATCTGGTGTTATAAGGACTGGAGGATCCTTAATATCTTTTTTTATTCTTTAAAAAGACTTGCATGCCTCTTGATTCCATTCCATCTTGGCTCCTTTCTTCATCATCCTTGAGATTGGAATACTAGTTTCAGCAAAGTCAATAATAAATCTCCTTAAGAAATTTACCTGTCCAAAGAAATATTTAATGTTGTTGACATTCTTAGGCTGAGGGATCTTGTCAATTGCTTCAATCCTTTTAGGTTCAGTCATTACTCCATATCTAGATAAAATATTCCCTCAAAATTTTCCCTCTGTCACTCCAAAAACACATTTCTTTGGGTTAAAAGAAACCTCATATTTGAATGCTCTCACAAAATTTTTCTGATGTAAGACAAGTTGGTGAGCTCCCAAGATTCTTCCAAGAATCTTCCAAGAAATCTGAGAGTCTCCCAAAAGTTCCTTCAACTAGGATCAATCCAGATACCCAACCTACTTCACTAGGCCAACCAAGGGTCTCATTGCTATCTCTCACCTTCACTAGGCTTCACAGCATTCAAGTGCCAAACCATATTCATTGCTTCCCACTTTGTTTCCACATCAACTAAGGATCATATTCTATGGATCCACCACTCCACTATCATAAAGAGGAACTCCTAAAAATACCCTACAACATCTAGTCTAAACTTAGAATTGAAACCAAACCACTTTTCCCCTCTACACCTTAAGACAACAACTCTTCTCTTTGTAGGACAGCCATAAAAAGTTTCCTCCCACATTGTGTCTCTCCACCAGGAGTATGGTGCAGAGCACCTCTTGATGACAAGAAGGGTCATTTGGATGATTTCAAAACATTGAAGGATAAAATGACCTAGAAGGACATTATAAATATGTACCATGGCCTTTGAGTCATCTAATGTAATAGGTTAGATACAATATGTAAAAAACATGGAATGTTGCCAAACATGCAACAAGATGTAATAGATGTTAAATGTCACTATGTGGCATAATAGGTCTAATAGGCTAAAGAAAGGTAGATTTAGGATTTTATTAGAGGTCATTTCAAGACCATAAGATTTTGTTAGAGTTAATTTAAAGACAATTTATAGTCACAAGAAGAGGTCATTTAGTTGAGTGGACAACTTTGTTGTCAACATGGAAACATTGGATTAATTTTTGGGAAATGGTTAGTAGTTAGTTTTGAGTAGTTGAAAGAATAGAGAGTTGTCAAATTGTTGACAATAATAAACTTAAATACAACAGTCATTAAAACCTCCAATCGGTTTTGTAGGGAGTTATAACTGCAAACTGTTATGTGGAAAGTTGCATAGTATGTCAAAAGGCTAAAGGTACTTCTTCAAATGTAGGTCTATATCAGCCACTACCTATTCCCACTAGGCCATGGGAATGCTTGAGCATGGATTTTGTAGTTGGGTTACCCAAGACAAGACATGGCATGGATAGTGTCTATGTAGTTGTGGACAGATTTAGCAAGATGGCTCACTTTGTGCCATGCAAGACCACTAATGATGCCAGCCAAATATCCTCTCTCTTCTTCAAAGAGATAGTAATAATCTATGGGTTACCTATGAGCATTGTGTCAGATAGAGACACTAAATTTATGAGTCACTTTTGGAAGACTCTTTGGCAAAGATTAGGCACTGATTTATCCTTTGGGTTTGCATACCATCCCCAAACTGATGGACAGACCGAAGTGGTGAATAGAAGCCTTGGAAATCTATTAAGATGCTTGACCAAGGAATACGGTCAATAATGGGATCTATTGATTGGAAAAATTTAGTATGCCTACAATGAAACTATAAGCTAAGAGGATTCTATGAGCTAAGAGACTTAAAGGATGGAGTGAAGGCAAGTGGATATGCAGATGATTTTTCTTATGCAATGTAGGAGATACATGATACAGTCATGAAGACTTTGATAGAGAACACCTTGAAACATAAAACCAAGGTTGATGAGAGTAGAAGAGAAGTTTAGTTCAATGTGGGAGACTTGGTAATCATACATCTAAAAAAGTCTAGACTTAAAAAGGGAGTCCCTCACAAGTTCCAGATGAGAAGAATAGGTCCCTGTCCTATCTTAGCAAAGTATGGTCATAATGCTTTTAGAGTGGAGCTATCGGAAGATAGTGGACTGTCCCCTATCTTTAACATTGTAGACTTGGTTTAGTATAAAGGACCAACACCAGACATGGATCAAAGCCTCATTGAAGTGATCAGAGATGTAGAAGACCTCAAGCTACCCCCTGCTATAGTCAACCTAGCTGACAGTATACTGGATACCCGAGTCTACAAGAAGACTAGAACCAAAGAATACAAGGAACACTTGATCAAGAGACATAGTGAAATAGATGTTGATGCAGTACAGGTTAAAGAATCAGAGTTTAAGAATATGGGGATTGATCCGACACTACTCAATCCAAGGGTGGATTGAACTTCTTGTTTTGGGGAGGATGGTGCAGGATCACACCTAGGCTAACCTCCATAGTTGTGATATTTTGGCTTGTACTTGACATTAGCCAATTCAATATATTTTTTTACTTTGGACCTTAGAAGGTCATTGCATTGTGGACTAGGTGAGTTAGTCATTAGGACTAAGGTCACCAAAATAGTCATTGTTAGTAGCTTTTTAATTTTCCTAGTCTTAGAAGCTTAGTGATGGATTTGAGCTTTGAATGTGTCCTAAACACATAAATGTTGTCATAGAGATTCTTGGAGGCCATTAATGAAGTTGGTTCCTCAAAATATAGAGGATAGAGGCCCTAAAACTTAGGAAGTTGGCATAATGACAAAGATGCCAAAAGTTGTTACAATTTTGTCATGACAACATTTGCAATAATTGCAAATGTTGCATGCAACATTTGGTTACTTTGGATCCCCCTAGAATATAGGAGTGGGATATCAACCAACAGTCCCTAAAAACATGGAAGATGGCATCTAATGTATGTAGAGGCTCGAACCTCATTAGGAGTGATGATAGTAAGAAATATTGATTTTTGAATATAGCTCTGCAACTTTGATTTGTGAAGAACCCATGCATTTTAGTGTGACAGTACCATTAAATGGATTGAATGCTTTAATTTAGTGTTTTTTTTGTGTTCATAGGAATTTTCTAAGAATCTTTAATTCAATGAGAAAGTTTATTTAAGGTTGTTTAAAGTCTTGTATAAATTGTTTTTGATTTAGTAGTCTTAATGGTCTTGTCCTGACCAGTTAGTCATTTCATGGCTCCCCCATGAAAAATAACCATGGGATCATCCTAAGGGTAGTTGGATATGATAGGGGAGTCATTATTCTATATATATATCTAGGATTAGGAGTCATGATAATATGGATAGCTATTTTTACTACTAAGCCCTAGGCGAGCTAACAGTGCCCGGTAAGAGGTTTAGAATAGAAGAATTGAAGATTTCTTGCAGGGTGAAGAAGTATTGTACAAGACAAGTACAGTCCTAGGTAGGGTATATTCATATCCTAACATGTTATGAGGATTTATTTCATACCAATCCATTAGACTAAGTTTTGGGTGAGATTCAAACTGTGATACAGTGAAGTCCTATAAATTAGGCCTATTAGCCCTATTTGACCTAGATAGTAGGAACCCTATGTACGAAGGACCTAGGGGTCTAAAAATTTCAAAATATTTTATGAAATGATAAAGGGTATCAGAATGTGGGATTAGTTTTTCCAGTCCTTTGGAAAGTTTGGGAAAGAAATGGGAAATGGTATATGAAGAAGGCTACAAGGAATTATGACTCTCAAAGACTAAAACTTGAACTTGATTGAAAAAAGTTAAAATATCCTTCAAAATAGATTCAAATGGGATAAAATGTAATTTTTCCATGATGATGGACACCCCTGCAATGAATTTCATGTATGCAGAGAAGTTGGCACTTAGATCCTTCTAAGTGTAGGAGAAGTGAAGTACCCAAGGGTGTTAGTCTTTCAAAGGTGAAGCACAAAGAGTGAGGCTCTTAGAGAAGAGTTGGATTAGGAATTAGTTAATCATCTAAGCCCAATAAGGACCTAGAGGAGATTAGGGTCATTAAAGAAGAAAAAGAAGGTCTTCTTAGCAAATTGTGCAAGCAAGCCCTTGGAACACTTACACCAGTTTCTCAAGATGACCACAATGTTGTTCCTCTTTTACTGAATAGGAAGTAAGATCATTTTAGTATACTGTTAGAAACACATTTATGAAATCTACAAATGCCACATCCATGGCTATTTGAAATGTTTCTCCATCATTTGTTAATCTAAACAACATTCTGACATGCACATAAGTGCCCCATGGTGTGGTGAATGTAGTCTTGAATTGCTCTGATTCCTTGATCATGACCTGATTATACCCTGAAAAACCATCCAATATTGACATCAACTATGATATAGTATATCTTTGCAACATAGCTTTCATATTAGGCAACCCATAGTTATCCTTTAGTGAATTGATTTTCAAGTTTTTGAAGTCTACACAAAGTCTAATATCACCATTCTTCTTTCTCACTGGCACCATATTTTCTACCCATGTTGAATGTCTTATTGGCTTAATTATTCTAGCATCCCTCATCTTCTTCAATTCCTCTTGCATCTTGGGTGCTAGGGTGGGATTGACAGGTCTTAATTTATGTATAAAAGGCTTAGTGCCTTCCTAAATAAAGGGATCTCATTTTGGAAAATGTCCTTTGTCTATGTCTTTAGGTCATCATAAGAGCAGGCAAAGACATGTTTATACCTCTTAAGAAGATTAAACAACAACTCTCTGATTTTAGTGGACAATTTCTTACCAATGTACAACTTCTTAGGAGCTTCATTTATCGCTAAATTTACTTCCTCCATGTTCTAGGAATTGTTCACAGTCATTGCAGAATAGGACTTGTCCTTATTTTCAAAATATTTCTCAATCATAACCAACCCCTTGGGAACTCTATTTGACTTCAGTTATAGGACCTCTTTGCCAAAAAATAGTATCCTTACCATATATGGTCTCTACAAAACCACTGAAATCTATTTCTTTATTTGCTAGGTCTGAATCATAATGTAAAAATATCAAAGCATCTAAATCATCTTCAAAAACCTGCCAACTTTCAATATTGTTTTGGAGAGAAGGCCTGGATTTAACTTCAATTTTAGAAATTCCTGCAAATATAACATCTTCTGGTCGCAGAGAAATGTTGGCCGACAATTTTTCAATTTTGTTCTGATTCGTATCCATCTAGTCAATACCAAAAGCATCAAAATTTTCTATTTCATCCCATACAACATTCCTATACTATCTTAATCTCTAATTTTTCAAAGCATACTTAGACTATATTTGAGAAATCACTAATTTAGAGTCACCAATAACTCTGAGATTCTTTATGTTGTGTCCTAAAACCAATCTTATCCCAATCAACAAGGTCTCATACTATGCAATATTGGTATTACATGTGAACAATAGGGATAATGAGAACTTGTAGGTCTTACCATTAGGATCTATCAATAGAAATCCTGCACCTGCTCCTTTTGAGCTTGCACAATTCATCACTATCTTTTATTTTATCCTTTTCTTCAGTGAACAACACATGTTCATTCTCTACCCCATCCTTCCCATCTTGGACTTGGAAAGATCCGATGTTATTATTTAGAAAGAAAATAATATTATTTTTATTTATTTCCTCAATCATGTGAGGAGTCCTTGTTTCTCTACATACCTTGACACTCTGACCATTGATATCAATAATAGAAAATGAGAGATCACATTGAATACTTCCTCCTATTAAGGAACTCCACTTCATTGATAAAAGCATTCCATAATGAGGAGGGATGTTTACAATTAGAACACTCATAGTTAGCATTTTTTTAGGGCATGCAAAAAGTCTATAGGGTAGATCTTTAATGGTACCTATGATAGGTACCTCTCTAGAGTCCATTTCTTGACATCACCCATGAAGAGAGTCAACTTACAGTCCTAATGACTTCATGATTTCTCCAGGCATGAAAGTATTTGATGCCCCAGACTCTATCATAAAATTATTTAACCTCTTACAATTTATAACCAAAGTCAAGAAAAATGGATCTACAACTCCTAAAGGAGTGCTCACATGATTTGTACTTAAGAAAACCTGAGGGATCTTTGAGACAATCACCTCTGATTATTTCATTTTGTTATCAGTTTTATCTTTTGATTTTCCCATTTTTTTAACTTCCTCCTACTCACGCACTCTTTTGGAAGAGATGCTTCTCACCCATGTTAAAGTTTTTTCTTTGTGTTCCTCAATCCTCATCATCTCCAAGAGTAGAACCCTGACTGTGATTCATGACAACAACTACCCCATATCAACTGGAGTATACTTTAAATCATAAATACCTTGCTTGAAAGTAATAACATTATCATCTTCAACTTGAGTAGCAAGGCCTAGCTCAATCTTTATGTTATTTTTATGAGTAGTTTACTTCTGGTGTCTTTACCTTTACCTTGTGGACAACAATTGTATTGTCTGGCTTATCCACTTTTTCAATCTTTATTTTCTTGATATCTTCAATAGACCTTTTCTTTCCTATTAATTTCTTAGTATTTTCTCCTTCCTGTCTGACAAAAATGCCAAAGGGTCTGCCATCAGCATATCCCATTTTTTTCCACTCAAATTTTAGTTTCTCCTTACTTGAGCAACCATTTATGCAGTAATTTTTACAATTTCTTCACCTGTGGGTATTCTTACTACAAAAGGCTCATTACCCCTTATAACATTACACCTTATGTTATCAACCCTATCTTCTTCATCATTAGATTCTTCTTCACTCCTCAAAAGTGCACAAGTCATTGCACAACCACTATCATCATATAGCTCATCCTCTTCTTCCCTTTCTTGTTATGACTCATTTGCAGATATGCTAAGAGAAATTGCACAATAATCAGGACTATGTTGGGATTGGCAAGTAGTCCACCAGGAAACACCATCACATGCATTGATAGAGTTTCTTTGCAAAGTATTAGGAGTGTTACCATTAGGCTTGTCAATTCTTTGTGTTAAAATAGGCTTCCCATCTTTCCATTGGGTAGTGTAGGGATAGTTTTGCATCCTTGGTGGCCTATTAAAACTATTAGTAATAAGAATTCTATCATTATTTGGAGCCCTAACATTTTTGTTGTCTATAGGCTTTGAGTCCTTAATGGAACTTAGAATCTTCTTCATTTTTACTTCATCCTTAGGCTTAGTAGCATTAGGCCTATCTGATTCTTTCCTAATAGACTTCCAATCTTCTCTTCTACCCAACTTTCCTAGCACTCTCCTATTTGTCTCAATGTTCATTGTTGTCTTCTATGCATCTCCAAGAGTTATAGGATTCTTATCTCTAAGTAGGTAACCCATTTTTGAATCAAAAGCATTCAAATAAGTAGCAAGAAAAACCTTATCATCAAGCCTTAAAACTTGGAACAATTTTTGAAAGGCCTCCTGAAATCTTGTATTGAATTCAACAAAATCCTCATTTTGATGTTTCTTAATGCTATTTAACTCATTTAGCATAAATCCCTCATTTGACTTATGTATCATCTTAAAATGGAAGCACTTCCATGATAAGAACATTTATCCCTCCTTAGGGGATGTTTTTGACCACTATCATATTGTCCCCTCATTTCTGCATCATCTCCTGCTTCTGTGCCTATCTAGGACCTTGATTGGGCCTCTTCGAGAACCTTCCATCCCACTTGGAACATTTTCTAGGGGTTCTGGCCCCCTGGGTCAAGGTCAACCTTGACCTTGACCTAGGCCCCCTTTCAAATTTGGTGGCTTGTCGACTGTCGTAGGTCATCAAAAATTCATTTTCCCACTTTTGGGTCGGCTGTTTTGGGTTCTGAAGTGGCATATCATAAATTATATTTAATATAGGTCCTCTTCTAGGGGAATGGGTCTAATTGGAATTTAATTCTCCTATTTTGACCTCTCTATAATATTTTTCCCTAGTTTCATATTAAAGGAAGCCTTTGTCTCTCATTTTCTTTAAGTCTTCTAAGTACAAAAAAGGCTCTAACCAAATTTTTTCAAGAAGGAAAAGGTTCTAGCATCCATTGTTCTACATGTTTCTAAGATTTCAAGGTGTTCAATTATTCCTCTCAAGAATTCAAGCTCTCCATTGAATATCAAGGATTCAAGATTTCAAGCCTTTGAAGGGATTAGGTTCAAACATTCAAGATTCATCATTCAAACCCTAGATCTAGGCATCATGGTGGTGTGATCTTCCTTCAAGATCCTTTGTGCATCCTCAAAACTCATTCATTCTCTTCAATGTGGATTTCAATCATACAATCATGGAGGTTTATGGTTTCTATTGAGTCCAAGCTTTCATATTTACATACTTGCTTACATTTGAATTACATTAATATATCTATTCAATATCATAGCTTCAATTTTAGATTCAATTCTACTACTTGCTAGCATTCTATACTTTATTGATTTTAAGGTTAATTCCTAAATCATGGTTTGATTAAGGCAAACCCCTCCCACAAAAAAAAATTAAATCTCTTTTTCTTGTAGGTATAGGTTCAGGACTGTGGATTTGAACTTAGATCTAGATACCCTTTTCAATGAACTATCGAGATTCGCGAACAAATTTTCTGTCAGACCTGTGCAGGTCAAGGTTGAGATTATTTGGTCAGTGGTGACATTTGTGGGTCAAGGTCAACCTTTTTCTTAAGATGGTGTTGGATCAGAATAATATTTTTGGGTTTTGTTCATCTCTGCATTTCTGTTCCAGATCATACTTTAGATTTTCCACAAACAGAGTATAGACTTCAAAAAACAACATTCTTTGATCTGCAATATTTCAAGGTTAGTGAATGTCTCCTATCCATTTCAATTCAAATCCTTAATCATTATAAATATATCACACATTTACATTCATTCACACACATTTTAAGAGGGAAACCTAGGATCTCCTTCTTTATTCTTATTTCTAATAGATTGATTCATTTATGCATTGATCCTTTTTGGGTTGATCAACTTGGATCCTTCCTTTGTGCATTTGAGAATAAAGGGAAATATCTTATTTATCCCTCCACTCTAAACATTAAATGTAAGGTAATAAGTGATTTGAGTATCAAAACACTCTTATTGTATTAACATCATTTTCTATCTTGCATTTTGGTGTTAGATTTGCATTTCATATTAGATCTTGCATGCATATAGAAGTAGGTTTTATTTTATGCTCTTGCATTTATATTTCAAAATTCATAAAAATCACTAAATTTCTTTAAAAATACAAAACCAAATTTTTCTTTTTGGTGTTAGATTTGCATTTCATATTAGATCTTTCATGCATATAGAAGTAGGTTTTATTTTATGCTCTTGCATTTATATTTCAAAATTCATAAAAATATTAAATTTCTTTAAAAATACAAAAATGTTTACATTTTTCATTGTGTTCAACATGTATGATTTTTGTTTTGAATACTTTGATGAGGCTTTTGTTGCTAAAGAGGATAGATCCCATAATGAGGTAAATGGAAGTGAGGATGAAATTTGTTCGAATAAGATCTCCATTTATCCTATTTCTATTTTATCCTCCTCTACAATCTCTTCAATTGACCTTTACCATAGAAATGAGTTAGGGATAGATGTTAATTATTCTCTTAATATACATCTTTTATATGAGCCTAATTTAGAATATAATTATTTCCCCTTTAGGGATCAAGCTTTAGGTGCTCCTACAATGTTCTTTATTGACAGGGATGATAATCCTCCTATTTGGGATGAACCTTTGTATTGGATGTTGATTACTCTCTTCCTCATGAAGCAATTATGGATGATTCTAATTTTTGGGATGAACCCTTGGATAAAGACATTGATTTATCCCCTTCTTGTGAAGATGCTTTTATACAAGAGGGTGATTTATTAATGGATGACATATTCATACATGATCATGAATCTTTATCTAAAACACACTCTCCTTATGTATAAATTTTAGAGAAAGAAGAAAACATTATAGATATTTTACCTCTAATTGGGATTCCTTCTAGTGGTGAGGCATTAGCAGAAAATGATATGAATTCCCTTAATGTTCTCCCTCTTAGTGATGATCCTATAGAGCATAAATATCCTACCCTATCTTCTCCTAGGATGTATTCCTTTATTTTTTCTTCTTTTTAATCTATCAAACATACTAATGATGACATAGTGACTACCAAAGTTCCATTGACTCCTTTTGATATGGCTTCTTGTTATGGTCCTAGTTATCATTTACTAGTTAAACAAGGATTCCATGGTCAAGGATGTGGTAAGAATAAACAAGGAATTCAAATGCCCTTACAGAATGGGGGGCATGAGCATTCTTATGGATTGGGATTTAATCCTCAACAACATAAAAATGATACCAACATCTCAAATAACATTTCAAAACATGATGACCCTATGAAGGAATTTGACCAAGAGGTTGTTCTTACTAAACTCCTTTGTGCTAAGATGATTACTAGACCTAAACGCAAAAAGAAATGTAGTCTACACTTGAAGATTATTCCTTTTTGTTTCTATCATAGATTTCATGATCACTCTAATGAATGTCATGCTTTACATCATAAGATTAGGCAACTCATTGATAGTAAAGCTATTTATATATCATGTGGCAATGAGTTATATTTCAATCCTATTTTATCTAAATAAAATTTATGTTCCTATTATGGAACTCCATATTATGTAAAAAATGTTACCCTAATCTTTGGGGGCTCTTTGTCTTGCATAGTATTGTGATTAATATAATAGGTCCCCTTTCATCCTTGTTCCTACACTTGGGGGGCAAGGATGCCATTTCCTTCTTTTCTGTCTTTTTGGGATCCACTTTCCCTTGGTTAAGCAGTATCTATATATTATGTGATATCCACTCATACATGAAAATCTTGGTTTGCATTAAGGATCTATGTCCTTGATTATAACCTATTTCATTGTTTTTGGGTTTCCATGGTTGATAAATCTCACCTTGGAAACTGAATAGTGTGTTATCCCTCACAAGGGTTACTTTCCCACTTCTGGCATGATATCTCTATTCTACAACAATATCTCTCGATATAATTTGATATATCCCTTCCTTTCAACACTGGGGGGCAAGGTATTATTTTCCTTCTTCCTCTATCTAAGGATTTACTTTCCTTAGCTTAGTGGCATTTGTTTATCATATAACATTATTTCTATATAAAGATGTATGTTTCTAACTATGGATACCCTCTTATACAAGAGGTGATTTTCCTAGGTCATCACCTCTTCTTTATTTTGCAAACTATGTGTTTGATAAAATCTTTCCTTTGCTTTGGGTTAGAGTTTGACTCCTTCATTATGAGATTCCTCTTCCTCTTGATTATAGGGGGCTTGATGATTGAATCTTTGGTCCTTTTCTTTAGAAGATGACATTTTATCATAAGCATTCCTCTATGGTGAGGGTATTTTTGATAAGATCTCTTCCTCTATGTGGATCCTTTTGTGACATATCTATTTCACAATTATCTATGCTCTTAGAGATAAGGGTCAGTACTCTTTGCTAAGGATATAGTGTACATTGTTGTTAAGCTGGATATCTCCTTACTTGTGATGTAGGTATTCTCTTTCTCTTCCTTATCCTGCCTTGTAGGTAGTCATGATAAGGAGGGGGCATATATAGGGTCTCCCTTGTACTATATTTTACATTAGTTTACATTTTGCGACATGCTAAATCCTTGGAAGGTAACGCACATAAGTTGCTAAATCCTGAAGAGACACACATTTTTAATTTTATTTTTGCTAAATCCTCAAAAGGTAATGCACATAAGTTACTAAATCCTGAAGAGATACCCACCCTATTAAATTTTATAATATGCTAAATCCTTGGAAGGTAACTCACATAAGTTGCTAAATCCTGATAAGACATGCATTTTATATTCATAGTGATACAAGAATGTGGAACTATGGATATTTTCAAAATCTATTAGAAGATGCATTACAATTACAAGAACATTTTATGGGTGAACTTGTTGGGATTTCCCTCCTTGGTGATTCATGGTAAGTTGGGCATCTTACTAGTTGAGGTAATTCACTATCTCTTTTCTCTCTTTCGCTTTCATGCTAGTAGGATTAGATCATGAAGCTATGTTATCTATAGTATTGCTCTTGTCCCGCTTATGTAGTCATGTATGTTTCCTATGATTTATTAATCTTTACTTCCATATCTTTATGCATATATGTTGAGTTAGAATCCTTTGTTTAGGGGCTCATGTTCTTGACCTAGTGATGTTATACCTCATTGTGAGCTACTAGAGTCTTTCTTCTAACTTTAGTGAAAGCATGTTTGATTTTCATACTTTTGCTAAAGTGTGGGCTTAATGTATCATCTTAAAATGGAAGAAACTCCATGATAAGAATTTTTATCCCTCCTTAGGGGATGTTTTGGACCACTATCATACTGTCCCCTCATTTCTACATCATCTCCTGCTTCTGTGCCTATTTAGGACCTTGATTGGGCCTCTCTAGGAACCTTCCATCCCACCTGGCACATTTTCCAGGGTTTCTATCCCCCTGTGTCAAGGTTGACCTCAACCTTGACCTAGGTCAGTGTCAACCTCGACCTTGACCTGGGTCCCCCTTTCAAATCTAGAAGCTTGTCGACTGCCGGAGGTCATCAAAAATTCATTTTCCCACTTCCAAGTAGGTTGTTTTGGGTTCCGAAGAGGAAAATCCTAAATTAATTTTAATATAATTCCTCTTCTAGGGGAATGGGTCTAATTGGAATTTAATTCTCCTATTTTGGCCTCTCTAGAAGATTGTACCCTAGTTTCATATAAAAGGAATCCTTTCTCTCTCATTTTCTCTAAGTCTTCTAAGTACAAAAAAGGCTCTAACCAAGATTTTGTCAAGAAGAAAAAGGTTCAAGCATCCATTTTTCTACATGTTTCCAAGATTTCAATGTCTTTAAGTCTTCCTCTCAAGCATTAAAGTTCTCCATTGAAGATCAAGGATTCAAGCTTTAAAACCTTTGAAGGGATTAGGTTCAAACATTAAAGATTCATCATTCAAACCCTAGATCTAGCCATCATGGTGATGTGATCTTCCTTCAAGATCCTTTGTGCATCCTCAACACTCATTCATTATCTTCAAGGTGGATTTCAAGCATATAATCATGGAGGTTTATAGTTTCTATTGAGTCCAAGCTTTCGTATTTACATACTTTCTTACATTTGAATTACATTAACATATCTATTCAATATCATAGCTTCATTCTTAGATTCAATTCTACTACTTGCTAGCATTCTATACTTTATTGATTTTAAGGTTAATTCCTAAATTGGGGCTTGAATAAGGCAAACCCATCCCCCACAACAAACAAATCTCTTTTTCTTTTAGGTACAGGTTCAAGACTATGGATTTGAACTCAGATCTGGATACCCTTTTCAATGAACTATCGGGATCTGTGAACAAATTTTCTGTCAGACCTATGCAGGTTAGGGTCGATATTATTGGGTTAGGGATGAAATTTGTGGGTCAAGGTCAGCCTTTTTATTAATATGGTGTCAGATCAGAAAAATATTTCTTGGTTTTGTTTGTCTCTGTGTTTCTGTTCTAGACCATACTTCGGATTTTCTAGAAATAGAGTACAGACCTCAGAAAACAACATTCTTTAATCTACAATATTTCAAGGTTACTGAATTTCTCCTATCCATTTCAATTTAAATCCTTAAAAATTCTAAATCCATCACACATTTACATTCATTCACACAAATTTCAAGAGGGAAAACTAGGATCTCCTTCTTTATTCTTATTTCCAATAGATTGATTCATTTATGCATTGATCATTTTTTGGGTTGATCAATTTGGATCCTTCCTTTGTGCATTTGAGAATAAAAGGGAGTGTCTTATTTATCCCTCCACCCTAAACATTAAATGTAATGTGATAAGTTATTTGAGTATCAAAACACTCTTATTATATTAACATCATTTTCTATCTTACAACTTATCACCATATTATTCTTTAAAACAACTCTCCAATTCATCCATAGACCCTATAGAGCCAAAAGACAAACCCCTAAACCAGTCCCTAGAATCTTCAAATAGATATTGCACAAATAATTTCTTTATTACATCCTTATGCATGATCTCATAATCATCCATCATATCAATAAACTTTTTCAAGTGTTCCTCACAAGAAATAACATTATTCGCAACAAACTTGGGAAGTTTATCTTTGATTTCATTTGGAACTACATTTGGACACTTGCAGGAACATTAATGAAAGAGAATTATTTGTACCTTTCTACATGAGTTGGTCTTCTTGGAAAAGGGTTGTCCTCTTGAGAAATAGATTCCTTGGCAGGTTATGCTATAGCAGCCTCAGCACTACCAGGCCTAGAAGTCTTCCTTAGAAAATCCCTTTTTTTCATCTCTAGAGAAATAGCCTCCAACTCAACCTTTTCAAGCTCTTTAGATATGACTTATTTCTCAATTCTAGCCCTTTCTAGATCAGTATCCAACTTAGACATCCTATCTAATGGAACCTTTGGATTCACAGGTTCATCTATTTGAACACTTGTCATCTATTTCTTACCCTTATTTCTTGGTTCTTGGGTAACAAGAATTGGTTGAATGACAGGTTCCTCTTCAACTTGTTCAGGTTCATTAAATTGATTCAGTGCTTCCAACCTCAGCAACTACCATTAATTTTTCTCAAGAAGGCTTTGGTCATGTCTGATCTTATCTTCTCTTTATTTGTCTCTCCTTTGTATGATAGCAATCTATTCATGGATTCTCCTATCTAGTTCAAAAATCTCTTTTTCTACATTTTCAGAATCAGGGAGAGTAGTATCAGATTCTGCAATTTCCTTCTCACTAGGAGAGTGATAATCTTCATAAGTACCCAATCCCAAATCAGTAGCCTCCTCATATTCTGATGCATTTCCTTCCTGATTTCTTTGGATTGGTTCTTCTAATCTTGTGTTCTCCATTTGTCTCTCATTCTAAGGGAGAGTCCTAATCTTCTTTTATTTCGTTGGGTGACTAGCCTTAGAGGTGGTTGGAAACTCATCCTCCACCTTGTCTTTAGGATGTTTCTTCACCCAAACTGTTGTGTTCCTATGACTCATATCAAGAAAGTGTGTATAAATTGAAGGATGTTAATCAACACTATTGTAGAGAAAACTCAGAGTCGCCACCCAATGAGTTGGAAAAATACAAGACTTTACCAGAGTGAAAATGTTAGGAACAACACTCAAAAAATGAAATGTACTCTATACTTCCAAAGGTCAACTTACTGGTCAATTAGAACACTATTATATACTCTATCCCCAAAATATTTACCATCTAGTTGGTGTTTGAAAATGTTTATGCTATCTAAAGCTACCAATATGCCTTGACACTAATGTTAGGAGTGGTTAGCTCCAAGTATGAGAGCTCTGTAAGACAACTGGACCAACTATAGGGACAATACTACCCTCTACACTTATGATTCTGCAAAACCAAGGTAGTTGCACCTAATCCAGACAACATACAAATCTTTACAACTTCTCAACATTCTAGATTATAACAACAGATCATGGTAAGAAAGTCCTAAATACTAACAAGGAATTCATTGACTCTCTATTACCAAATAGGACATACAACCAACAACCAAAAAAGACCTAGGACTTGAAAATGGTTTTGATGTATAAAGATGCAAAATATAGCCCAACACCTATCAAACATGTATCTGAACAAATTTTACTAATCCTTAATTAGTACCTTATCCATCGGGCAGATCTCAAATGCAAATACAAAAACATGAACCAACTATTGTCAAAGATTCAAAGATGTAAACATTATCACTCTAGACCAACAAATACTTATAAGGTCCTTTGGTAGACAAATAAAAATGAGTTCATGCCCTATCCAAAGTATGTTTCACTTGATCCTAGATCAATAATTGTGAAATAAAACATGTGCACAAGAAACCCTATGCAATGGATCAGAAAACCCAAAACTCTTAAGATTGACACCAAGGAGAGACCTACAACTAGAATAATTGTATTAAGTATGATGAATAATGTTCATTCTCTAATCTAATCTTAAACTCACCACTTCAATAATATTCTAAAGGTTACAAGAAATTTCTATTCAGTCTACATACAATATGTTACAACCTACTATATTCCCTGGGACAAAGCCTTCAAATGAAAACTTTCAAACACTTACAATAGAGAGAGAAAAGGCATAAGTAGAAAGGTGAAATCCTAGGATAGAATTTCAACAACTATCTAATCAATTCATTAATGCATTCCTTTTATTCTGAATCAGATCTTCCTCAAAAGATCACTCAAGACATGTCCTAATAGACTACCTACCAAGTTACAAAACAAGGATCCAGTCTCATTAATGTAGAGTACATCAACATCATGTAAGAAATATTATTAAAAAAGGAAAGGAAAAAGATCCAAGGAGAAACCATACTGCATTGAATATGTTCAAACCCATAGAACATAGCCCGAGACTCATAAATGATGTCATTAAGATAGATCATGGAAAAAAGAAACTTTGATCCACTCACCTGCAACCCTTAGAACAGGGCATCGCTGATAATACGTGCAGAGAAGTTTAAAAATTTAAAACAATAACCACAACGGCTATTTCCTTTGTGCCAAACAAGTTCAACAGACGAGATTAGACCCTTTTGAAAATTTAAAATGTGACCATCGATGCATGTAATTTATTAGGTCACCAAGGAAAAAGAAAGTCATTTTCACCTGGTCAAACCTCATTAACATCTATAAGGCACCATCTCATTCAGCCTTAGAACCACATGTATTACTCTTCATGTGTAGGGCCCACACTTCTTACCTTGTCACCTAGGACACCCGTCATCCATTTCGTGACCGCGCGATGCTTAACAACCTTGCAACTTCTCTTCATGTAGTAGCAAATCGTCATCGGATCTTGATCTAGCCCTCACAATCCTCTTCCATCTACCACCACGTGCCACCCACTGATTTGATCCACCTTTCAGTCTACTGAACTACTTTGTTGACATGTGCCATGTGGCACAATCCTACTCATTGGGATCTCGCCAAGGTTTTATCCAACCTGGCCTACCACCTTTCATACCTGCCACATCTCACCTTCGTACTACCACACAATCCGACTGGACCTATGCTAACTCAGACCTCATGGTCATGCCTTGCTGCCACCTATCACTAGGAAACCAATTAACTACAACACATTGTAGACTATTGGCCAAAAAGGTGTTTTCCTTTCTGCACTTAACCACTATGGGCTGGGTTTTAAAAACATTAAAGTAATTTACGACACGACCAATGTGGGATAATAAACCTAAGGTGTTTATAGCACAAAACAGACCAGTGAAGACACATAGACTTATAAATTGATCTAATTCCATAGGGGTGAAATTAAAGGAACAAAATATGGTTATAACACCCCTCTGCAACTGAATGATGCTGGAAGAAGGCATAAAACACTCTACAAACTCAGAAAAGACACCATGAAAGCCCTAATTCTTATTCATTCCTAATAGGTTCTTGCACTTATGTTTATGTAACTGAGATAGATTTTTTAGATGGCTAGTTTCCTTCATGTTGAGGTATTTATGCTTCTAGGGAAATTGAGTGTTTATCTCCTTGATTTGTCCGCTTCTAGTACTCCCTTATGTGGAGATATTTCTTTCATTTTTGATAGAAATTTCCAAAATTTTGATTTTGGGCCAGAAGGGCATAATATTGTATGAGTAGCTATAGGCTCTCATATGAGTTTGTACATGTTGTCATATGGGACCATATAGGGTCTTGTATGTTTTCTTTCACACTCGTATCATCTGGTGTGGTTACTCGTATGGTGACCCATGCATACTTGTATGGGAATCCATACAAACTTGTATGACATTCCTCTAGTGAAACTCGTATAGGGACCAGACGACATTTTAGTCTTTTTTTAGAGGGTGAAAGTTGGATTTACATATACCATTTTTAGCATTATACCTTCCCAATCTAGAACAAATTGTGTATCAAACATTTTTGCATAAGTGCATGTTATCCGTAGTTGTCTTTGTGTTTAATTTGGTAAACGAACTTGTATGGCTTAATCACAGTAGGAATTATACTTTGGGTTTAAAATGAATCATTGTGGTTTGACGTAATAATTGGATGTACCTTGTATGTTAATCATGTAGTTGTCTATGTTTAGTTGTGTCGGTCCATGCTTGGGAGTTCTTGGTGTTGTTTTTTTGGTTTCATATCCTTTAGAGCTTTAATTCATAATGTTATATTTTGGGTTGTGTTGATGAGGTATAGAGGTGTGGTCACTAATAGTATTATTTAGACTCTTGGGCTCTATATTTTGTGGCATATGTATAATGTTTGGTTTGTTTGAGGTAGTGTGTGTGGTGTGGTGCACTTTTCATTTCTCTCCACCATGGGAATGTTTAGCATGGACCTATTTCAAATTATGTTTTTTTGGCCAACTTGACAATTTCATATTGTAAAGATCAGTATAAATAAGAGGATGAGTATGCTAAATTGGTGAGGAAGTGGTTGGAAAGAAGATCCATCAAGTACTATGTGAATTTTTAAAAGTGGGTTGTAAGAAGAGCATGTGTTTTTTTTTTGTTAGTCACTAAAGGTAATGAACCAATACTTTGTTTGATAAATTATAATTTAGCACATGGAATCTCTCTCTCTCTCTCTCTCTCTCTCTCTCTCTCTCAGGGTAGTGGGATATTTTGGGAAATGATACCACTCGTAGTGAGTACTTTTTCAGTGAACTACCCATTGTAAAAATTACCTTAGCAATATTATTATTTTTGAAAATTAGCTTCTCCTTGGTTTTCATTTGTATGGTTCATGTGTATTCTCTTTCATGTTTGCATCTAATTTGTGTGAAAAGTTAAAGAATTAATGATATGGGTCTAGACCTATAAATTGATAAAAGTTTAATCTACAACTAATTCATGCCCATGTTAGTTTTCTAAGACATTATATAATTGATATAGATCTTTGGGACCTATATAATGAGCCTAACCACTCAAGGAGATTCGAGGTTGTATAAACTTATTATTCCTACATTTGATGGATCTGAAAATGGTTTTATGGATCATATAGGAATACTTCAACTCCCATGGTAGAAAGTAATGCTTAGTTTTTTCCCTCATTCTCTTGTCCCAATTTATTCGAACCAATATTATCTCAAGAAACAACAAGCCAAAGTTGTACACTAGAGCCTCAGGTATGTTATATATCACAATCAACCATTCATTTATAATGCAAAAAATAATCATGACACTATCCTATAGTCAATGGTCATAGCCCAAGAAGCAGAAGAGACTTACTTGGTGAAGAGTACCTCCAATTTTTGTGTGCTTTGTGTTTTTAAGGTTGTGTTTAGAGTCTTATTTGGTTTTGAATAAGATCCATTAGTTTTGGATCTCAACTTGTTCATTTCATGTTTGTAAGAGCAAAAGTGCTCCTAGGTGACAATTTGGTCATTTTGGCCTAGAATGGTAAAAGTTGCTATTTTTGGGTAACTTGAGGTTTTAGTGTTTTCTAGGACCCTGAGTATCCTAATAAGGGTCATATGAGGTAGAAACATTCACCAAGTTGACTAAAATAGTCAAAGAGAAAAAAATGCTCAAAAGTTTCTAGCAACTTTCAAAGTTGCTCGAGTAACTTTTGCATAAAGTTTTAAATGGAAGTTTGAGCAGTTGTAACCACCCATGCTCGGGTATTTGAGATAAGATTGATGATATTTGGAAGGTTAATGGAGTTTTGGATTGCATAGTACCTTTGTGATCACCCTGTACGAATGGTTTTCTATGTTTTATTGTAATTTATAGTGTTTTCTACATTTTGTATGACTTTATACGTATTAGATTAGGAGATCTGACCCCATGTGGGTGGAGTGATTTGAATTATCTTTATTTTTCATACAATATTTTTCTTTCAAGTTGAATTAGTGTGGACTTACATTAGGATTTAGGCCACTGTGTCTACAAGTTCAATTTGCAGAGTTGCAAGAGCAAAAATGGCTCTAACCTAAGCATATGTTAGCTCTTTTTCTTGTAGCACAATCTTGATGTGACAGTATACTATTGTACTTGAAATAAAAACTCCTATTTCATACAAAAGAAAGGATAATTGATGAGGGTATTAGATAATATATGGGGATACCTATTATCACCTCATTCTTTTTTGAGATCCACTGGCTCAGGCAGGTATTACCTATGTATGATTACTGATTTGTAGTATCTTTTAAGTGGATTATCTTCTTACTGGAATGTTGAGATGTCTTTTAATAGGACAAAAAGTAAATGATTATGCAAAATAACATAAATACCTTGATACAAATTTTAGTGACCCATACTAATATCTTAACAAAAACAATGAGTAAGGTAATAAGGATTCTCATCCTTCTTCTTTCTTAGTTCTTATGAACCCTAGGAAGGATAACCTAGTTTTGATTCTCTCTTAAAGGAATCAATAAATTGAATTGTATTCTTCTGAAACACAATTACTTGAATGGAATGTATATATTTGAAGTGTAAATTATTTGAATATTAAAATGTTGGTTGGACAATGATTAATTACTTAGCCAACTATAAAACCAATACCTTAACCTTTGGCTATGAGTTAATATCTATTATAACTCCATAGTAAGGTGATTAACAAAACATATGCAATAAAGATAAGATGAATTAAAAATTATCCTCCCTCTACACCTATATCCTCAGATCCCTAAACTACTACTAAGCTCTCTAGAGTCACCTGAAAATATTAATCCTTTCTTGAAGGAGCTTACAAATGACTGCACAACCACCTTGTGATCAATATGCCTAAGTGCCTTACAAGTAAACATACAAGAGAAATAGCAATAATGAAAAGAGACAATCCAAGATGCAAAAAAAAGATTGCAAATATTTGTATTAATGTCTTAAAGCTTCAAATACATATAGATAGACCAATAATACAAAGGCTTAGACAAATTGTAGTAGTCTGACTTATAATATATTTCATTGATTTTCAATTACAACTTACAATCCTTTTTCCAACCTCCTACAAAATGAAAGAAGAGAACTATTTATAGGCCTAAACCATCTTGGAATCCTTAAGATAAGGATGCTACAAGCTTTGAATGGTTTAGAATACCTAATCCTAATAATACAGAAAGAGACAAAAGATAATACAACACCAAGTGGTGGGAGGAAAAAACTAAAGAATAAGATCTGATATTTCTTTGTCTTCTTGTGGATGTCGGCACCTTTTTCTACATATGTTCAAGATAGCATTTGATAGTTGTAATAAGATTTAGTGACTGCCAATTCAGGATAACTTACACTAATATCTTCAAGATTGCTAACCATCCTATACTCTTATAACAAATTTCATGTGTCCCCTTTACTCTTCATTCATGACATCCAAGTCAACTGTGACCAGATTATTCTTCTTGGGCTTTGTCATGATGTCCCATGCTATCACATCCTCCTCTTTAGGCCACTCAAAATTTTGAATACTCTCAAGCCGAGCCTTCTGCCTTTCCCACCTAGCATTTATTATGCTTTTAATATCTATGGTGAATTTATTGTAGCCAATCTCTACTTTTATTGCTTCATACAGAATCCTATTGTATCTCTCCATATCTAGTTCTCCTTCATCAGCTATATAAATTTCCTTATTGGGAAGCACACTATAAAATTCTAATCCCCATATCCCTAATGGATTTATTTGATTATCCTTAGTCCTAATAGGAGGTACAAACCTGTTATAATCTACTCTGAACATTTTTAGCCTTGTCTCAATTTTATTTTCTTTTCCGTTAAAAAGGGATAAAGTGGCTACAATCTATTCTATCTCTCTACCAACCATAGTTACTATCTCTGGAAAATCTAACCTTAGTGGTTACACAGATGCCAACCTCTCAAAAAGAGTTGTCCTTCTAGACCAACTTGAATAGTAAGGGTTCAAAATCAATATAAAACTAATCACTTCTCCTTTTAGGCCTGACAACCTACCATAGGCTCTATACACCACATCCATTTTGTCTTTGATGGTGTCTATTCTATGTTGCAAAATTGAAGTTAGTGATCCCAAAACAACACTATTGTGTTCTATGACTTCTAGCTCTATTTCAGTAGGTATCACCCCTGTATCTTCTATTTAGATCTCAATATCAATTACCTCTTTGGGTTTAACAGAGGTAGGCTCTATTACCTCTAGTAGTTTTTTAGTAATCTCATCTATGAGCTTTTCTTATTCCTTGATCTTTACCAATTCTAACTCACTGTGCCTAATAATAGCACTAGTATCACTAGCGAGTCTCCGTAGTTTTTCTGACATTTGGGTTTCCTTTGCCTCATTGAGATGGAAAAAGTGAGTCAGTACTTGGGATATCTCCAAATCCCCTGTATTCTGGAGTGTCTATATGATCTTATTACCTTCCATCTTTTCCATAATATTTAGAATGGCTACCTTTTGATCTTTAGGATCTAAGATCCACATTGCAAGTGCCTAAGATTTAGGGTTATATCCAAACCCTCTGATCATATCCCCAACCTGGGTCTCTGATGATAATTTAACATCAGGTTGTTTTCTTATTTGATCTATTATGAATGTTAAAGAAAAGTCCCAGCCTTATACTAATAATACTCCACTGGCCTTTAGCAGTTGTCTTGCTTGTTCTGGTGTGATTTCCTCAGATTCAGGATCATAATTGTGCAGTGTCTGTGGAGCTTCTTGGGTGACTGAATCACCACCTGCCAGTTGCAACTATTTTCAAACTTGTTGCTTCTTGTTCCATATGAGGAAATATTTGAATTCTTTTTTTTAATAAATTTGTCATCCTTGAGGAATTACTCTTTATGTTTCAAAATTTAATTTGTACATCTCCTAAGAGGTAACTCCTCCTCCTCTTCTACATCTTTCTGCAACTTTTCTCTTGCCTTGATTTGTTTTGTCAACAAGTGATCATAGGGCCTATTCTCAGTTATTAGAGCAGCAATTCTGTCTACTCTTCTCTCCTTCCTTTTACAAGGTTCCCCTATTTCCACTCTCTGTTTCTTTTGTGGGGGCTCATCTGTTACTTCGTTCTTTGGGACTTGAGTCAGGTCAATAGTATTCTCATATTCTGCTTCCATCTCTTCAATAATTGCTTGATCAACTGGAGGGGGGCTAGGCTCATAGTATTCATCACTATCATCATCATATTCTAATGATGAATGCCCCTTTTGGCCTTTCTCTGGAACCACTAATACATCCTCTAATTGATTTCATAGGAGAGTATGAGATTCAATCATAACATCTATCCTTTTTAAATAAGGCATATCAGGGTAAAAACCTCCAAACTTGAATCATTTTCTCTTTACCTACCTCTCAAAGTCCATAAGTTCATTAAACTTAATTGATCCCTTTTCCACCTCCTCATCCTCCAGAATATTTCTGATTAAATCCCCCTCAATGCACTCTTCATGTTCTTTTGTGTAGGGGATAGTTGGTGTCAGGAATTTCTTAGCAATAAGGGTGAAACCCTCTATATCAACATATATATGTAGGGCTATATTCATCCTGTAATGATTCATCCAGGTGTTTATTAGTTCCAATGCTCCTTTTCCAATAGTAAAATTGTAGATTCTAAACTGCCTAGGGGTAAATGTACACTTCCCGTGTGGTGCAAGATGCTCCTTATCAGTCAGAATTAGATGCCTTATAAACTCCATTATAGCTATCCTCAGTGGTACATGAAATGCAAAAATGTGTGGAGGGTGGGAGCATCCATACACCCTTATAAGTGTGAAGTTCTTCTCATAATAGAAGTCTCCCCAATTATGGTCTCCTAGCCATTTTTCAAGATATTGGCATGGCCTCAATAGTTGTATTACCTTGATAGGAAATCTAGTCTTATCGATACCTAGGCACTTAAGAATTGGATAGATTATCCAATTTTCAAAAGCACAAAACTCCTGCTCTATGGAGGTATAGTTCCACACTCTAAGCCAGAATTGAACATTATTATTCTGACCATGACGAAACCTCTATGACTATAAAAACTAACAAGTCATGATTGGGAAATTTTAGTATAGGATCAAATGCATAAGGACTGAATAATGCATAAATTTAGAGTGATCCTTCTTGGTTTGTATGTTTATAAACCCCTAGTGCATTTGATCTATGATATACTGAATATAGTCATAATTAGAAGTGGTATGGAGGCTTTACATGTCTAGGACCATCATCAGGATATCAGAGGTAATCCTCTCTACTCTTGCATCCTTCCCAAGCACTCTACATAGTGCATATGATATTTATTTTATGTAGAAGTTAAGGTCCTTGTAAAAGTATGGAGCTACTCTTGTAAGTGTGCTATGTAGGTTTTCATTTTTTTAGGAACATGATGTTCCTTAATCAACATGGAAACAATGCTAGACTCTCTAGTATACCTATTCTCTAGGCTCTTCAAACTCATTTTAGCTGTCATATGGTAATAGACATTGAAGGCCTTCATGAAGGAATTTTGGTCCAAAGTAAGTAGGAATTTGTCATCATCCCTCTTAATTGTTTTGGTCAGGGTATCATACCTACTAGCCAATTCTAAAATGAAATTTACATCTACAAAGTTATCAAGAACAATTAACTGGCTAATCCACAGGTCCAAGGGTTTGAGATAGGCATGGGTTCATCACTATTTTTAAAGAAATAATTAAAAAGTGAATACCCCGATGAACCCAAGGTTTTTGTATCCCTAATATAAGACATATCATCAATTAGGACATCAACACTAACCTTTCTATTTTGGCTCAAGCTTGGAAGCAAAGTGAAGAACTCGTTTGAATAGTTTCTTTTTCATTTTGATTCATCATCAACATCTTCACTTCTCCCACTGGTGGATGCCATACTCTGTGCTTGACTCATTTTCCCTTTCTACTCTGTCTTCAACCCTTATCACCTATATTGAAACCAAACTTCTCATAACCCTCACTACAAGATGTTGAATACTTTGCAATATGTTATCCAGTCACTGAAAATACTGCAAATCACACTCTCTATCAAATTCTGAATCATAAAATCACCTTTCTGATCTACTTGCTGCTGGAGATTTCAATTCTTTCTCAGAAAATACTAAAATCTCCACAAACTCTTTGCTCTGAGAAATTGGACATTGTTAAAAATTAAATGATAACAAAAATGCTTACTTATAACTGATACTTCAATGTAGATGTCTCTTCAAACTAGTAAACTTACAATTCAGTCATTTTTGCCATTAGTTTCACACACTGTGACATCAATTTCTGGTTCTAGCCGTGGAATTTAAACTCATAGGTAATCAATTTCTAATGAGTATTTTGGCATATAAAACCTTATTAAATTTGAAAAGAGATCAAAATAAGATTTGATTGGCTGCATTAAATCATATTACGGCTACTTTTCCATTTGTCAAAATCTTTGTAATCCTATTGGTCAACAACTGTCTATGATGGCGCCTAGAAAAAGTCTTTATTTAACTATGGTTAACTTTTAGCAACACACTGACTAAGTGGTCTCCTGGTCTCTTAATGTTTTTTCTAACTAAATTTTCTTCAAGATACTTAGCGACTATCGTAGGATCAAATTATTGATCAACGATTATCTCCATGTCACTTAATATTTAAACTTAACCCTTCTTCTTACGGAGACATGGCAACTAAGAATTTTCTTAACTGTTCTTGACCTTGGGTCACATCTAGAGCATTGGCGACTGTTGTTTCTCTATGTCACTAAACAAACTCCCTAACTCATGTTTTATCTGGAGACCTCACGACTAAGAAATTTAGTCTCTTAATCACCTGATTATTTCCTCTTTATGATCTTCATCTAGAGACAATTTGACTATCATTGATCTCTCTTTCCTCTACATCTGATGAGTGTCGCTAAGTCTCCTGATCTTTGCTACAAACCTTAAGTTTTCATGAGACTTCACGACAAATAGACACATGTCTTGCCTTTTCCTCTTGTCTCCTGATCACCAGATACCTTTTGACTTTTCAATCTAATGAAGTGATCATGCGACTACTATATGATCTGGCTTCCATTGAATGGTTTTTTCTAAATCTCATGATCTTTGACTTAACTCATCTTTTATCTCGAGATTTGGAAAAAATAGTGTTATTCAAACTGACATCTAACTGGGGTTTATCCAAAGACTTATTGACTATTGAATCTCCATGTTTCATGATAATTTATAAACCGCACCTATATCCAGGAGACTTCCCAACTATCGTTAGATTAAATCTCTGATCAACAGTTGCCATGTAATCTCCAGTTCTTTCACTTAACTCAATTTTGATCATGAGAATTGGCGACAACACTAAAACTTTAACACTTGAACTTAACTCATAACTATGGGTTTCATCAGGATATAATGTGACTGAGCAATCTCAAAGTTTCGATATAAAATTACTAACTCTAATTTCTTCAAGAGACAACGCAACCACCTTCAGATTTATTCTGAGATCAACGGTCTGCACCAAGTCTCATGATCAACTAAAGCATATTATTTCTATTAGCAGACTACATGATCAAATCTTTTCACCAAGTCTCCAGATCATAAGGAATATTCATTCTTTCTTATGAGACTTAGTGACTAAGAAATAAGCACATGCAAATTACTCAGACATAAGTTATGAAAAGTAACATGAAAATAGAACCCGATTGAGAATTTTAGGACTTTTTTGCATTTTTGACTAGAAATGACTCTAAGGTTTAGGGTTTCTATTATTTTCAACTAGGTTTCAAGAAAACACAGCTCCCACAAAGGCATATAAGAATTTTCAGACATGATTTTTAAACTTCTAAGCATAGGAAATGACTGGCATTTTCAAAATTTTACAGGGCGAACTCAAAAACTAGAAATACAACCAATAGTGGCTCCCTTTGAGGATGGCTAAACACAAGTTTATGACAAGAATCATACAATCTCTGGTTGTAGACCTCTTATTTGACGCTGACTAAACTAAAGCTAAAGGGAAGACACAACTGAAAGGGAAACCTACACATATACATATGATACATACTTATCTGTGCATGAAAAAATGATTTTTAATTGAAAAAAGGCTTTAGGAATTTACCATGCATAGACAACGCATATTATTCTTCATTCATATTCTTTAGGATATATGAATCTTTACCAAAGCTCTGAGAAAAGACAAAAAGCCCAATCCATAATGACTCAAATTTCTTGTGCTTTCCTTTATCTTTTTCTCTTACATTCCATTGCTAAACTAGATCATCTGGTTGGAATTTTCTGTCACTAGCCCTTTTTTCAAATAGATATTTCATATTTTAATTTAACTTTCTATTCTTCCTTTGGCTATCTTTTCTGATTTCATCCAACTTTGTCAACTGCATCACTTTATTTTACATACTGTCAGAAAGCTCTAATTGTTCTTCTTGTAAAAACTGATATACTGGCAACAAATTATTAATAGGCAACCTTGATTTCATACCATATACCAATTCAAATGGTGATTTTCCTATTTACTTTTTAACTTTTATTCTATCAACTCATAATGCTAGTTTCAATTTTGTATGTCATGCTCTCTTATTTTTCTCAAGAGTCTTCTTTAAAATTTTCAATATACTTTTGTTACTAGATTTAGGTTGTCCATTTGCTTGAGGATGGTATGGTGATGATTATGAAATCATGATCCCATACTTCTCACTGAATTCTTTCATCTCATCTGACCTAAAACACATGGCATTATCGATTAATAATTTCACAGGCACACCAAATCTTGTCAATATATTTTCCATTAGGAATTCAGTAACAACTTTACTTGTTATCTTTTTTGTGGGGATAGCTTCAATCCATTTTTAAAAGTAATCTATGGCTACTAATATCCAACTGTGTTCACCATTTAATTTTTCTGAGAATTCTCCTATAAAATTAATTCCCCACATAACAAAAGGGGCTTTTGCACTTACAGGATTTAGTAACAGAGCTCCTAAAAACTTTAAATTATTTGTGAACCTCTGACATGGGTCACATATTCTAACATATGTATGGGTATCTTTAAATAATTTGGTCAAAAAATAACTAGCCTTCAAAATCTTGAGGGAAGTAGTTTTGGTAGAAAAATGGCCTCCAGAGACCCCAGCATGCATTTCATTTCATATTTTCTCAGACTGACCTTGATCTAGACATAGCAGTAATACACCATTCCTGTCTTTCCAATATAAATCTCCTTGTAATAAGGTGTATCTTTGAGCCTATAATCTGAGGCTTCTCTTCTGATTATCTATCATAGCATTAGGACACTTGGCATTTTTTAAAGAAAAATACAATGTTAGTATATAAGGGTTGTTTCTCAATACTAGTAATTTTCTGATCATGTATTTCTATATCATTTACTTACACTAAGTTCAAGTTCTCCTCTATCACGAGCTTTGCCAAAAATTGACCTCTTACCAATTTTGTAATGTGGATCTCTAGGTTGAATTCCTGAGTTTGATTGATCCACTCACACCTCTTTCCAATTACTTCTGATTGGGTAAGAATGTCTTTTACTGCTGCATGAGGTACATATGCCAATACCTTAGCACACACTAAGTATGGTCTAAAAGATTTCACAACTTTTACTAGGGAATATGCTTGCTTTTCCATCATCTCATAATTCATCTCTACAGCCTGAAAGGATTTACTAAAAAAGGCTATTGGATGTTCAAACCCTTCATCATCTTTTTGTAACAAAACAACATAAATAGTGTGAAAAGATGAAAAACAAAATAAAGAAAATGGCTTACTGTAGTCTGGTGATTTTAAAATGGGTGCTTCTGGTACTGCCTTCTTTATTCTTTCAAATGCTATTTGAGCTTCTTCATTCCAATGAAATTTTGCATCTTTCTTTAGTAACTTAATAATTGGTTTTACAACTTCTACAAAGTTAGCTATGAACCTTCTGACAAAATTTTTGTTTCCTAAGAAAGATTGTACTCCTTTTATATTTTTTGGAGTAGTGACCTTTTGGATAGCCTTTATTCTCTTAGGGTCTATCCTGACTCCATGCTTGGACACTATATGTCCTGGTAAATTTCCCTCAGTGACTAAAAAATGACATTTTCTAGGGTTTAGGGAGACACCATACTCTAAAGCCTTATTAAAAAATTTATCTAGGTGTTCACAGTGATCCCCTGCCCTTTTATAATATGCAGACAAGTCATCTTGATAAATAACCATGAATAAATCAATAAACTCTTTAAATGCCACATCCATGACTCTTTGGAAAGTTGCTCCTACATTTATTAATCCAAAGGACATTCCGACATAGACATAGGTTCCCCATGGAGTAGTAAAAGAAGTTTTGAATTGCTCTGATTCTTTCACAAGCACTTGATTGTAACCTGAGAATCCATCCATCATTGACAAGAACTCACAACCAATTACCTTATGCAACATTGCTTCCATATTTTGTAGAGAATAGTTATCTTTGAAGGAAGCAATATTAAAGTTTCTTAAATCCACACACAGTCTTATCTCACTATTCTTTTTTCTTACTGGTACTAATTTTGAGACCCAAGTTGAGTGTCTGATTGGCTGAATAATTCCAGCATCTTTTAACTTCATCAACTCCAGTTGCATCTTAGGAGCCAACAAAGGATTAACAAGTCTCTGCTTCTATCTGAATGGTTTCATGTCAGTTTTAAGTGGGATTTCATGTTGGAAAATATCCTCTCTATAAGCCTTAAGATATTCATATGACCAGGAGAAAACATTCTTATGTTTTCTTAATAGTTTTATCAAGTTGGTTCTAACATGAGAATATGATCCTTTTCCAATGTAAATTATTTGAGTAGTAGTTTGTGAACCCAAATTTACTTCCTCTAAATCCTCAACCTTGGAATAGGTTATTCTTGATGTTTGTTCACTTTGATTAGTAAACAATGCATCTAGTTCTACCAATACCTTAGGAATCTGATTAGAACTAAGTTGGACAACCTCATCCCCCAGTATATAATCCTTACCATCAATGACTTCTAACAAATTATTGCAATCTATATGCTGATCCTCATAATGGTCAAGGCACTGAAGAAATCTAAGGATATATTGGTCATCCTCAAACACTTGCCAGTTGTAAATGTTATCTGGGACAACTGGTCTTCTTTTCACTTCCAGAATTGATACCCCTTTAATGTTCATGTCATCAGTATTCAAAGAAACATTAGCCAAGAAATCTGCCATTATATTTCTAGACCTTTCTATCCAGTTTATATCAAAGGCATCAAAATACTCTATCTGATCCCAAATAGCATGTCTATACATTTTTAATCTGTCATTCTTTACAACATATTTGGATCTCATCTGGGCTACTACTAACTCTGAGTTGCAATATAATTTTAGACATTTTATACCATGTTTAGTAGCAATTTATAGTCCTAGAAACAAAGCTTCATACTCTGCTGTATTATTTGTACATTGAAAGGATAGCAGAAAAGAATATTTGAAAGTGGTACCTGATGGGGATATACATATGACTCTAGCTCCTGACCCTTCTTTAGAAAAGGCTCCATCAAAGTACATCTGCCATAAACCATCACTCTGTAGAGATAAATCCTTCACCAAAGGATCAACATTTTCACATTGGTGATCACTCTTTTTAATTATAAAATTATCTATGTCAATGTCAACATAGTAATTAATGTCAGTATCTTCATGCCACTCAATCACATGAGGTGTTCTTCCTTCTCTAGCCACCTTAACATTATTTCCAGCAATATTGAAAGTAGCATATGATGAATCATATTGTATACTACCTCCCATTGAAGAACTCCACTTTCTTGATAATAGCATACCATAATGTGGTGGATTGTCAACAACAAGTACACTCATTGTTAAAATTATATTAGGGCATATAGCTAGCTTTTAAGGCATAGCTTCAATGGTACCAATAGCCAGGACTTCTCTGGAATCCATTGCTTAACACCTCCCATGAGGAGTATCAACTTGTAATCCCATGGATTTCATGATTTCTACTGGCATATCAATATTTGAAGTTCCTGAATCTATCATACAATTCTTTAGCTTCCTACCATTGATCACTAATGTTAGAAAAAATGGATCAACAAATTTTGGAGAAGTAGTTGTATTAATAAAAATGTGAGGAATCTTAGATATCATCACTTCAAGTTGTTTTCCCTTGTTATTTATTTTATTTTCAATATGCTCTATACTTTGAATTTTTATTGAGGGCACACTGGTCAATACTGATAAAAATTCCTCTTTGTGTTCTTTTATTTTCATCATCTCAAGGAATGGGACCTTTACTGTCATCTAAGATAAGCATTGTCCCATGTCTATTTGAGTGTATTTTGCATTTGAGGATTTTTTTTTTTCTATAGTGATTTTATTTTCTTCTGGGTGAATAAGCACAACATGTTCTTCCCTCCTAGCTTTCTTATTTTCCATTTTAGGGAAAGAAGAATTTGCCTCTGGCTCTTTAACCTTTTCTACATGCACATCTTTTTGGTCACTAGCTTTGTTTACTACTTTGACCTTAGGTCTATTTGCATTTTCCCCAGGCCCATCCTTTTTAGGTATATATTTGGCATCTATTTTGTTTTCTCTTATAAAGAATCCTAATGGTTGAATACCAGCATTACCCACCACTCTATTTCTTAGGTGATAATTTTTCCTAGCTTTGTTCACTAAGTCAGCAGTGATTCTTTCTTTTTCCTCATCAGAGTATATTCTCACCACTAGAGTTTCCTGACTATTTTAGGCATAACACTTTATGTGTTCATCCCTTTCTTCTTCCTCACTATCTAATAAGACTTTCTTCTGATGAACTTCAACATTTCCTTGTGAGCTATATATGTCATGATTCTCTATTTTTTCATCAGAATTTATATCATGACAAGAATATGCATTATTCATATTATAATCACATGTATCATTTTCATCCTTATCCTGCTCCTCATTTGATTTTAAATCTAATGAAAAAACATGAAAATTAGGATTGTGTGGTGCCTCATAGGCCTCACACCAGAAATGATCGTTGCACATATGAATAACACTTTTATGTAAAGGATCAGGGGTCCTACTCTCAGTTTTCTCTTTTTTAAATGGAGCAATAGATTTACCATCCTTAAATTTGGTACCATAGGGATAGTTTTGCATCCTTTTTTGTGTATTGTAAGTATTATTATAAGATGGCTTATTGTTTTATGGAGCCCTATACTCTCTGTACTCAGGTTCCTTTTGATTGAATCTATTAAAGCATGGATACTCTCTTTTACCCAATTTCCCTAATATCCTTCTGTTCATTTCTATGTTCACATCTTTTTTATAGGCTTCTATTAAATTCCTAGGATTTTTATCCCTTAATGCATAGCCCATTTTGGAATCAAAGGCATTAAGATAAGTAGCTAGACATACCTTTTGATCCAACTTCATCTTTTGGAATAGCTTATGCATAGCTCGCTGAAATATTGTATTGAACTCTATCACTTCTTCATTCGAGTTCTTCCTTATTTTATTAAACTCATTAATAAGAAAACCTTCATTAGTCATGTCACCATATTGATCCTTGAAAAGATCAATCATTTCATCCATAGTTCCTACAGATCCATGAGATAAGCTCCTAAACCATTCTCTAGCATCTTCTTCTAGAGATTGTACAAATAAATTCATAAGCACATCTTCATGATTGATATTTAAATCATCTATAAAATCAAATAATTTTCTCAAATCTTCTTCACAAGTGACAACATTATTACTTGAAAAATTTGGGAGCTTTTCTCCCATATCCTCTAATATCACATTAGGATAGCCTGGAATTCCAAAGAAAGAAAAAATTCTTATACCTCTCTACAGGAATATGCCTCCTTTGAAAACTATCATTTTCCTTGCGAGAAGAAAATTTTCTATGGTCTTTAAAGAAGAAGCCTTATTTTTTGATGTTGTATCGTGCTCTGTATCAGAAAAAGAAATTGTGGTTGACTTGAAGAAGTCAATTTTCCTTTTCATTTCAATGGTGGGAGCTTCTGCTTCAGATTTTCTAACATCTTGGCCATAGTTTCCTTTTCTCTTCTAATTTTTTCAAAGTCAATGTCTAATTTGGACATTTTCTCTGTCAGGTTCCTCTGATTTTTAGGCTTCTCAACATCTATTTTAGTAACTTTACTTTTCCCTTTATCTTTGAAGTCTTGAGAACCTAACTTTTGGTGAGCATTGGGAATCTCTTGGTCTCTGTGATACTTCTCAATATTTCTTGCAACTTGATGTCTTAAGGTTCTTTTCCTACTTATATCAACATCTTTCTGCTCATGCTTTTTCTTCTTAAGTTGTTTTTCCCTTTTGCATATGTGGAACAATGGCAAGATGTTTCATGTGGAGTCTTTCTTCCTCTTCAAGCTCATGAAAAGGAACTTCCTCAGAATTTGAACTGATCGTATATGTTCCTTCTTTTTCACTAGAAGTGCTGGTGACTATATAGGTATCTAGTCCAAGACTTGGGGCTTGGGCTTCTAAATATTCTGAGGCACTCTCTTCTTGACTAGACATATTATTGTTTCTTCTTCTAGTGCTATTCTCTTCACTTCTTGGAGGAGAATCATTGATACTTTATTGATTTGTCTTCTGCCTCTAAGACATCCTAGTTTTTGTAGTAGTGGGAATCCCACCATCCAATGCAACTTCTGGATTATTTCTCATTCTAGACCTAGTATTCATGTTTCAAAATGTACTTTACTGATCACAAAGATTTCAATTTTTAGAGTCACCACCCAATCTTGGGAATAATGAACACTATTAGAATTACTTAGGAAAATTTTAACTGTAAACTTGATTTATCTTTTCAAACTAGAGATTATGAATACTTTAAATCAAGATTTTACACTCTCTAATCCCCAGCAAAGTCACCAGTTTGTTATGCAAATCGGATGGGAAAAACTCTATCTCTAGTGCTTATGAATTCCTATCTGCAACTAGACTCTGGGATAACTCTTAAATATAATTTATGATCTTTATATTACCCAGTAGATTCGCCAGTTTGTTTGCTCTTTTTCTTTTAGCACAACCTTGATGTGACAGTATACTAATGTACTTGAAATACAAACTCCTATTTCATACAAAAGAAAGGCTAATTAATGAGGGTATTAGATAATATCTGGGGATACCTATTATCACCTCCTTATTCCACTAGCTTAGACATGTATTACCTATGTATGACTACTAATTTGTAGTATCTTTTAAGTGGATTATCTTCTTACTGGAATGTTGAGATGTCTTTTAATGGGTCAACAAGTAAATGATTATGCAAAATACCATAAATACCGTGATACAAAGCTTAATTACCCATACTAATATCTTAACAAAAACAATGAGTAAGGTAATAAGGATTCTCATCCTTCTTATTTTTAGTTTTTATGAACCCTAGGAAGGATAACCTAATTTTGATTATCTCTTAAAGGAATAAATAAACTAAATTGTATTCCTCTGAAACACAATTACTTGAATGGAATGTATATGTTTGAAGTGTGAATGATTTGAATATTAAAATGTGGGTTGGAAAATGATTAATTAGTTAGCAAACTATAAAACCAGTGCCTTAACCTTGGGCTATGAGTCAATATCTGGTATAACTCCACAGTAAGGGGATTAACAAAACATATGCAATAAAGATAAGATGCCTTAAAAATTACCCTCCCTCTACACCTATATCATCAGATCCTTGAACTATTGCTATGCTCTCTGGAGTCACCTGAAAATATTAATCCTTCCTTGAAGGAGCTTATAAATGACTGCACATCCACCTTGTGATTAGTATGCCTAAGTTCCTTACAAGTAAAGATACAAGAGCAATAACAATAATGAAAAGAGACAATCCAAGATGAAGAAAAGAGATTGAAAATATTTGTATTAATGTATTAAAGCTTCAAATACATATAGATAGACCAATAATACAAAGCCTCAAACAAATTTTAGTAGTTTGCCTTGTAATATATTTCACTGATCTTCAATTACAACTTACAATCCTTTTTCCAACCTCCTAAAAAATAAAAGAAGAGAACTATTTATAGGCCTAAACCATCTTGGAATCCTTAAGATAAGGATGCTACAAGCTTTGGATGGTTTAGAATACCTAACCCTAAAAATATAGAAAGAGACAAAAGATAAGAAAACACCAAGCGCTAGGAGGAAAAAACTAAAGAACAAGATCTGATATTTCTTTATCTTCTTGTGGATGTCAGCACCTTTGTCTACATATATTTAGGATAGCATCTAATAGTTGTAATAAGATTTAGTGACCGCCAATTCAGGCTAACTTAAACTAATCTATTCAGGATTGCTAACCCTCATGTGCTCATAGAATAGATGCCATGTGTCCCCTTTACTCTTCATCCATGACATCCAAGTCAACTGTGAAAGGCTTCTTCTTCTTGGGCTTTGTCATGATGTCCCATTCTGTCACATCCTCCTCTTTAGGCCACTCAAAATTCTGAATACTCTCAAGTTGAGTCTTATGCCTTTCCCACCTCGCATCTTCTATGCTTTTAACATCTATGATGAATTTATTGCAATCAGTCTCTGATTTTATTGATTCATCAAGAATGCTATTGTATCTCTCCATATCTAGTTCTCCTTGATCAGATATATAAATGTCCTTATTGGGAAGCACACTATCAAATTATGAACCCCATAGACCTAATGGCTTGATTTGATTATCCTCAGTCCTGATAGGAGGTACAAACCTCTTATAATCTACTCTAAATATTTTCAGCCTTGTCTCAATCTAATTTTATTTTCCTTTAAAAAGGGATAAAGTGGCTTCAATCTATTCTATCTCTATGCCAACCATAGTTACTATCTCTAGCAAATCTGACCTCAGTGGTTGCACAGATGCCAACCTCTCAAAAAGAGTTGTCCTTCTAGACCAAGTTGAATAGTAAGGGTTCAAAATCAATATAGAACTATTCACTTCTTCTTGTAGCCCTGAAAACCTACCATAGGCTCCGTACACCAAATCATTTTTTTCTTTGATGGTGTCTATTCTATGTTTCAAAATTGAAGTTAGTGCTCCCAAAACAACACTATTGTGTAATGTGAATTCTAGCTCTATTTCAGTAGGTATCTCCCATGTATCTTCTATTTGGATCTCAATATCCATTACCTCTTTGGGTTCAACAGGGGTAGGATCTGTTACCTCTATTATTTGTTTAGTAATCTCATATATGAGATTTTCTTGTTCCTTGATCTTTACCAATGCTAACTCCATGTCCCTAACAATAGCACTAGTATCACTAGCGAGTCTTTGTAGTTTTTCTGACATTTGGGCTACCTTTGCCTCATTGAGCTGGGAAAAGTGAGTCAGTACTTGGGATATCTCCAAATCCCTTGAATTTTGGAGTGTCCATATGATATTATTACCTTCCATATTTTTGTGAATATTTAGAAGGGCTGGATTTTGATCTTTATGAGCTAAGCTCCACATTGCAAGTGCCTAGGATTTATGGTTATATCCAAACCCTTTGATCATATCCCCAACCTGAGTCTCTGATGACAATTTAACATCAGGTTGTTTTCTTATTTGATCAATTATGAATGCTAAAGACAAGTCCCATCCTTCTATTAATAAAACCATAGTGGCCTTGACCAGTTGTCTTTCTTGTTCTGGTGTGATTTCCTCAGATTCAGGATCATATTCCTGCGGTGTCTATAGAGCTTCTTGGGTGACTGGATCACTACCTACCAGTTGAAACTATTTTCCAACTCGTTTCTTCTTGTTCCATATGAGGAAATCTTTAAATTTTTATTTTTTAATAAATTTGTCATCCTTGAGGAATTCCTCTTGATGTATCAACCTTTCATCTGTACAACTCCTAAGAGGTACCTCCTACTCCTCTTCTGCATCTTTCTGTAACTTTTTGCCTGCCCTGATTTGTTTTCTCAACAAGTGATCATAGGGCATGTTCCCAGTTATTAGAGCAGAAATTCTATCTACTCTTCTCTCCTTCCTTTTAGAAGGTTCCCCTGTTTCCACTCTCTGTTTCTTTTGTGGGGGCTCATCTGTTACTTCCTTCTCTGGGACTTGAGTCAGGTCAATGATATTCTAATCTTCCATAGCCTTGTCTTCAATAATTGATTGATCAACTGGAGGGGGCCATGCTCATAGTATTCATCACTATCATCATTATATTATAATAATGAACACCCCTTTTGGCCTTTCTTTAGAACCACTAATGCATCCTCTAATTTATTGCATAAGAGAGTATGAGATTAAATCATAGCATCTACCCTTTTTAAATAAGGCATATCAAGGTAAAAACCTCCAAAATTCATTCATTTTCTCTTTACCTGCCTCTCCAAGTCCATAAGTTCATTGAATGTAATTTCTCTCTTGTCCACCTCCTCATCCTCCAAAATATTTCTGATTAAATCCTCCTGCATGCACTCTTCATATTCTTTTGTGTATGGGATAGTTGGTGTCAACAATTTCTTAGCACTAAGGATGAAACCCTCTGTATCAACATATATGTGCATGGCTACATTCATCCTGTAATAATTCATCTAGGAGTTTACCAGGTCCAATGCTCCTTTCCCAATAGTAAAATTGTAGATTATGAACTACCTAGGGGTAAATGTACCCTTCCTGTGTGGTGCAAGATGCTCCTTTTTAGTCAGAATTAGCTTCCTTATAAACTCCATTGTAGCTATCCTTGGTGGTACATGAAATGGAAAAGTGTGTGGAGGGTGGGAGCATCCATACACCCTTATCAGTGTGAAGTTCTTCTCATAATAGAAGTCTCCCCAATTATGGTCTCCTGGCCATTTGTCAAGATATTGGCATGGCCTCAATAATTGTATTACCTTGATAGCAAATCTAGTCTTATTGACACCTAGGAACTAGATAGATTATCCAATTTTCAAAAGCATAAAACCTGTTCTCTCTAGAGGTATAGTTCCACACTCTGAGCCAAAATTGAATAGGATTGGCTTGACCATGATGAACCCTTTGTGGCTATAAACACTGATAGTTCATGAGTGGGAAATTGTAGTACAGGATCAAATGCATAAGGACTGAATAATGCATGAATTTAGGGTGATCCTTCTTGGTTTGTATATCTATAAACCCCTGGTGCATTTGATATATGATATACTAAATATATTTATAATTAGAAGTGGTATGGAGGCTCTGCATGTCTAAGAACATCATCAAGATATCAGAGGTAATCCTCTCTGCTCCTGCATTCTTCCCAAGCACTCTGCATAGTGCATATGATATGTATTTTATGTAGAAGTTAAGGTCCTTGTAAAAGTATGGGGCTGCTCCTGGCAAGGGTGCTATGTAGGTTTTCATTTTTTTAGGAACATGATGTTCCTTGATCAACTTGGCAACAATGCCAGACTCTATAGTATACCTATTCTCTAGGCTCTTCAAATTTATTTCAGTTGTCATAGGGTAATAGACATTGAAGGCCTTCATGATGGAATTTTGGTCCAAAGTAAGTAGGGGTTTTCCTTCATCCCTCTTAATTGTTTTGGTTAGGGTATCATACCTACTAGCCAATTCTAAAATGAAATCGACATCTACAAAGATATTAGGAACAATTAATCTGGATAATCCATAGGTCCAAGGGTTTGAGATAGGCATGGGTTCATCACTATTGTTGTAGAAATAATTAAAAAGTCAATACTCTGATGAACCCATGGTTTTTACATCCCTAATATAAGACATATCATCCATTAGGACATCAGCACTAACCTTTCGATTTTGGCTCAAGCTTGGAATAAAATTGAGGAACTTGTTTGAATAGTTTATTTTTCCTTTTGATTCATCATCAAAATCTTCACTTCTCCCACTGGTGGATGCCATACTCTGTGCTTGACTCATTTTCCCTTTCTAATCTATCTTCAACCGTTATCACCGATATTGAAACAAAATATCTCAAAACCCTCACTACAAGTTGTCAAATAATTTGCAATCTATTATCCAGTGACTGAAAATACTACAAATCACACTCTCTATCAAATTATGAATCATAAAATCACCTTTCTGATCTACTTGCTGCTTGAGATTTCAATTCTTTCTCAGAAAATACTAAAATCTCCACAAACTCTTCGCTCTAAAAAATTGGACGTTGGTAAAAATGAAATGATAACAGACATGCTTACTTATAACTAATAATTCAATGCAGATGTCTCTTGAAACTAGTAAACTTACAATTCAGTCATTTCTGCCATTAGTTTCACGCACTGTGACATCAATTTTTTATTCTAGCTATGACATTTAAACTAATAGGTAATCAATTTATAATGAGTATTTTTGCATATAAAACCTTATAAAATTTGAAAAGAGATCAAAATCAGATCTAATTGGCTGCATTAAATCATATTATGTCTAATTTTCCATCTGTCAAAATCTATGTAATCCTATTGGTCAACAACTATCTATGATGGTGCTGAGAAAAAGTGTTTATTTAATTCTAGTTAACTCCTAGCGACCCGGTGACTGAGTGATCTCCTTGTTGCTTAATGTTTTTGCTAACTACAGTTTCTTCAAGAGACTTAGCGACTATTGTAGGATCAAATTCGTGATCGACGGTTATCTCTATGCCACTTAATATTTAAAATTAACCCTTATTCTTATGGAGACATGACAACTAAGAATTTTGTTAGTTGTTCTTCACCTTGGGTCAGATTTAGAGACTTGGCAATTTTTGTTTATCTATGTCTCTGAACCAACTCCCTAACTCATGTTTTATCTGTAGACCTCACGACTAAGAAATTTAGTCTCTTAATCGCCTGATTATTTCCTCTTTATGATCTTCATCTAGAGACAATGTGACTACCGTTGATCTCTCCTTCCTCTGCATCCGACGATTTTTGCTAGGTCTCCTGATCTTTACTACAAACCCTAAGTTTTTCATGAGAATTCACCACAAATAGACACATTTCTTACCTTTTACTCTTGTCTTTTGATCACCAGATACCTTTTGACTTTTCAATATTATCAAGAAATCACGTGACTACCATTCGATCTGGCTTCCATCCAATGGTTTTCGCTGAATCTCATGATCTTTGACTTAACTCATCTTTCATCCTCAGATTTGGCGACAATAGTGTTATTCAAACTGACATCTAACCTGGGTTTATCCAGAGACTTGGTGACTATTGAATCTCCATGCTGCATGATAATTTCTAAACTATAGCTATAATCAGGAGACATCCCAACTTCTGTTAGATTAAATCTCTGATCAAGAGTTGTCACGTAATCTCTAGTTCTTTCACTTAACTCACTTTTGATCACAAGACTTGGAGACAACACTAAAACTTTAACACTTGAACTTAACTCATAACCATGGGTTTCATCAGGAGATAACGCGAATGAGAAATCTTGAAGTTTCCTTTTAAAATTATGAACTCCGATTTCATCAAGAGACAATGCGACCACCGTCAGATTTATTCTGAAATCAACAGTCTGCACCAAGTCTCATGATCAACTAAAGCATATTCTTTCCTTTAGGATACTACATGACCAAAGATTTTTTCCAAGTCTCTAGATCATAAGGAATATTCTTTCTTTCTTATGAGACTTAGTGACTAAGATATAAGCACATGCAAAGTAACATGAAAATAGAACTTGATTGAGAATTTTAGGGTTTTTTTGCATTTTCAAATAGAAATAACTCTAGGGTTTAGGGTTTCTAGTATTTTCAACTAGGTTCCAAGAAAACACAACTCCCACAGAGGCATATAGGCATTTTCAGACATGATTTTTAACCTTCTGAGGATGGGAAATGACAGGCATCTTCAAAATTTTACAGGGCGAACTCAAAAACTTGAAATACATCCAATAGCATCCATAGTGGAAAATGGATGAAACCATGTGGGATGATGGGTTAGGGTCTGTAATATATTTTTTGGTTTCCTTTTTGTTCTTTCAGTTGAATTCCTAAGCTTGGAGTGAAGCCCTATGGCTAACTGCTAGGAGTAGGTGAGCCTGGACAGGGTAAAGATTGAATTGTAATCGAGTACCCATGATCTTGGATGGTTGACTTAGTGGAATTTTTGGAAGCCTTAATGTGTCATCTAGAAGGATAAAATTGTTTTAGATGGTGAAAAATAAGTTTGAAGACAAAATTGAAGATAGTTTGTGCTGACTGATCTAGAGGTGTAAAAGAAAGGCTGAAAAGTAGGGCCTGGTAATAATTAGGGTTATGGGTGCATTGAGAATATATGGTTTTGGATTCTTGAAAGGCTAGTAGATAGATTTAAGATTTTCAAATTCTTATGTGAGGGTGTTTGGGAAAATTTGGATCATTTGGCCCAAAACAGTGAAAATAGACCTACTAGGAATATGCCTAATTAGGCCTACTAAAGCATTGTGACAACAATTGGATTGTCGAAGTATCCAAAAGTGTTGGAAATTTTTCCAATGGAATTTTTATGGTTCAAGAACATAGGAAATATTATATGAGGTGTATGGGGAAGATCCTAAGCAAGGTTTTGGGGTTCTAGGAGAATTTCTAGTGAAGAAACAAGAGGAATGATACACTAGTTGGACTAGTTGAGATTGGATGAACTTTGTGTCTTCAACAAATCAACTATACCTAGGAGACAAGTTGGTAGAGAGGATCTAGAAGATCCATATTATGAGAATTACACATAGAGGTGTAATCATTGGATGGTTAGAAGGAGTAAAAAGCACTTTGATGGAAAGAAGCACTAGAACTCTAAACCCTCTGCATCAGAGTGGTATTAGAGCTAGGTTTTCTTGAAGTTTAGTGGACTTGGTCCAAAGTCTATTGGAAAAGACTAATTTAACAAAGACAAAAGGAAAGAAAAAAGTCACTAAATGGAGATATGAGAGTGATGAAGAAGATGAAATCTAGACATGAGAGACAATTGGAAAATAAAAAGAAGTAGAGATGGATAAAGAACATAAGGTGTTCCTGGATGCCTTCGAGTCCATCAACAAAGATAGTATGGAACACATACCTTGCTATTGTGGAAGATTGAATGGTGAAGAGTTATTGGATTGGCCAGAGGCCATAGACAACTAGTTTGACTAGAAAGAAGTAGTAGAGGAGAAGAGAGTCAGTTATGCAAAGGCTAGACTCAAAGGATCTTCATTGGTGTGGTGGAACATGATGCAAGATGACATGATAGCCACTAGTAAGAATAAGATAGCTTCTTGAGAGAGAATGAAGATCAGATTGAGGGCACAATTATTTCCCACTAATTATGAGATTCAAATGTATATCAGAAGATGTGGAACTTGAGACAAAAAGAGTTGTTAGTAAGTGCCTACACTGAGGGGTTCCACAAATTAAGCCTAAGGGAAAGAAGACAAGAAGAGGAGGTAGAAAAGGTAGCAAGGTACCTCAATGGGTTGAGATAAGGAATCCAAGATCAAATCAGTATGATGGCTCCTGAAAGTATGCACAAGTGTTTTCAGTTAGCCTTGAGAGTAGAGGAGAAGGCTAGAAGGAGGAATGACTTCCACCAAAGAGGTAGGGGTAATAATAATAGAGGATTTAGAGGCAGGAGTAACTTTAGCAGAGGACAAATCCCAAGAAGACTAGAAGAGACTTAATCTATGGACAATAGTGGGAGTAACTAGTATAGAGGATCATTCCAAAGAGGAGGATACAGAGGCAGAGGACCACCAAGGGGTATATTCCAGACACAAGGAAGGTACAATTTTTTCTTCACTGGAAGATGTTACAATTGTAATCAAGTGGGCAATACAATGGGAAAATGTCCTTACAAGACTTCCACATCATCTATGGGAGAAAGAAGAAATTAGTTTGTGCAAGAGGATGACACACAAAGTGTCACTTCTCCCATCGCCAAGGCAGGGCTAGTATTGGATGGAGAAAATCTAATGTTGAGAAGGAATTTTTTGAAAGTCCCTAGTATCACAAAACCAACTCAAAGAATGAACTTGTTTAATACTACTGGTAGGTCCCATGGGAAGATCTACAAGGTGATAGTGGACTCTAGATCTAGAGAGAATATATTGTCAACTGAGATGGTGGATAAACTGAAACTTAGAAGGATTCCTCACACTACCCCCAACAAAGTATCATGCCTAAACAAGGGACATCACATAGTGGTGGATGAACAAACTATGGTATATTTTTAAATAGGGGAGTATAAGGACAAGGTCCTACATGACATATTTCCCATGGATGCATGTCATCTTCTTCTAGGGCATCCATGGCTATATGATGTGAAGGCCATTCATGATAGGGAAAAGAATAAGTATGTGATTACTAAAAAAGGAAAGAAGTTTCAAATGGATCCCTTACAAGAACCTAATGAGGAGAACCATGTGGGAACTAATGTGATGCTCTTGAGTGGAAAGGAGTTTCTAAAGGTTATGAAGAAGGAGAGAGGGGTCTATTGGGCAGTGATAGTGAAGCCAAAGGAGGAGACCAAGGAGAAAGCCAATATGCCACCAGAGGTACAAGCACTGTTGGAAAGATATCATGAAATAGTGGATAATGGATTTCCTAGTGAATTTACACCCATGAGGGATGTGATCCACAAGATAGACCTCATACCTAGAGCTAATATACCTAATAAGGCAACATATAAGATGACACCAAGTCAAAATGTGGAGATAGAAAAATAGATTCAAGATTTGTTGGAGAAAGGTATAATAAGGAAATGTTTGAGTCCTTGTGCTGTCCCAACTGTCCTTGCACCAATGAAGGATGGTAAATGGAGGATGTGTACAAAATCCAAGGCTATAAAAAAGATCACAATCTGATATAGATTTCCCATGCCCCAGATTGAGAATTCGCTAGACAACTTGGGAGGTTCCAGTTATTTTTCCAAGGTAGATTTGAAGTCAAGGTGTCACCAAATATGAGTTAGGCCTGGTGATGAATGGAAGACATCCTTCAAGAAAAATGAAGGGCTATATGAGTGTCTTGTAACTCCCTTTGTCCTAACAAATGCACCTAGCACATTCATGAGGCTCATGAATGAAGTGCTATCAGATTTCATAGGTAAGTTTGTAATAGTTTATCTGGATGACATTTTCATCTTTAGTAGGTCTAAGGAGAAGAACATGAAGCATTTGGATATGTTATTAGGGAAGCTACACCAAGAGAAGTTGATGATCAATAAGGAAAAATGTGAGTTCTGGAAAACTGAATTACTCTATCTTGGTTTTGCAGTTGCTAATGGATGCATGAAGATGGATCTTGACAAGGTCAAGTCTATTTTTGAATGGCCTACACCTAGATCCATAGGGGATGTTAGGAGTTTTCATGGAGTATCCTCCTACTATAGGAAATTTGTGTGAAACTTTAGTCATGTATGCATTAATCTCTAAGTTTTTGTTGATCATTTAGTGTCCACACTTAGTCATTTATTCTGGCAGTTTTGGTTGGCTACCACTGTAGCCAAGCTAAAATAGTATAGGCCGAGCTACCCAAAAATTCATTTTGAAGTAGAAGAGATCATAGATGCTGAGCTATCCAGCAATCCCGTGCCAAGCGCCAAAGACTAAACTGCCAAGTAAGACAATTTTGACATACATGTCAAATATGCCACAAACTTTAAGTTAATATGTTTGGGCCGACTTATGGATGTTTTAGGCTGACATATGTGAAGCATTTAATATTCTCTACAGAGTTAATTATGCATTTAGTTGTTTTATACTATGCGTGGCATGTAGCCAATCAAAAAATTGGAATGTCTAGGAGGCATAAGTTTTATTTTTCATTGTTGATCTAGATCTATTCGCTAGATTCAAATAGTATAATAAGATTGCTTCTTACCCTAATTAAAAGAGCGATTGGAGAGCATAGAGAGAAGGTGCATACATAAATGAGAGGTGTGTGAAGGGTTGTTTTGATAAGAATCATAGATCTAGTAGAGTAGAAGAGCAGTGAGCAGAAGAGTAAGGACATATCAGATTATAAGATCAAAATGTATTATAAAGAGGAGATCCATTATCAGCATCAGAGTGCATATCAAAGGATCATATCTTGACACATTATAACAAGTGTATAAGGTGAAATATCTTAATAAAGTGGTTCTAGTAGACCTTTCTAAATCTCTTAGCAGAGTGCTTACTTTACTATAAGTTGAAATCCTTTCACAAGGTAGATTGTAATGATCTAAAGCTCTTAACCAGGCAGAACTTTAACTAGGTAGATTGCATATTATGATAAAACTTTTGTATCCCTAACATGCACACTTTATTGCTATAGTAGTGAACAATTTGTGGGTGTCATCTCCACCCCAGTTTTACCTATTTGGGTTTCTGGGTTGCCAAATTCTGTGTATTGTGTTATTCATTTACTGTTATGGATGATACTAGATGTTAGTTAGATTACATATTTATATGTTTGTGGATCGGTTTGTTTAAAATTAATTAATGTTCAAGATCTGATTCACCCCCCCTTTCAGTATCTTTCTTTCCCAATATTTTATTTCCAACAATTGGTATCAGAGCTTCATCCTCCTATAATTTTTTTTAATCAGCTTGAGAGTACAGATCTCAAGATGGAGATTTATAGATTGGGTAAAGTCATTAAGAATCAAAAGATTGAAATTAAGCTAGCATTACATCAACTTGAGACAAATAGATAGGAATTGAGGAAGTCATTAACATTTAGGAAAGATTTGGCCAAAAAAATGAATGATACTCATTATCAGGAAGAAGACACTGCAAATCTATTTTAGAATGGAGATTCTATTGAAAGTGATGTAGCAATTATAGATCTACTAGAAAAGAATAATGTATTGTGTGAAGAAGTTAGGAACCTGAAAAGAGAACAAGAAATGCAGGCAATAAGACTATGTGAAGTAGTGGAATAAAAGAAGAAAGATGAAGATGGCAAAGCTACGGCTGAAGAAGATAAAAGAGTGATAATTGTTAGACTTGATGAAAGGACACATGATGTGCAAATGATGAAAAACATTCAGGTTGACATGGAAAATCAACTTCTACTTGCAAATCAGGAGATCAGTAGGAAAGACATGGAAATTATAAATCTGAGATCTGAGAACAGTCAATTGAAAGATGATTTGAGATCTGATAAAGAACTGAATGAAAGGTTGAATAAACCTAATGAATCTTTGACTCATTTTGAGAATCTGATGGAAGCATCAAGGAAACCAAAAGATTCTTCTGGATTAGGTCAAACTGAACCAAAAACATCTACTAAGAAAGAAGAATCATCAAAGACTGGTGAAAAGAGGAACACAAAGACAAAGAGAAACAAACCTGTATGCCACCACTGTGGAAAACCAGGACACACAACAAACATTTTCTGAAGCAAGAATGGTAAGTCCAATCCTAAACCTAAGTTCAATGGTTATTGCTTTAACTGTAAGAAATTTAGACATAAAGCACATGAATGTTGGGCTAAGGCAAATGATGCACCTCCCACATCAAGAATCAATGGATATTGTTATAATTGTCAAAAATTTGGACATAATGCACAAGATTGTAGATCTAATGCTAAACAATAATGGACATCAAAGACACAAGCAAAAGAACCAAGAAAAGGCAACACTTATAATTGGGATTATAACACAAGGAAAAATTTTCACTACTATGAAGAGTATGGACATGCACCTAAAGACTACATAAAGACACATTTTAGAGGAAGATCTAAGAGTTGGATGAATGGAAGCCTAGTTTTTTTTAGTTGTTTGAAAATTGGTCATACTAAGAGAGAGTGCAAGACAAGAGTACCTACTCCTACTGTTAAGGAAATTAGAGTACAGATGAACCAGACATGGGTAAGGAAAACAAAACTGAGCAGCAGTGAAACTACTGAAGCCGAGGTCACCCAATCAATTGGATCTGGGGATCACACAATCTCAAACTAAGAAGAAGAGGTACGTAAGAAACTATATTTAAATTTCATATCTTACATAAGTTCCTAACATATACTGTGCCAAAGTCCATATCTACATATGAAAATGTGCATCAGGACATATTTTAAAGTTAAAGTACCAAGCAAAGTCATCTAAGAACTAGAGGTGCCGAGCATTAGTATTATACTAAGACTGAGCTCATTGGCATATGTGTCGAGCTAGTTTGGGTTGCGACTGAGAGATTGTTGGAGTCGACTGAGGATAGTTGTTTTTCACTAACTCCAACAGATAGAACATTTATTGCAAACCTACCTCAAAGCCTATAAAGGAATGAACTATTCACAATTCATTTCACCTTATGATTTGAGATTTCTTGAAGTGTTGAAGCATTGGCAAACTTGGGTTTGGCAGATATTTTTGAAGAATTTTATAGCGTGTTGTCGGCTATTCAGCAAAAGTGCAAACTTTGATAGTTGCCGAGGTACTTTGTTTCATCTTTGAAACCCTTTTATCTTGAAATCATGGCCGCTAGTTCATCTATACCAGTTATGGGAATGGAGAAGGAATTGAGAGAAGTTCAATTGGTGAGGAGCGACACCTATGTGCCTCCCAACTTTTGAGCCATTCCTGAGAGTGCAATCAAAGGTGATCTGAGTGGAGCCCTATGTTTCATCCCTCCGAAGGTACTTATGATTCATGTCATTAGGGCATGTTACATTTTTAAAATAAGTGAAGTTGGAGACCACAACCTGAGATAATCCTATGGGAAACTATGTATAGATGGAGTCCTAAAACCCGAACACAATCATTTAGGTGAGAGAGGGTTAACTCAATCCCTAAGAGAAGAAAACAAATGAAGGAGCTTCTGAGAAAATCACCACCGATCAAACATAAAATGAAACTAAAACACAAAAGGAAATAGGTGATGAGAAAGTTACAGACTTGACACTAGATAGTTGCATTGATAGCACACTAGAAAATGTTAGTGATGTGGATGCTGAGGATTAGGATGAGCCAGCAGACACAACTATCAAATTGCCTATCAAGGCTACTGAGGTCCATGAAGAGAAAAATGAAGAAGGAGTTGAGAAAGAGAAACTAGAAGATCAAGAGGTAAATACTGAAAATCCACCTATTATAGAGGTTTCTCAGACATTGTTAAACAACGGAGACAAAATGAAAGTAACTTGAGACAAGCCTAAAGAACAAGAGGCTATACAAGTGTTGGTAAACCTAACACACACTGCTTCATCTACCCCCACTAGACTCAAAATAGGGAATGTTTTTGATAGCTGAAGCCGGTTGACAGCTCACCTGATCCCAAAAGAAGGAAGCTAAATAAGAAGAAGTCACCAGGATGAAATGTCACATTAGATGAAGTAATTATGATTCCTAAATGGGATCCTGAGAATTTATCATACAAGCAGATTCAGACCCTTCAAGAACTTTTGAAGAGGAAGAAGAGACAGGAAGAAATGAAGAGAGAACAGAAGTAGAAGCAAGTTTTGTATGACATCAAAGATATTTTTGTAAATTCTTTTGATATGGATGATGTAAACAAATAGGAACCTATACTAGAATAGCTAGTTCACATTGTACAAAAGGTGACTGATGATAATATCGAGGAAAATAACAAACTATTGCAATGGTCTGAGAGAAATTTTGAGAACAAAGTACTAGAAAAGATATTTGAAAAGATAGCTACACTTGAGAAATTCTAGAAGAAGTTGCAAACAATGTATTTTCTTTGTACAAAATACTATGTGATGAATCTTTCTTTACCAAATAAAATCAGCAGTTAATTGAGAAATTACAACTGGATATGAAGTCAATTGCAAGTTCACTAAGCATGGAGGCTAGTTCTAGCTCCATTCATTTCAATAAGTTAACTCATACACAGAGGATGCTAGCTGAGATTATGGCTGAAGATGGCTAAATCAGGGAAAATTTGATTACGATTCAGGCTAATCTGATACCTCATCTAGAGGTTATGCAGAAAGAACTTACAACTGCAAGAGAATTGATAAAGAGAGACTCTCATCTCTCTACTGCAAAAATTTTGTTAAGTCTAGCTGCTGAGCTAGAAGTTAAGTTGGGAATTATGAAGTTTGTTAAAGATAGTTGGGACACTTCATTTGCATTAATTCTTCAACTTCATAAATAGTTTTTAGATAAGTACAACCTAACCCCTATAACTATCAGTGACAAAAATAAGGGGGAATCAGGAAAGGAAGGTGAATAGATGAACTGAAGGTATAATATGTATAATATGTTTTTAAGGCATGTATAGTATGAAGTATAATCAAAGGGGTAGTACTGTATGTAGTTATGTAGTTTTGTGAATGTAAATGAAATGATAAGTGTTTTTGCCACTAAATATCAAAGGGGGAGATTGTTAATTTCTAAGTTTTTGTTGATCATTTAGTTTCCACACTTAGTCATTTATTCAGGCAGTTTTGGTCAGCTACCACTGCAACCAAGGTAAAATAGTATAGGCTGAGATACCTGATAAGTCATTTCCAAGTAGAATAGATCATAGATGCTAATCTATCCAGCAATCCCATGTCGAGCGCCAGAGACTTCAGTGCTGAGCAAGACAGTTTTGACATACATGTTAGATATGACACAAACTTTAAGGTAATATGTTTGGGCCAACTTATGGGTGTTTTGGGATGACATATGTGAAGCATTTAATATTATATATGGAGTTGATTATGCATTTAATTGTTTTATCCTATGCGTGGCATGTAGCCAATCAAAAAATTGGAATGCCTAGGAGGCATAAGTTTTATTTTTGATCATTGATCTATATCTATTCGCCAGATTTGAAGAGTATAATAAGATTGCTCCTTACCCTAATTAGAAGAGAGATTAGAGAGCACAGAGAGAAGGTGCATAAATACATGAGAGGTGTGAAGGGTTATTTTGATAAGAAGCATAGATCTAGCATAGTAGAAGAGCAGTGAGCAGCAGAGTAAGGACATATAAGATTATAACATCAGAAAAGGTATTAAAAAGAGGAGATATGTTATCAGAATTAGAGTGCATATCAAAGGATCATATCCTGACACATTTTAATAAGTGTATCAGGTGAAATCTCTTAACAAAGTGGTTCTAGCAGAACTTTCTAAACCTCTTATCAAAGTGCTTACTTTACTGTAAGTTGAAATCCTTTCACAAGGTATATTGTAATGATCTAAATCTCTTAACTGGGCAGACCTTTAACCAGGTAGATTGCATATTGTGATCAAACTTTTTCAGCCCTAACAGGCACACTTTATTGTTTTAGTAGTGAATAATTTGTGGGTGTCATCCCCACCCCAGTTTTACCTATTTGGGTTTCTGGGTTACCAAATTTTGTGTATTATGTTATTCATTTACTGTCATGGATGCTACTAGATGTTAGTTAGATTATATATTTATATGTTTGTGGATTAGTTTGTTTAAAAGTAATTAAAGTTCAAGATCTGATTCACCCCCCACTCTCAGTATCTTCCTTTCCCAATATTGTATTTCCAATAGTATGTGCACCTATCCTCAACACTGTAAAGGGAGGACTCAAATGTAAGTTCAAGTTGACAACAACAGCTGATCAAGGCTTTGAAATGCTGAAGAAAAGGATAGAAGAACTACCTAATCTTAGGTTCCCAAACATCAATCATTTATTTGTGGAGGAGTGTGATGTTAGTAAGATAGCCATTGGAGTAGTGTTAATTCAAGAGGGACACACTGTGGCATTCTTCTCAGAGAAGTTGAATGAGGCCAAAAAGAAGTACTCTAGCTATGATTTGGAGTTGTATGCAATCGTGAAAGCGCTCAAAAAGTGGAGACATTATATCCTACCAAGGGAATTTATGGTTTACATAGATAACCATGCCCTTAGTTTCTTGAATGGGCAAGAGAAATTGAACCAAAGGCACCGTAAATTGGTAGAATCATTGCAAGCATACACATTCATCATCAAACACAAGAAATGAGTTAGCAACAAGGTTGTTGATGCTCCAAGTAGAAGAGTACTAGCTATATAGGAGATACAATTACAAAGTGTGGGAATGGATGGAATAAAGTAAATATCATGTACACAGATAACACCAAGATTTAATTTTGAAACTCAATATCAAAAAAACCACCAATTGCAACTAGTTACTATTTTTCACTCTTCTGAAGTGAGCCCTGTTAGGAGCCAACCCTATTGAAGGTTAAAATAACACACTATTAGGTGTGACCCTGTAAGGAGTGGCCTTGTTAGAGGTCTTCAAACACTTCAATGTAGAAATGTCACCTTGTGAGAGGATTTACAAAAGACTCTTAATTCTACTCTATGAAGAGATTTAGATCACTGTTACAATTCTTAGT
>MU228538.1:270284-282680 GCA_018584345.1 Thuja plicata | reverse complement strand
CTGAAATCCTTCAATGCTCGACCAATACTGTAATGCCTGGGTCAACTCAGTTAGAACTAAAAATAACTTTGTTCTTCTTCATTGCCTGAGAGTGCTTGACATAAACTGATTGTGCTCGGTTTGGGTATAGACATTTGTGTAACATCATTACATTTGTGTAAACATCAATTTCAATAGATAATTGAATAATTGTCATCAACAATCTCCCTCTCTGGCATTGATGGAAACACAACATGTCATAATACAAATAATTATAGAGAAACAATAATTTATTAATGTCCTTAGCTTCATTCTGATTCTCATTCAAAAACTCCCTATGTCTTCACAATATCTCAAGAAACTCTCCCTCTTACATGGATCATTTTTTCTGATAAAAATTTCTCCCTCTGTCATCAATAATTCCTTTGGCATGACATTAATAAAACTGTCCCTCTTAGAAAACCAATGCCAAAGGCACTAACTAATACCCATCCAATGAACTTCTAATGAACCTGTTTGTAGTGATACATATGAAATGAGCTCTGACAATCCGCATGAACATGTTAAATCTTTTTTGTAGCTCTATTGATGCATCACTAAATTTTGTTTTAGTAATCTTCAGTTAGGGGTATCACCCCTAGCTTTCCTCTAAGATAAAAAAATGCATCCTTAGGTAATGGTTTGGTGAATATGTCTGCAATTTGTTCTTTAGTATTCACATATTCTTATCTTATTTCCTTGTCCTAAACCAATTCTCTCAAGAAATGATACTTTATTACAATATGTTTAGTCTTAGTATGCCTCACAGGGTTCTTTGAAATGTTAATTGCACTAGTGTTGTCATAGTAGATAATGATTGGTTCTTTGATTTCCTTCTTTATACCTGACAAGAATTGTTTGAACCATATGATATTTGAACAATTCACTACTACAATAACATACTTTGCCTCTATTGTAGACTGAGAAATGTAGTTATGTTTCTTTCTTGTCCAGGAGGCTAACCTCTTTCCAAGAAATAATGCTCCACCACTTGTGCTCTTCCTATCATCAACACTTCCTACCCAATCAACATCAATAAAAGTCTTCAATTCAAAATTTCCTCCTTTCTTATACCATAATCCATAATCTTCAGTACCCTTAACATATCTCAAAATCCTTTTGATAGCCATTAAGTGATTCTCTCTAGGATTAGTTGAAAACCTTGCAACAATACTCACTGCTAATGCAATATCAGGTCTAGTGTTAACAACATATTGAAGTTTACCAATCATAGATCTGTAGGTATTCTGATTTAACTCCTTTGAATCATAATCCTTAGATAACTTATGTCTAGTAGGCATAGGTGTCCCAACTAGTCTGGAATCTTCCATCCCAAATTTCTTTAGTATGTCTTTCATGTATTTAGAGTGAGTAATATAGATACCATCCTTCATGTGATGAACTTGTAAACCAACAAATAATTTGATTTCACTAAACATAGACATCTTGAATTCCTTACTCATAGCTTCGGAGAATGCTTTGCATAAATCATCATGTCCAGTAAATAGTATGTCATCAACACATATCTCTACTAATAGTATCTTGTTTTGAGGTCCTTCTTTGATGTATATGCTACTATTGTCATTAGTTCTCTGAAATCCAATACTTATCAAGTAACCATGCAATCTTTCACACCAAGCTCTAGGAGCTTGTTTCAGTCCATACAATGCTTTGTGCAGTTTGCAAACCATATTCCTTTTGTTAGGATCTATAAAACTGTCAGGTTTCTCAATATAGACTTCCTCTTCAAGAATTCCATTCAAGAATGCATATTTTATATCCATTTGATATACCTTGAATCCTTTATGTGTAGCATATGCCAGAAGAGTTCTGACTCCTTCAAGTCTTACAATAGGAGAAAAAATTTCTCCATAATCAATACCCTCTTCTTGAGCATATCCTTTACATACCAATCTTGCTTTGTTTCTGGAAACTTCTCCTTTTTCATTCATCTTGTTTCTGAAAACCCACTTAGTACCAATCACATTGTTGTCTTTTGGTCTAGGTACAAGAGTCCAGGTTTTTTTCTTTTCTATCTCCTCAATTTCTTCATTCATTTCTTATATCCATCTTTCATCATTCAATGCATCTTTAATAATTCTATGTTCAATTTCACTAAGTAAACATGTACCTTTGATTTTGTTCATTGTCATTATACCTCCTGTCTGATCTCCAATTATTTGTTCAGGTGCATGATGTATTCTGATATAATTTGCAAGTATAGGTTCCTTCCTCTTTGATTCTTGGCTTGCTCCACTATGTTCACCATGCTCAAATAGTTTGTTCTATTCTTCTGTCTGATACTCAGTTTCCATTATCTGAGACTCAGCTACCTCTATCCATGACGTGGCTGCCTCTATCTTTGACTCAATTTCTTCAGTCTGAGACTCAATTCCCTCTATTTATGACTTGTTTCAACAATTAGAAGCTCAGGTTGCATAGGTCACAACAAGGTTTGTGCTGATGAATTGAGTGGTTGACATGGTTGTTGTCCAATCACTATTTCATGTGTCTTAGGTATAATATCAGGTTCATAATACCCAAAGTTCCAGTAGTCCTCAGGCTCTTTACTACTTTGTTCTTCATTTTTCTCTGCAAAACCATCAAGCTTTACATGCACACTTTCTATGACTTTATGAGTAGTAAGTTTCAAACATTTGTATGCTTTACTTTTGCAGGAGTAGCCTAGGAATATACCTTCATTACCTTTTACATCAGATGTTCCATTTCTTTCTTCCTTAAGGATGTAACATTTACTTACAAATACTTTGAAATAAAAAACATTAGGTTTATAGCCATACCATAATTCAAAAGGTGTCTTCTCAATACCTTTCTTTATTTAAACTCAGTTCAAGGTGTGAATTACAGTGTTGATGGCTTCCTTCCAGTATTTAGTAGCAACATTCTTTTCAATCATCAAGGTTATTGCACAATCCATAATGGATCTGTTACTTCTTTCAGCTATACCATTTTTCTTTGGTGTAACTGGAGCTAATACTTGTCTCTTGATTCCTCTTTCATTTCAAAATTCATTGAAATCATTAGAAATAATTCTCCTCCTCTATTAGATATTAGGAATTTAAGTTGTTTTCATGTTTGCTTCTCAACTCTAGCAAGGTACCATTTGAACTTCTGAAAAGCTTCTGATTTTTCTTTGAGAAACATAACAATCATCATTCTGGAATGGTCATGAAGAAATAGAATGAAATACTTCTCACCTATGTAACTTGTTGTTCCAATTGGTCCACACAAATTAGTATGCTCTCATTCCAAGACTTCTTCTATATTTTAATTCTTTCTCTTGAAACTAGTTTTTCCCATCTTCCCAATTTGACATTATTTGCATATTACTAATTTAGGTTTCTTCAAAATAGGAATACCTCTTACTCTTTTGTTCTTTCTTATGTTGATCAGGTTATCATAATTCACATGACACAACATTTTATGCCATAACCATATTTCTTCTACTTGTGCAATAAAACATGAACTTTCATTGAGATCAAAATAAAATAGATTAAATTTTATTTGCCTACCAGTTCCAACTAGGTTTCCCTTACCATCTAGGAGCTTGGCCTTAAAATTAATGAATTATACCTTGAAATCAATGTTATTAAACTATGCCACACTTCTTAGATTACACCTTAGTCCTTCAACCCAATAAGCATTATCACATTTGATTCCTTTAGTTAGAGAAATACAACCTTTAACTTTCATATAGCAGGGTTCATCATACCCAAAATTGACACTCCCACCATCATAGTAGTCAAGATGTTCAAATTTAGTTTTATCAACATTCATGTGGTGAGAACAACCACTATCAATTATCCAAGTGTCAATCTTGCTAATATGAGAGTAAAGTGCAGTATTTTCATTATATTCATTGTCTGACTCATCCTTAATAGCAATGTAAACCATTTCATCTTCATCTTCATCTTCATCACTATCAGAATCGTTAGCAATATAATAAGATTTCTTACCTTTGTCCTTGTAGCTTTTGTAGCTTTTGAAATATTTATTTCCTTTGTACTTGTTGAACTTTCTCTCACCTTTGTCTTCTTTGTTTGGAAACTTAGCAGCAATGTGACCAACCTCATCACTTGAAAATAAAATCAATGGTATTGTTCCTTTGTACTGTCCTTTTCCTTTTGCAGCTCTCTTTGCAAGTAATGCTTCAATTATTTCTAGATCTTCATCATCAGAATCATCATCAATGTCACTATCAATCTATTTTCCTTTCATCTTTCCAAGGTTTAATTTAGCTTTAAATGCAGACTCAATATTGCTAGGATTAGGGGAATAATTGTCAAATTTGTCCAACTCAAAAGCTATAAGTCTTCCAACCAATCCATCTAGAGTTTTATCATTACTGCATCTCATCTCTTGAATAGCTGAAACTCTAATTGCAAAGATAGGAAGTAAACTTCTCAATACCTTATTGACCACTATTTTTTCTTCAATTGTTCCATCGGAAGATCTGATTGCCCTGACACTTTTCTTGATTATTTCACTATATTTTATAATGTCTTCTCCTTATTTCATTTTCATCTGATCAAACTCACCTCTGAGACTTTCTTCTTTAGCTCTCTTTACATTGTCATCTCCTCCATATATTTCATGTAGTTTCTTACACATATCATAGGCAGTAGGGCAGTCCTTGACTTCATCAAATTCAGAATAGCTGAGTGAAGAAGCTTATCAATCATGATTATGTTATGATGCTTCATGTCCACCATCTAATCCATAGACATACGTATCAGTGGTTTCACATACTTGTGATCCAATAATTGCAAACTAGTATCTCCAATAGTAGATAGATGTAGCCTCATCAAATCTTACCATGTAGTGAAGTTGTCTTTGTTGAACTTGGGGATCTCTCTTCTGTAAGACACCTCTGATATTTAGCTTAGTCCTTGAAACCTTTCCTAAAAGAACTTAAAATATTCCTTGTAAGCACCAAATTCTCTAATACAAATTGTTGGAAATGAGTTGAGTAACTGAGAGGGGAGGGTTGAATCAGTTACTCCAAAAATAAATCCAAGTCCCTTAGATAACTTAAATAAATTTATCACCATTGCTCGGTTAACATAGATGTTCTATTGTCACTCGATTAACATAGAAAATATTAAGATATTAACTGTGATTATCCTTTAGTGATTAATTGTAGAAACATAAAGCATAAAGTAAATAGCATGTACACAGGTAACACCAAGATTTAACATGGAAACCCAATATGGGAAAAACCACCAATTGTAACTAGTCATTTTTTTCACTCTTCTGAAGTGAGGCCTGTTAGGAGTCAACCATGTTAAAGGTTATAATAACACACTATTATGTGTGACCTTTTTAGAGGATTTAATGACCCTGTAAGGAGTGGCCTTGTTAGAGGTATTCAAACACTTCAATGTAGAAATATCACCTTGTGAGAGGATTTAAAAAAGACTGTTAAGTCTACTCTATTAAGAGATTTAGATCACTATTACAATTGTTAGAGAGTAACAATAGATTGATCTGTTTTGATAAGAAGCTATCTTTTCTTATTCAAATCTCTACTCTGGCTTATAAAACTTGATCCTCACTAATCATATATTTTCTTGCAGCTCTGTATATTTTGTCCTCAATCATAATCCCATCTTATTTCTCCTCCACACTTCATATCATAATAACCCACATCTCACACTTATTCAATCCAAACTTGACCTTATATATATTATAAGCCTTGTCAAGTTGGCCTTAATACAATTCCAAATAATCAATAACACTTAAGTCTATCGGCTGCATACAACCAATTAAACATAAAATGTAAATTATTGTTATTAGTTTGACACTGAATATCTAACTTGGTTTATACTGAAATCCTTCAATTCCCAACCAATACTATAATTCCCGAGTGAACTTGGTTAGAACTAAAATAACTTTGGTCTTCTTCAATTCCCAAGAGTGCTTGGCATAAACTAAATGTTCTTAGTTTGGGTATAGGGATTTGTGTAACATCACTACATTTGTGTAAATATAAATGATAATATGCAATTGAATAATTGTCATCAACATTGTAATCCCAAACATATGAGTTACTGACTCTTTTCGGTTGATAGGCATTTTCTTGTTGTTTTGGCTTCCATGCTTTCTTTTTCTTCTTCCTGCATTCAAGAGATGTGTTCCCATGGATTTTGAAAGTAGGACAATATTTTTCCATATAGGATTCCTTATTTGGTTGTTTCACCTTAGATTTACATTCATGTTCATTGTGTCCTTTCTTGTTACAGTTATAACAATTTCCTATGCATGTAGATGTGGATTTAGGAATACCTTTAGCTTTGCTCCTGCAAACATTTGATGTGTGGCCTGGTTTTCCATAGTGATTGCATGACAACTTCTTTGGTCTTGGATTTGTATAGACATATTTGTGATCAGATTAATTTGATGATTATCCATGCTTAGTATACCCAGTCTGGTATTTTTGTTGAATCTTCTTTGTCCATCCAGAAAATCATCCATTCTTTTGGTACTCTCTTCATCTTTCTTGATCATATCAATATGTTGTTGTTGAATCCTTACTTCATGCTTTAGTCTCTCATTTTCTTCTCTTAACTCACCGATAGCTTCCAATTTCCCACTGAGTTCTATGTTCACTTGGTTTGCCTCATGACTCATAAGAACTATTTGATTGGTGATCTCATGATGATGTTCATTGAGTCTTTGTATCTCTATCTCTCTTTCTTGTAGCTTTTCAGTGATCTTCCTCATGTCATCAATATCTAATGTTATTTCTTGTTCAGCTTGTATAGCATTATTCATAACATCAATCATCCTTACCATCTGTGTCTCTTGACCGATTTTCAGTATCTTTACTTGCTCTGTCAGATCTTGATTGATTTCATTCAGACTTGTGATGTTTCCTTCAAATGTGTCTGATGTATTTCTAGATGTAGATCCTGATGACTCAAATAAATCAGGTATCTCTTCTTCATTATAGTATTTTTCATTGCAATGAGATGCCATAGATTTTCTTTCATCCAGTAGTTCTCTCATCTTGATTCTTTTTTCTTTGTATTCCTCATAGAAGATCTGTATCTCCAACTTCTAATTCTTAATACTCTTGTCTAGCTTATACCTTTCCATTGTATGATCTTTTCTCTCAATTTATTTAAACTTTTCCAAATAAGAGACCTAGCTCTGATACCAATTGTTGAAATATTGGAATGGTATGTACTAAGAGGGGAGAGATGAATTAGTACCCTTAAAACTTTTTATCAATTATCCTTAATCCTTTAGTAATCAATTCCTTCCATTACTGACCATATGTGCTATTCTATCTTTTTGTATGTAATATAAAATCATAAACTTAATTTGCATGTAAACATTCATAGAAACATTCATGAAATGTAATGACACATAACAAAAGATTTGGTAACGTAAAAAACCCCTATTAGAAGGTAAAAAATGTGGTGGGGATGAACCCCACAAAACTTCACTATCTATAGAATGGAAGGGGTCGATTAAGGCTTACAATTTTGATCACTTTTGATGATATTACCCTGTTAGGAGTAACATGTTTAGACTGGTTAAGGTATACTCTGTTAAGAGATTTAGCAACATTGTTTAGTGTGTACTCAGTTAAGAGATTAACAAAAGGATTGTTAAATCCACCTTCTTAAAGGATTTCTTCTATTTACTATGCTTGTTAGAATGAAGTCAAAAATACTTATTGACCTGATTATATGCAATCCTGAATTGCTAAGTATAGATCCTTTAAGTTCACAATATGATGTATCACCTATAGTGATTGATTAATACCTTTGTTCTTCTCGGTAGCCTTAAATTTTTTTCTTGATAACTGATTTCAACTTTTGTTGTCCTTCTACATAAAACTCCATATCTAATCCATAGATGTACTCCTCAGTTACAGTCATCATCACATCATCTTGTTCTGATTTATTACACATATATTTATATAATGAATTGACCTAAATAGGTTTCACTCTTTTCAAAGATAACTCTATGATCAAAGGTTTACAACTTGACCTTGATCTCCTAGTTTGTATGTTTACAATTAGGTAGACTGATTAAAATAATTACATATGCTTTAATTGTCCCTCAAGAAATTTTTTTAAAAATATAATTTAAAGATAAATGTAAAAAATTAAGTGTTTTATCTGACGTGTAAGTCAGATCCACATTTCTCGGAATAAAACTATCTCTCGGTAGACAGGTGCTTGGGTTGCTCTGTAGTCTTTCCTCGGTGATGTCTCTATAGACATTCTACTTGTTGGTTTTCTCTGTCAAATGACTGTCATTGTTCACTGTTAACTACTCTCTCGAGTTACTCTTTTGGTTGTGTCATCGGTTTACATTGTAACATGTCCTATCGATGAAAACTAGTTTTGGTGACCTCTATAAACTGTTGTGTCGGGTTGCACTAAAAATAGTCTTTCGGCGATCATGTTACCGATAGTTCATAAATCTATTTCCTTTGTATACTAATAGAAAAATTTGATCATAAATTTGGTTTTTATGAGTGTATTTAATCTGAGATTATCTTCTTACGATTTTTGTTAGCTTGCAAAAAAATATTTAAACCTTGGGCGCAATGCCCCGCTAGGGAACCGAGGAGAAGTTAACCTAAACATGACACTAAGTTTATAGAATAATTTTTTTTTAATGTTTACAAACAATAATGATAACAATGTGAAAAAAATACAATGAAGTACATGACATACACAAAGAAAAACTCAACATAGATAACAATTCTTGAGGGTTCCTTGATGTAGAATTACTTAAGCAAAATAATCTACGAATAACAATAATAAAGAACTAACATAAATGATACATCCATTGAATCCAATAACATACATCTCATAATAAAGGATTACATATACATCTGATGCCAAAGGTATACAACCTAATCAATATCCACTACACAAGTCGCAAGGTATGTAATAATACATAATAAAACAATACAATGCATCCTCCAAAGGATGACAACCAATATCCACATATGGTACAAGTACATAAATCATGTAACTGAACAAGTCTCCAAAAGAGCATGAAGATGGAACTGCAACAAGGATAATCCAAGCATAAAGAAGAACCATTGGAATCTCAATGGTAATAAGAATCGCTATGACCCGACCGCGTGGAACCAAAGGTCCAATCCCACCGTGCTGAGGAGATAGTAATAGGCCCACACACACGAGGTATATAACATGCAGGAAAACACCAAGTTATACATGAAATTATACTCAATGCATAGGAAGATCCCAGAAGCCCTCTAAACCATAATAAGGAACACTAAACAATACAAGAGGTAACTGCCGCATGTAGGATAACCTAAGTTGTATATAGGGAAATGTCATCACATAAGTCTACCCTTGAGTTAACCCTAGTAATCCCTCTTGGACGCTAGCCCCAATGTGACTCTATGTGGCTCTATAATCCTTCCATGAAGACAAGGATCCCAACTCTCCCATCCTAGCATGTGATAAACTCAAGGCATGGATAGAAGCTCAGTTATCTTTTTAGTACATTTTAAAACTCTTTAATGTTTCATCTTTTCACTTATTAAGTAACTTGCTAATGAGATACCCTAGTAACCTCTTAGGGCCCTGGACCCATTGCAAGCCACTTCCCATCCATACACTTAGTTAACCTACCTAGACTCATAATCAACACATGAGGGTATACTTAGTTCTCAAATCATATCTTGCCCATTCAAGAGCACATAAGTTTCCAAATAACCATACAAATAAAGATACCCTCATAAGGCCATAAAATATAACATATTTTAATTTCAGGTTGGGCATAGGAACTCAGGACCATGACATCATTTTAGAAACACGAACTGACACCATACAAGATACCATGTAGAAATAAAAATCCCAACACCTGGCTTTACACCCTAGAGGTCATCTAACCCAACAGATACCTGAAAATATGGTAACATAAAAGAATATATAATCCATTTCATCACACACCCAAAACACATCATGGCATAATAAATGCATATTCAGAATACATTAAATCAGTCACAGTGTTAACGTAGGGCCAAATAAATTTATAACATCCTAAATTATGCAAAATCATTCATCCATTAAAATTAGTATCCAAGAATAATTAAATATTCAATGCAGGTGAACATTAACAATCCCTATAGATTTATTTATAAAATCCACATATAAATGAACCTACGGAATAATTACCAATCTATCTATAATTACAAAATTAGGAAATCATAGGTGTAACATGCACATAAATAAAAGTCGCCCAATACTAACACCATGGAATTCGTTGATTAATAATAGTTAATTTATAACAATGATAAAAATAAACCCTCCTTTATTTATAAATTAATAATAATATTAATTAATTTTAGAAAATATAATCCCCATTTAATACACATACCACAATTTAAAATAAAACTAATTTAATTTAATATTAAATTAAACTAAATTTCACCAAACTTTAATAACATAAATAAAATTAAATTACATTAAAATAACTTTAACTTTATTTAAAGTTAATCTTATTATATAAAAACTAAACTAACAAAGAATATATATTTAAATAAATTAAAATTATAATAAAACTAAACTAACTTTATAAACTAACAAAAAAAATGTTTTCTTTTTTAAATAAAATTAAAAAAAACATAATACATAACAATGGGGGGGTCCCCGTGGCCACCACCCCTCCTAATCTAAGGTCGCATAGGTCGACGACCCCATTGCCTTCTGCAGGTGGTGACCGCATGGGCCCTGCGGGCCACTAGTACAATAGTGGTGATCGCAGGCCCTGCGAGCCCACTGCCTCGGCAGTGGCGTCCGTGGCGGCACTCAAGGTGGTGGGGGGTGTGGTGGCCCTCGCCACCTAAAACATTTATTATTTTTTTAATTAAATTTTTTTTAAATATTTTTCTTTTGAAACATGTTTTTTTTTTAAATTAAGTTTAATTTCCAAAACCATAAATTCATAAACATATTTTCCTCTTTTTTTTGCCTTATTCCTTTTTTTTGTCTTTTTCTTCATTTTTTCCAAATGACTGGTGGGATTTTTCTCCACTGCATTTTTTCAGAGAGGTTCACATTTTGAAAACAATTACTTTTTAAAAGGGTAATTGATTTTTTTCCAGAGGTTAATTTTTCCTTAAGCAATTACTTTTCCTTTCTCTATAGTTCCAACTATAGGGCATTTTAATTTTTCATTTTCTAGGAGTTTAAAAGGGAAATTTTCTACAAAATTTGGCCAGCATAACAATACTATGCTAAATAATATTTTTCTAAAATAATAAGTAATCTAGGGTTTCAAAAACACCTTTTTTAACAAGAAACTCAAACAACTCCTAATTAAGGAAATTTAATTCAACAAGCACAATGAAGACTGAATTTTTGTAAGATTTGAAACCAACAAAAGATCAAAACCCTACCTTAGATCCAATGCAAGAAAAGGAAAGAAATTAGGTCCTTTAAGAAGATTGAGCCTTGAATTCTCCAAGCACACACAATCACGAATTCACACCAAATTTTAATTCAACTTGCAACTACAAAAATCCTCAATTTCTCCAAAAGCCAAGAACACACAAAGCTCTGCAAAAATGCTCCAAAAATGTGTTATGACCAAATGAGAGAAGAATTCCCCAAAAGAGAATCAACTTCTCCTAATCACATGCAAAACCTAATGACAACACACTAGTTAGCCCCTAAAAGAACTCAACTCAAAATTGAAAGTAAATAATAATTATTCATTAAAATATCTAATTACCTGCACAACTCAACATTGACTTATTTGTTAAATTTTTAGGATAGCTACAAATGTAATAACACTCTATATTGTATGTCTTTTCCAAATGCAAAAATATCTCTTTAATTTATATTGGGAATGAGGATAGGAGAGACATGTCTCTTCATGAGACATGTCTATTCATTATTATTTATAAGAAAGGACATACCTCTTCCAAATAATTATAATTTAATCAATCTTATAATGTTTCATCAATCAATTATTAATTAAGAATAATAATTTAATAATTTAATATTAAATATTAAATTTCATATGAATAATAATAATTTAACATATATATTATATTATTATTAATCAACATATATTATATGTATTCTAATGATCATACGACTAAAGATACAAACAATAACACTCCTCTTAGCTAGGGAGGATGATCAAACAAAATGTGTAGTGGTCTCTCCTATCAACACTTATGACCCTTACCATATCTACACAAGATATCAACACTCCCTCTTAGGTAGGGAAGATAAAATTCATCAAAATATGATTAACAAAAGATCCATTACTTTTAAGAGAGAAGATATCACCTCATCGTGATATCAAGAGATATGGTCTGACCAAGAATATCAAGTCTCATGATATTCA
>MU228538.1:240116-269978 GCA_018584345.1 Thuja plicata | reverse complement strand
TGGCCTACAGAATATCAAGTTGCATGATATTCACCAAGTGCTCAGAGTAATGGCCTACCAACATCAAGTCAACATGATGTCCACCAAGTACTCAAAAGTTTACAAAGATATCATATCATGATATCGAAAGCATTGGCCTGCAGAATACCAAGTCGCATGATATTCACCAAGTGCTCAAAGTAATGGCCTACCAACATCAACTCAACATGATGTCCACCAAGTACTCAGAGTAATGACCTACCAACATCAAGTCACATGATGTCCACCAAGTACTCAAAAGATGTCCATAGGTAATGTGCACTTACCATAAGAACATTCATATCATCTATCATGATCTGTTTCAGCCATAATAAGATGTCTATCATGATAGAAGATCAAGTTATTGTAATATCGTCACCTTTCAATAACTTTAACAAATACAAGTGATAATCATTTGATAGTCCTCACTTCCTCATGATTTACACAGGGGGCAGGCCCATTAAAAAATATGGAGTCACACACATGACATCCATCACGCCTTAGCATAGAGGGTAAAAAGGGATTTAACCTCGAACTTCTCTCATAGAGAACTCATTGAGCCAATATCAATCTGTTGATCATCCAATATTGCTTAAGATGAATTGTCAGACTCTCTCTGAGTCTGATATCAATCTTTTAGCTCCTCCTCCAAAGTCACCTTTGAAGAGTTAGACTCCCTCTGAATCTAATCTTCTTTTTCCTGCAAGAGCATCTCCAGAAAAGATCAAGACAAATAGCTCTTATAATACATATAGAAATATAGATGAGAGAGAAACTATAATGAGTAGATAAATGTAATATTCAAAGATAATAAATACTTATCTGCACATCAACATCCTTGGTACAAGTTGCTTCAATGAAGTTCCATATACATCAAATCATAAAACACCTTATAATATTATTTGAGAGACATCTCCCATTTGAATTATCTCCCCACACTAAGCATGGAAATGTAACATTGGTTATTATTCTCCCCCCACAATGTACAATTCCCACTCTTAAATCTTTGAACAATTCTCATGTCTTCTTATGAAATGACATGATTTATCCAAGAGAGGTGACACTATATAATTGATGATTTCTTTATAGAAATATACACCCTTCCTTGAATTCATGTTTCTTTTTTATTGCTTGGCCATGATCACAACAAATTAAGACATCTCTTTAATGAAATTTGTTTTCAGAAATTTCACATTGACCCGTACATAGTCCATCATAAATTTTGAATCCAAGACTTTCTCTCTAATCGCTTCGGTGAGATTCTTTGAAATGAGGTTTTCCTCAACATGTCAGAAATTTAGTGAAACCCAACGGTGTATTTGTGAGATATGGCCCTTTTACTGAGACTATATTTTCTGAGATAGCCACACATTCACCATCAACAAACTACTCTCTTACATTTGCAATCTGGCTCTGATACCATGTTAAGTTTTTAGGATAGCTGCAAATGTAATAACACTCTATAATGTATGTATTTTCCAAATGCAACAATCTCTCTTTCATTTATATTGGGAATGAGGATAGGAGAGACATGTCCCTTCATGGGACATGTCTATTCATTATTATTTATAAAAAAGGACATACCTCTTCCAAATAATTATAATTTAATCAATCTTATAATGTTTCATCAATCAATTATTAATTAAGAATAATAATTTAATAATTAAATATTAAATATTAAATTTTATATGAATAATAATAATAATATAACATATATATTATATTATTAATCAACATATATTATATGTATTCTAATGATCATACAACTGAAGATACAAACATTAACATTATTAAACCAACTTGCATTTTGAATTCAAACTCCAATTTCAATAATGAACTTGCACATGTAATCAATTAAATAATATATTAAATAGATTAAATATTTAAAGCACAATATTATCCATGCACTCAAAATATTTAATTATTTAATAATGCATAAAAGCATATTTACTCTAATTTCTAGTTAAATATTCAATTAAATTCTAATATTCAATAATTGCACTTTAATTAACTTTTCAATTAAACATAGGTATTTAATTTAATTTTCAATTAATTAAATACCCTATATTTAATAACTAATTTCAATAATATTCAATTAAATAAATCACATGATAAATCACACAAATATCAAAGCACTCAACTGAAATTAATAAAATCAACTCAAACACACACTCAAGGATGGGATCCATGAATTCACGTCAACTAGGTAAATTTAGGTAGGGTAGTCAAATAGGTACTCATCCAGTACTTAGGACAATTAGGTTTAGGGTAGGATTTGAACCTAAAAACTATCTCCCCTCTCTTACCATTGAGATATTGCGACAGAGCATGCTCACTCCTGCCAATTCAGGAAAGACTTAGCCCAGTACTTGCAAACCTATCGTCACAAAGACAAGCATACACGCATATATGATATAGAAAATAATAGTTGAGACAAACTTATCATGTGGATCTCACCGAAGCAAGTAACTACGACTCTGTCCCATATCATATCAAGCATGTCAAAAAGTAATACAAAACATACAATGGTCCATGTGCATATAAATCTAGGGTCAGTATTGTCAGAAAACCATAATCGAAATGAAATCCTAACATATACATAAGTATCATAAAGTAACCATAAATCAGATATAAACAAGAGATATAATACACTAAGAAATGGATTAATAACATATTGAAATGTGATACATCAATATCCTCAAGATCAACTAAAATAAACCACACATACATAAAAAGGCCTAAAAGAGTTCGGCATCTGAAAACTGAAAAGAAAACTAAGAGGTGGGTATTACATCCTCCTCCCCTAAAACTAGGCTTACTCCTGGAAGCCTAAAAAAAAGATAGAGATATCACTCTCTCATCACAAAACATCCAACTAGGTCCTAAAAGACTCAAAGTGTGGGTCCCATAGGACCCTTCCCGGGTCTCTCATTTAAACATTGAGGATCATTCCCCACTGTAGGAATCTAAAAACTAGCGGCTGGACCTCTACTCGCAGCCCCACTCATAGGAGCATGATACACAAGTGGAGGATGATCAAATGTTGTATACACTCCATGAGACATACCAACATTACCCACGGTAGGCTTAGAAGCTAATGGTCTCTATCCTGAGAATTATGTTGGATGCTTAGGACAATTTACTGCAATATGCCCAAACTACCCACATGAAAAGAAAGCTCCTCTGCTACCATTTTCTCTAACCAAAGGTGCACTATACTGCTGAACACTACCCCTTCTAACATCCTGGTACACACTTTGTGCTGGCTGATTGCGTTTGCTGTGTTGGATGTCATAGAAGTTCCTAATTCAAGGACCACTAAAAGAAGAAGGATTGTTTCCTCCTTGCTGCTGAGACTGGTTGCCATTTGGACCAGTAGAAGGAACTCTAGAATTCCCAGCTCCCTAAGAATAATTACCTCTGATAATAGAAGTAGGTTCTCTAGACTGCATTCCTGACTGACCACCATGGCCCAATACTAGATTTTCCTATGCAAGGGTAGCTTTGATGATCACCTCCCTGAGGGTTATAGGCTCAAAGATTCTGACCTCCCCAATAATGCATTCATTTAGCCCCCTAAATAAGTGTTGAATCATAAGGGCCAAATCCTGACCAAATCTAGCATATTGTTTGAGCTTGAAGAATCGATGCTCATACTCAACCACTAACTAGGTCAACTGCCTCAAGTTATGGAACTCATCAGCCCTTAGCTATCTCCACTGATCAAAGAGGAATCTCTCTCTAAAGTTCTCATGGAAGAGTTCCCATGTAACTGTGTCCATCTGAAGACCCATCTTATCCTCCTCGATCTTCCACCATATAGCTGCAAAGTATGATAGCTGCATCACAACACACCTCTCTTTAGTATTGCTACTAAAGGGGGGCATAGTGAAGATCCTCTCTAAGGATATGAGCCAAGTCTCAGCTTTGAACCTTGTTCCTTTCCCATCAAAAGGAGTAGGTCACTCTCTCATGAGATCTCTCATGTGGTTTTCTGCCACAACCTCAGGATCCACTATAACAGTCCTCCTTGGAGGGCTCCTAGATTTCTCTCTCTCTACTCTACCCTACTGAGGACTATAGTTTAGTAACTACTGAAACAACTTCCTAATGTCTGGCTCTCCAGACTCAGCCCGACGCCCATCCCTCTACTCATCTCTCCTATGATGATGAGAACTATCCCGACTGACACTCATGGAAGGAGTGTGATCCCTACCCCTTCCATGACCACCATTTTGGCCTCTGCCATGACCCCTAGTAGCTCTAGTTTCAGGCATGATTCATAAATCAACAAGAAAACCAAACCACAACTTAGAACCAACATCAAAACCAATAACATTAAAGAAATCAAATAATCACAAAGCAATGGTTTTAAATACATCAGAGTTTCATGTCTATGTTTATTTCAAGTTTTAAAACCAAAAGACAACTAATGGGCATACATATTTTCTAGGGCTCCTAGTGTAGAAATGTGGGCTCTGATACCAAGTGCAATGCCCTGCCAGGGAACCCAGGAGAACTTAACCTAAACATGACACTAAATTTATGAAATAATTTTTCTTTTAAATGTTTACAAACAATAATGATAACAATGTGGAATCAATACAATGAAGTGCATGACATACACAAATAACAACTCAACATAGATAACAATTCTCAAGGGTTCCTTGACGTAGAATTACTTAAGAAAAATAATCTACGAATAAAAATAATAAAGAACTAACATAAAGGATACATCAACTAAATCCAATATCATACATCTCATAATAAAGGATTACATATACATCTGATACCAAAGGTATACAACCTAATCAACATCCACTGCACAAATCGCAGGGTATGTAATAATACATAATAAAATAATACAATGCATCCTCCAAAGGATGATAACCATTATCCACATATGGTATAAGTACACAACTCATGTAACTGAACAAGTCTCCAAAAGACCACGAAGATGGAACAACAACAAGGATAGTCCACACATAAAGAAGAACCCTTGAAATCTCAATGGTAATAAGAATCACTACCACCCGATCGCGTGGAACCAAAGTTCCACTCCCACCATGTTGAGGAGATAGTAACATGCACACACACACAGGGTATACAACATGAAGGAAAACACTAAGGTATACATGAAATCATAGTGAATGTATATGAAGATCCTAGAAGCACTCTATACCATAATAAGGAACACTAAACAATACTAGAGGTAACCGATGCATGTAGGATAACCTAAGCTGTATATAGGGAAATGTCATCACATAAGTCTACCCTTGAGTTAACCCTAGTAGTCCCTCTTGGAAGCTAGCCCTCAAGTGAATCTATGTGGCTCAGTAATCCTTTCGTGAAGACAAGGATCCCAAATATCCCATCCTAGCATGTGATAAACTCAAGGCATGCATAGAGGCTCAATTATCTTTTTAGTACATTTTAAAACCCTTTATTGTTTCATATTTTCACTTATTAAGTAACTTTCCAATGAGATACCCTAGTAACCTCTTAGGGCCCTGGACCCATTGCAAACCACTTCCCATCCATACACTTAGTTAACCTACCTAGGATCATAATCAACACATGAGGGTATACTTAGTTCTCAAATCACATCCTGCCCATTCAGGAGCACATAAGTTCCCAAATAACCATACAAATAAAGATACCCTCACAAGGCCATAAAATGCAACTTATCTAAATTTCAGGTTGGGTGTAGGAAATCAGGACCATGACATCATTATAGAAACATGAACTGACATCATACAAGATACCATGCAGAAATCAAAACCCCAACACCTCTGGCTTTACACCCTAAAGGTCATCTAACCCAATAGATACCCGAAAACATGGTAACATAAAAGAATATATAATCCATTTCATCACGCACCCAAAACACATCATGGCATAATAAATGCATATTCATATTACATTAAATCAATCACAATGTTAACGTAGGGACAATTAAATTTATAACATCCTAAATTATGTAAATTCATTCATCCATTAAAATTACTATCCAGGAATAATTAAATATTCAATGCAGGTGAACGTTAACAATCCCTATAGATTTATTTATAAAATCTACATATACATGAACCTACGGAATAATTACCAATCCAGCTATAATTATAAAATTGTAGGTGTAACATGCACATTAATAAAAGTTGCCCAATACTAACACTATGAAATTCGCTGATTAATAATAGTTAATTTATAACAATTATAAAAATAAACACTCCTTTATTTATAAATTAATAATAATATTAATTAATTTTACAAAATACAATCCACATTTAATACACATACCACAATTTAAAATAAAAACTAATTTAATTTAATATTAAAAAAAATGATATTAAATTAAACTAAATTTCAACAAACTTTAATAACATAAATAAAATTAAATTACATTAAAATAACTTTAACTTTATTTAAAGTTAATCGTATTATATAAAAACTAAACTAACAAGAAATATATATTTAAATAAATTAAAAATATAATAAAACTAAACTAACTTTATAAACTAACAAAAAAGAACATTTTTTTGTAAATAAAATTAAAAAAAAACATAATACATAACAATGGGGGAGGTCCTTGTGGCCCCCACCCCTCCTAATCTAAGGCCACGTAGGCCGGCGGCCCCACTGCCTTGTGCAGTGGGTGACCGCACGGGCCTTGTGGGCCACTGCTACAACAGTGGTGACCGTAGGCCCTACGGGCCCACTACCTCGACAGTAGCATTCACGATGGTACCCAAGGTGGTGGGGGGTGTGGTGGCCCCCGCCACCTCAAACATTTAATATTTTTTTTATTTAAAATAAATTTTTTTTAATAGAATTTTTTTTAAAGATTTTTCTTTTGAAACATGTTTTTTTTTAATTAAATTTAATTTCCGAAAACAAAAATTCATAAACATATTTTCCTTTTTTTTGTCTTATTCATTTTTTTGTCTTTTTCTTCATTTTCTCCAAATGACTAGTGGGATTTTTCTCCACTCTATTTTTCCAAAGAAGTTCACATTTTGAAAAAAATTATTTTTTAAAAGGGTAATTGATTTTTTTTTCAAAGGTTAATTTTTCCTTAAGCAATTATTTTTCCCTTCTCTATAGTTCTAACTATAGGGCATTTTAATTTTTCATTTTCTAGGAGTTTAATAGGGAATTTTTCTATGAAATTTGGCTAACATAACAATACTATGCTAAATAATATTTTTCTAAAACAATAAGTAATATAGGGTTTCTAGAACACCCTTTTTAACAACAAACTCAAACAACTCCTAGTTAAGGAAATTTAATTTAACAACCACAATGAAGACTAAATTTTTGTAAGATTTGAAACCAATAAAGGATCAAAACCCTACCTTGGATCCAATGCAAGAAACAGAAATAAATTAGGTCCTTGAAGAAGATCGGACCTTGAATTCTCCTAGCACACACAATCATGAATTCACACCAAATTTTAATTCAACTTGCAACCACAAAAATCCTTAATTTCTCCAAAAGCCAAGAACACACAAAGCTCTTCTTCATGAACAACAAATACACTTTTCTTGGGATTTAAAGAAACACCATATTCTTTGCATATTTCAAAGATGACTCTTAAGTGCTAAAATTGATCTGATGAATTCTTTGAAAAAACAATAATATCATGAAGGTAAACAAGTACAAACTTGTACATTAATTTTATGAAAGATTTATCCATTGCCTTCTGAAATGTTACACCTACATTAGACAAATAAAATGGCATCTTGTAATAAGCCATAGTTCCCCATTTGGTAGTAAATGTTGTTTTGAATCTATCTTCATCTCTTAACAAAAACTGGTTATAACTAGAGAAACCATCAAGTAATGAAACTGTTATAATCCTGAGACAACCTATAGAATTTTGTCCATTGAAGGTAAAGGATGTCTCATTATAATATCTAATTACCTACACAACTCAACTTTGACTTATTAAACCAACTTGCATTGTGAATTCAAACTCCAATTTCAATAATGAACTTGCACATGTAATTAATTAAATAATATATTAAATAGCTTAAATATTTAAAGTGCAATATTATCCATGCACTCAAAAATTTAATTATTTAATAATGCATAAAAGCATATTTACTCTAATTTTGAATTAAATATTCAATTAAATTCTAATATTCAATAATTGTACTTTAATTAACTTTTCAATTAAACATAGGCATTTAATTTCATTTTCAATTAATTAAATACCCTATATTTAATAACTACTTCCAACAATATTCAATTAAATAAATCACATGATAAATCACACAAATATTAAAGCACTCAACTGAAATCAATAAAATCAACTCAAACACACAGTCAAGGATGGGATCCACGAATTCACATCAACTAGGAGAATTCGGGTAGGGTAGTCAAATTGGCACTCGTCCAATACTTAGGACAATTAGGTTTAGGGTAGGATTTGGACCTAAAAACTATCTCCCCTCTCTTACCATTGAGATATTGCGATAGGGTACGCTCACTCTTTCCAAATCAGGGAATCGTAGCCCAGTACCTATAAACGTGTCATCACAAAGACGAACATACATGCATATATAATATAGAAAACAATGGTTGAGACTAGGTTATCGTGTGGATATCGCCAAAGTAAGTAACTATGACTCTGTCCCATACCATATCAAGCATGTCAAATAGTAATGCAAAATATACAATGATCCATGTGCATATAAATCTAGGGTCAGTATTGTCACAAAACCATAATCGAAATGAAATCCTAACATATACATAAGCACCATAAAGTAACCATAAATCACATATAAACAGGATATATAATACACTAAGTAATGGATCAATAACATACTGAAATGTGATACATCAATATCCTCAAGATCAACTTAAATAAACCACACATACATTAAAAGTCCTAAAAGAGTTCGGCATCTGAAAACTGAAAAGCAAACTAAGAGGTGGGTATTACATTGGGCTTATCCTGTTCTATTTTTCGCCATAAATAGGGAGTGGTCTCAGAGTTTTATAATGTAGATTTTATCACATTTTCAAGAACATGAGATTTACCAGAAAGGCAGTTGACATCCTGCAGATGTGAAGGGTAAAATTTCCTGAGATAATAAATGCAGACAAGACATTTCATCTATTATTCCTTTTGCAGGCCATGGTTTTTTAACTTCCCAAGGTAGTTGGCGGCTAGATCAAATTTATTACAGACTGGAGCAAGAAATGTTTTAAAGAATGGATGACATAGCTTCTTGGATTGTTGAAGTGATGTAATATTCTTTGTCATGTAATATTTTAAGATTTGTAACCCTAACCCTAATTAGATCCAAAGCTTGTTGCAGTCCATGTTTCTATAAAAGGACTTCCAAGATCATTTTGTAAGGATGGGAATTTTATGCCACAAAAGCTAGTTCTTCATATTTTGATCAAGTTTATCAGTGGTCTATTTGGCTATGATTTCATATGTACTTGATTCTTTAATATCAATATATGTCTGTACTTTCCTATGATTTGCATGATATTAATGAATAGTTGTCTCTATTTCCAGTTTTTAGACTCATTTGGATTGGTTGTTAAGGATATTCTAGTTCCTCACTTTATAAGGAGGAGTGTCGAATTGTTTTAAGGTTTCTTTTAGGGAGAGAATTAAATCCTTAAGATAGTTTCAGTGAGTAGGAGATTGAAATAGATTTGATAATTATTTCTTCTTCTAAGAAGTGTGAATGGATTATGTAAGGCATAGTCTAATTCAGTATTCAGTACAAGATTTATATTTGATGTGTCTTTGATATTGAAGGTTTTTACATATTTAATGACTCTATGCCCATTGGATAATGCACTATCCTGATGTATTAGGTTGTGTGGTTCCCATAAAATCCATATACAAACTATTCTCATTTTCATTTTTATATTATATTAAACCTTCCTGTTGAAAACTACTATATCTTTGTAAGTATTCTTCCACTTATGTTAGGTGGAGTAAATGTATAATGCATCATTCCAACTTAGAGATTTGTACAATGCACTTTAGAGATAGTTGTGTGACATCACTCATAGCTTTTAAAAAAATAATAGCTTGAGTACAATTTACACATTCAAGGAAGGAATGATGGTAGACAAAAATAAATGAGATATTATTTCCTCCACATAGTACCATCCTACCATCTCTATTATAGTCTCAACAAAATATAACTCAAGATCAATTCAAAATAGAAAAGCCAAAACCCCAAGTTGTCTCTAATCCCAATTTAAAGGAAGTAGAGACTACTTAAATAATATTGAAAAAAAAACTAAATAGATAATGAATTAAGAGACTTCTAAAAGAGAACAATTTATATTACTAGCTCTAAGAAATAAATGATAGATAAAAGTCTCTCATACTAATGAAAGTCCCAAAAGTCAATAACTTCAATTTCAAATTCAGATTTAAAACCAAGAAGCATATGTAGTGGTATATTCAAATATCCCAATAAATATGACAAAAATTTGAAACTAGGAGACAATACATGAGAATTTGAAAAAAAGTTATTTGAACGAGAAAAATGAAGAAATCCAAGACAACCATATAAGTAGGAGTAGAGTGATAAATCCAAAGACTAATAAAAATAGGATAGTGATCCAAAAAATAACTCTCCATGAATACACAACAAAATCAAGTGACCTAAAATTGAATGCGAGGAGAAGAGACCAATAAAACACCTTGTAAGAGAGACTAAAGAAAATCTTGTACTTACCAAATAAAATTGGAAGGGATTTTTTCACTATTTCATTCTTAAGAGCTATAATTTACTTCTAGGGCCTCATTAGCAATCCAATATGATAAGGAATTTTCTTCCCTATACCATTGAGAAAATTTTTAAAAGTTGCAATGCAGCAATGTTTATAAAAATTGTGCTCAAAAGATAATTTTGATGCCAGTATATACACCTCTTACTTAAAATTGCATTATATGTTAGCATATATTCCCCTCTAATATAATATTTTGAATCTTTTTTTAAGTGCCACTTTTAATCCATGTACGAGGGCTTCAAATTCTTCCTTATTGTTACTTCACCAATATTTTGCAAACTACAATCAATGTTTTACCTTCTAAATTTTTTATGATAGCTCCTATTCCTGATAGCCTCGTCAAAGTTTAATAAGAATAAGATTGGTAATGGAGGATTCCAAACAATAGCTTCTCTATCTTCACAAAAAGAGAAAGTTTAATAGACATGTAAGGTGGAAGAAGCTTAATCATTTTCCATTTTTTAATAAGATTATCATTCCAAGATGAGAATATGTTCAGGTAATTGATATTATTATAATATAACTCATGATTGTTTTAGATAGAGATCTTTCAATAATGTATAATACTTTTTCTATTAAATTGAATCTCTTTTTAAAAATGTACTTATTCCATTCCAACTAGATGTTCCATATCATAATTTAAGGGCTTATTTCCCATATACAATCAAATAATGATATAGAGAATAAAGAGGGCCAACTCAGACTGCTAGATAATGGGTTCTTGTGTAAGAGAGAATGTCAATATAGTTGGGATTGAAGCACTTTCTGACATTTTTGAGAGAACTCACAATTTAGTAGGAGATGGTCAATATTTTTCATAAGATATATACATAGAACACATTGAAAAATAATGTTGATACCTAACCCGTATAATCACATACCATTGATTATACAATCTTGAAGTGGAAACAAAATAAAAGGTGTCAATATTTTGTAGGTTATTAGAATTCCAACACAGGTTAACTGGCCAATCATGAAAATTTGGAGCTTTAATTATAGAATTGTAACCATACTTCACTGAGTAATTATTTTTATTTTACTTTCAACCAGATGAAGACATCATCCTTATTAGAAAAAAAAAACACTTCTCTACTTTGAATCTCTTTATTATAGGATACCTTTAACTCAATTTGAATGGGGAGGAAGTCAATGGATTTTCATTGAACTTTTTGCAAAGCTCCTAATGTGTCCAATAAGAATTAATCTTTAACTCTACTTGCTCATAATGATTTAAAAAGAGGTGTGAAAACTAACCAATCACATAATCAATTGAAGCGAGTGTGAGCATTCCAAGAATCCTTGAGTTTTACTTCAAATTCATTATGTATTAGCTAGAATTTTCAGAGTAATAACATTTCTGCATAGACAAATAGAGTTACAATTATTGGATTCTTTAGGAGGGGATGTTGTTGTAAATATTCTCTCTAGATGAACATTGTCAAAGTACTTAACCAGAATAATATTACACCATTTTAAACAAAAAAAATTATACAATATTAAAATGAGCTTAGCACCCTACAACATTGTCATAAATTTTTAAAAAATTATGCCAACCCTACATATCTTTTTTGGAAGGCATACTTTGTTCCATGTTAGAAAAAGTATCTTGGTTTATTTCTTCATAAAAAGGTTCTAAAGAGATATTGTATATCTAATAAAGCCCATTTTTCCACCCTTAGGATTCATAAAAGGTATATAGGAATAGCATTTACGGTAGATTTAATAATGATTATTTTATCTTCTAATGAGAGTAAGTTGTGGTTCTAGGTAAAAATTCTCTTAGAAATGGATCTCTTTATGTTGTCCCAAGAAAAGTGATTTTTAGATCGGGTGAAGAAGGGTATGCTAAGGTATTTACATAGTAGTGTGCTAACATGAAAGTTCCAAATTTTCTTAATTTTTTCATGTAAGTTAGGAGTAGAACATTCATGAAAAAATTCTTAGATTCAACCCATTGATACATCCATGATCCCACAAAGAGAGGAGTTTTTCCACCAATACTTAACTATGGGGATAAAGGACACATCCCTAAATGACATGGATTCTATTTTTTACAACTTAAGTATTGTTCTAGTGGATAGATTAGCTAAAAATATTTAACAAGCATTTGACTTAACTTGGAAGAATTTTCCTTTTAAAATATTCAACAAGCATTTGACTTAACTATATTACTTTTTGATTAAGATGGGAAGTATCATATCTATCTTTTGTGTTGATATATTATCTTCTTTCTTAAGTTACTTCATTAAAGTCTTTACTTTTCTAAAAACTTACATTGAACAATTCTATTATGTTAAATTTGAGCCAACACAATATTCATTGAATTTATAAAAGACTTTTACTTTTTAAACACTTACAACCACATTTCTCACTGGACTAACATGGGAAATTGTCATTATTGTTTGGATACTGAGGATATTGAGAAGACAAGCTATATCTTCTTCACTCCACAATAATATGTTGAATAACTTCTAAGAAAAATTTCAATGTTCAACAACAAACCTCTTACAACCTCAGTGGGAAAAAATAATGCACACTAGTGTTAAATGAATTTGGAGTCTTAGTGGATGCAACTAAAAAGTTTATCCATCAAGAGAAAATTGAATGGTATGAATCAAAATTATTGTATACTTTCAAAGGAAATTCAAACTATGGGCCCACATTTTCCAAAGAAACAAATTTTTGATTGGTTGAATAATTAGATTCATATTTTTTTAGATGTCTTAGGAAATAGGAAATCTACTATTGGTTTTCAAATATATCTAGGGTTGAAAGTCGTCACAAAGAATTTAAGCAACAATGATATCTTGTGTTGTCCTCTAAAGAGGTAGAGTATATCAAAAAATTCAAGACAACAAAGGAGATATTATGGCTTTAAGTAATTCTAAATGATTAGCAATAACATTGAATGTTTCCTAGACCTAGTTATCTTAATCAATAATCAATTTGCAATGACAAAGTTCAACCTTCAGTCCTTCATGACCCAAAAAAATGCATCAACATAAATTTTATTTTACTTGATCACTTCTGAAAGTTGACTGTCTACAACTTAAGTTTTCTTCTAGTAGATAGATCAACCAACATAAGTCATTGAAAGAAGTTGGAAGACTTTTATTTAAAGAGGATTCATGAGATGTTTCATTCAACTATAATCCTTTTCTATTAAAATAGAATATAACATGTTTATCTTGTGTATTGATATAATTTATTCTCTTATAGATTACTTTATAAAAATTGATATCTTTATTTTTATTAAAAATTGCATTAAACAATTCTATTGCAGAAAATTTGACCCAACATAGTATCCATTGACTTTATAAAAGGCTTTTTACTTTTTAAACTCTTACAACAAAATTTCGCATGGGACAAAACACAAATTAATAAAACATTAGTAGAACATTGAAAAATAAATAGCAGATATCATTTAATACACCAAGCAAATCTAGTCAATTTTACAAAATAACATGAAACAATACTGCTCAATGGCCATGTGTTGAGAGAAACTCAAAGCTACAACCTTATTGCAAATTGAAATGCCTCAAGTGAAGGGTATGCCATTAAATCGATATGCTATTCGGTACATCGCTGCCTGTGAGGCCACCTGATTTTGATAAATTAGTAGTGTTCAAATAGAGAAGTGTGTAAGGAAATTTTGCAGGTCCGGTCCTATTCTTGTAAACTTGACAGTTGTTGTTCGTCTCGATTATATTCTTCTTAATCATTGTAATGTTTTCTGAAAATTGTGAAAATCTTTCTTGAATACGAGGATCATCTACTCTGTCCATGGTGGAGTCCTACAACTATCCCACATATACTTATTTTTTGCATGCTTTGACAAAATTTCCAAAACAACCATGACAAGGGTGGCTTATGTGGGAGTAGAGATGGTCTTGAGGAAATATTCCTCTAGATCCTTAAGGAGTTCATCATATTCTGGTGTTTCCTTGTCTGGAATCAAGCGCCTGCTCATGGTGGGCATATTGGGCATGTATCCTACATATGAGTAGTGGACAAAGTTGATAGTAGCATGGTGAGAAGATGCAGTCTAGATTATAGTCGTAACTACTTGAACTGCTTCATCCAAGGAATCCATCTTGTACCATCTACTTGGATCATCCATGAGATCTCCATGCCTCAAATTTACTATTTCATCCCACCATGCCTATAGTTCCTTGTAATTTTTAATGGAGGCATCATCCTTTTAGTATAGAGACAAGTAGTGTGAAACCCACTTTTTCAAGGCAAGGCATATTTCTATACCATCAACACCATATGGGTAGTCCTCGATCACAAGCTTCAAACCATTTGGTGCATTTGAATAACACACTACCATTCCCCTTCATAGTACATGTTATGAATCCATTTTAGAAACATTTGAGTATTTCATGATTATGTTATGAATCAGTATTAGTAATGTGGTAATTATGTAACATCTATTGGATCACACACCTTTTGAGAAGGTCAGCCTCTAATCCTTGCTGATTGAATTTCCACTATTTGTAGGCTTTAGATGACATTTCCATACAATATATTCCATGTGTGAAACCTTGTTCAATAATACCTATGACATTTATCAAACTTTGATGGGAAACTTGATTGATGTCCATGGTATCGAGGTAATGGGGATCAATAATTTATATACTAGGTGTATTTTTCTTAGTTTCTTGTGGGTTTCTATAATGAAAGGCTCTGTGATACAATGGGTTCTTAACCTGTAATTAATTAGAGAGTAACTATATCAGAAATCGATCTTGATCGATTTATGCAAGATCTAAGTGGTTAATGTGCACGAAGAAAATACATGACAGAGAAGTTACCAATGGCTAATGAGCTGGTGGTAACCTATGTTATTAAATTTAGCATGGTCTTTGGCCAATTTCCATAGCACTCCTATTACATTGTTGTCTTCTGTAAAAAACTTTCTTATGGCCACCTTATTATCAATTGGTGGCAAACACAATTCTATGGCCATTGGCTTTAAAATCCCTTCCTTGGCAAGGAAGTAAACCATGTGGCTTGCATATGTCTTAGCATCTTTTGAAATCTTGTTTATACACTCGATGTAGGCATATAAACATCATAGTAGTCCACAATAATATCCTTTTAGAAGCAGTGGCCTGTATTTTTTACATTAATTTTCCATTAGATTTCAATTAGTGGGAGGAGAAAAGAGGGAGGTTTTGAAGAAGATAATTACCTGATCCACCGAAAGGCCCTCAAGGTTCTTTTCTATGTGTTGGGAAGTGATGGAACTCTTTTGTGGACCGTATGTCTTTTCATCCAAGCTACTGGAGGGAGGAAATTTCTGTTTCAAAACAACGATTAATGTTAAATAAGGGACAAAATAACAATAGTTTATACGGAAGATTTTAGAATATTTCAAAATGTGGGCTACCTCTAGGCACTAGATCATGTTGGGATGCGAAGCCCAATAGTTTCCTCTCATGCTTTCTTATGTGTTCGTTTGAATTCTTCATATCCTACGAAGAGTCTCTAATGCAGAGGGTTTGACAATTTAGAGCTTTTCCTCGCTCCTAGGTGCTTGTTTGACCTATCCAACCATCCAATGGTTTTTATTTGTTGGATCTTCCTCCTATTAGGATCTTGAAGACCCTCTCTACCAAATTCTCCTCCAAGGTATAGTTGGCTTTTAGAAGACTCCAAGATGTCTAGGCTCAACTAGTCCAACTAGTTAACCAAAAGCCTAGTTTCCTTCACTACAACTCCACCTAGATTTCCAATCCTCTACGAAGGATCTTCTCACACACTCACCAAGACTCCCCATACACTTATTTACCCTTTCTTGGTCATTCTACATCCATCCCAATACTCCAAGACACTTCACCAATTCAATTGGTCATTAATTCACTATGAGGCTTAATTGCTCAACTCCTAGTAGGTCTATTTTCACTGATTTTGTTAAAATTCTCCAAAAATATCCAAATGACTACCCAAAAAAACTTGAAAATATTCAATACATCACCCAAAACTATCAGAATCCAAAACCCTCACCACTAAAAGCACCCAAAACCCCAGTTTCTTGCAGGCCCTAAATTATAGCCTATTAATTAGGCCTCTGGACCAGTCAGCATGAAAAATTGTTAAACATGTCTCCAACCTTTGATTCACCTCCTTTCACATTTTAATAATTTTAGGATACTATCTATTGCATCGACAATTGTCACTAAGTCTTTCCCAAAAGGTCATGGGTGCTTGATCAAATCCTTCCTTCTCCCTGTCCTGTCTCACCTAGTTTCACCAGTCAGCCCTAGGGCTTCACTTTTGGCTTGTGAAATCCACTGAAACAACTAAAAATAAAACCAAAACCCTATCTAAAGACACTAACCCTACTTCCTCCATGGTTTCAGACAATTCTACTAGAGGGATTTTAGGTTAGAGCCATTTCTAACTAGGTAGCACTGTTTTTGTCTCTGTCAAACTAGTGACCTTCAAAAACTTGAAACTTAACACCTACTGAACTTCAAAAAAAACTATCTATTTCATAAGGAATCTGAATTAAAACACTACACTAAAATGGAGCCTGATCACCTATGCCAATCCGTACACAGTCATACAGCAGCAAAGATACATTCCAGATTACACAAATGTGGATACAGACACCTGTATAAAGGTGTCAAAAATAAGTGTTTCAGTCAAAAATCTCATTAACCTCTTCAAAGAATAAAATCCATGCTCATATACTGAGCATGGGGTAGTTACATCAGTTCTAACTACATTTTGTCAATTCTTTCAAAAGTTGCTCGAGCAACTTTTCAAAGTTGGTAGCAACATTTTGTATTTTGAGCATTTTGACCTTCTTTGTCAACTCGATGATTGATGTTGAATTATAAGACCCCAAATAGTATATGTAGGGTCTTAAACCATGCCTCAAACTCATATTTCCCTAAAATGTCAACATTTCACTATTTGAAGCCAAAATGTCCCAAAACACCCAATGAGCACTAAGGCCCTTACAAACATGAAGTTAAACTATCATTGTATCCAACCACTTGGATATTATTATAACCCATAGAAAAACACTAAAACAACCCTAAAAAACACCAAAACATGAAATATGTAGGTGCCCTGCACCATAATCCCCTAGACAAAATAACTCGAGTCCCTTGAGTTAGGAGGTCTTCAATGGTGACCCCTTGTTTCAGAATGTCTAGCTTTGTCATCCAAGTGGCCTCAACTTCAGGTAGTCCCTTCCACTTGATGAGGTACTCCTTGTAGTTACCCTTCCTTGTCTTCTTTATCACTTTACAATCCAATACACTTTCTAATTGCAATGGCTTTCGAGTGGGAAAATCTTTCACCCAATCATCATACTCCAAATCTTCAAGAGTGGATTGACTTGTTTTTGGTGTTGGTCCCTTGTAGGGATATAGGTCACAAACATTAAAAATGGGTGAGATCCCCAAATCAGGAGGCAACTCCACCTCATAGGCATTCTTTCCATACTTGGGAAAAATCATTAAAGGCCCTATCTTTTTCATCATTAGTTTAGTAGGCAGACCCTTGGGTAGCCTTTCCTTCCTAAGATAGGCTAGTACTAGATCCCCAACCTAGAACTACAAGTGTCTTCTAGTTTTATCAGCTATGGATTTGTACTTCTCCACTTGCTTTGCTAAAGTCTTATTGACTTGATCATGTAGCTTCTTCATCTGTTCAGCAAATGACTCTCCTTAAGCACTCCTCTTGTACTTCAAACTAAGATCCATTAACTCTAATATCCCTCTAGGATCGATCCCATATACTATTTCAAAAGGGCTCTTCCATGTACTCTTATTAATGGAGTCATTATATGCAAACTCTACCTTCCCTATGATGTGATCCCATGATTGTCCATGTTGTTTGGTCAAACACCTCAGTAAATTTCCCAGTGACCTATTCATGACTTTTGTTTTCCCATCTGATTATGGATGGTAGGATGAAGAGAAAGACAAGTTTGTTCCAAGCATCTTCCATAAGGTCCTCCAAAAGTGACCTACAAACTTAGTATCCCTGTCACTTACAATGTTGAGGGGCAATCCATGGATCCTCACAATATCCCTAAAGAATAGACCAGCAATTTGAGAAGCGTCATTTGTTTTCTTGCATGGAATGAAGTGTGCCATCTTGTTGAAATGTTCTACCACCACAAACACATTGTAAGGACCCCTAGGTGTCTTTGGTAACCCCGAAACAAAATCCATACTAAGTCACTCCCAAGGCGTTTGGGGTATAGATAAAGGTTAATACAACCCAATGTTTTTGCTTTTTCCTTTTTCCCTCTGACAAATCTGACATTATTCTACAAATCTCCTAATATCTTACTGCATCTTAGGCTAGTAGTAATGCCTATGTACCTACTCCAATGTTTTATCCACTCCAAAGTGGCCTCCCATGCTCACTTGGTTTTTCTCCTTTACAATGTTTTCCCTCATTGAGCACGGAGGTATACACATAAGGTGACCTTTAAATAATAGGCCTTCCTACAATACAAACTCACTGAAATCCACCTTGAACCCTTGCTGAAAATTCTCACATGTCTCATAGGCTTCATTGAAATCTTTGTCCTCTTTGTAGAGTTATTTCAAATCATCCATGCCCACACTTTGCATTTGCATCTCTTGGATTGTGAGTACTCTTCTGCTAAGAGCATCTACAACCTTGTTTCTAACCCCCTTCTTGTGCTTTATAACAAATGTATAAGCCTGCAATGATTCTACCCACTTCATGTGCCTTTGGTTCAACTTTTCTTGTCTATTCAGGAAACTTAAAGAATGGTTATCAGTGTAGACCACAAACTCCCTAGGTAATAGGTACTGTCTCCACTTCTTAAGGGATTGAACCATGGAATATAACTCCAAATCATAGGTGGAGTACTTTTTTTTAGGCTCATTCAATTTTTCATAGAAGAAAGCTGCAAGATGTCCTTCTTGGCTTAACACTGCTCCAATAGCCATCTTGCTAGCATCACACTCTACCATAAAGAGTTGATTTAAATTAGGGAACCTAAGAGTAGGTAGCTCTGCAATCCCTTTCTTTAACATTTCAAACCCTTGGTTTGTTGCTACTGTCCATTCAAACTTACACTTAATTCCACCTTTTATGGTGTTAAGTATAGGGGCACACACATGACTAAAATTTCTCACAAACTTGCTATTGTAGGAGGCCAACCCACGGAAAATCCTAACATCCCCTATGGGCCTAGGTGTAGGCCATTCCAAAATGGACTTAACTTTATCAAGGTCCATCTTTATACATCCATTAGCAACCACAAAACAAAGGTAAACTAGTTCAGTTTTGAGAAACTCACACTTTTCTTGATTTATCATCAACTTCTCTTGATATAGCTTCCTTAAGACCATCTCCAAATGCCTCATGTGCTCCTCCTTGGACCTTCTAAAGATAAAAATATCATCAAGGTAAACTATTACAAACTTACCAATGAACTCTGCTAGCACTTCATTCATGAGCCTCATGAATGTGGTAGGTGCATTACTTAGGACAAAGGGAATTACTAGCCACTCATACAGACCCTCATTGGTCTTAAAAGCTATCTTCCACTCATCACCAGGCCTCACTCTTATCTAATGATACCCTGACTTCAATTCCACCTTAGAAAAGTAACAAGAACCTCCTAAATTGTTAATTAAATCTTCTATATGGGGCATTGGGAACCTATATATGATTGTGATCTTTTTTATAGCCCTGGAGTCTATACACATCCTCCATTTTCCATCCTTCTTACGTGCAAGTACTCTTGGCATAGCACATGGGCTTAAACTCTTCTTTATTAACCCCTTATCCAACAAATCTTGAATCAGTTTTGCTATCTCTACATTTTGACTTGGTGTCATTTTATATGCTGCTTTGTTAGGCAAATTTTCTCCAAGAATGAGGTCAATTTGATCACTCACTTCCCTCATAGGTGGTAATTCACTTGGAAAACCATTATCTACTACATCATGGTACTTCTCTAGCAATGCTTGTATCTCTGGTGCCAAACTGACTTTCTCCTTAGTTTCCTCCTTTGGTTTTATCACTACTGCACAACAAACTCCTTTCTCCTTCTTCATGGCCATTAAAAAATATTTCCCTCTCAATAACATCACACTTGTCCCCACATGCTTATCTTCATTGGATTCTTGAAATGGATCCATTTGGAACTTATTTCCTAGCTTGGTGATGACATAATTATTCTTCTCTCAATCATGTATTGCTTTGACATCATACTTCCATGGACATCCTCGGAGCAGACATCATGCATCCATAAGCAGTATCTCAAAGACGACCTTTTCCTTATACTCTCCAATCTCAAATTCTACCAAGGTTTGTTCATCTACCACTATTTGTTGACCCTTATTCAACCATGAAACCTTATAGGGTGTGGTATGAGGTATCCTTCTCAACTTCAATTTTTCCACCATCTCTATGGATACTATATTCTTAGTGGATCCAGAGTCCACTATCACTTTGCAAATCTTCCCATGAGACCTACAAGTTGTTTTAAACAAGTTCTTCCTTGCTAGGAACTTTCAACAAGGTTCTCCTTAACATAAAGTTCTCTCCATCCATTACTAGCCCTACCTTGGAGATGGGAGAAGTAACACTTTGAGTGTCATCCTCTTGTACCAATTGATTCCTTTTATCCCCCATTGAAGATGAGGAAGTCTTTTCAGGATACCTGCCCATTGTGTGACCCACTTGGTTGCAGTTATAGCACCTGCCAGTGAAAACTGAATTAGATCTCCCTTGGGGTTGGAACCTACCTCTTGGTGGTCCTCTACCTCTATATCCTCCCCTTTGGAAAGATCCTCTATACAAGTTTCCCCCACTGTTATCCATGGACTGATTTTCCTCTTATCTACTAGGGCTATGTCCCCTACCAAAGTTACTTCTTCCTCTTTGGAACCCTCTATTATTTCTGCCACCTCTTCCCCTTTGATGGAAATTATTCCTCCTTCTAGCCTTATCCTATGCTCTTAAGGCCAATTGGAAACATTTGTGCATACTATCAAGAGCCATCATGCTGATCTCTTCTTGTATCACTTGCCTTTGCCCATTAAGGTACCTGGATACCTTCCCCATTTCATCTTCTTGTCTCCTATCCATTAGGATTATTTTATGGAACTCCTTTGTGTATATACTCACTAACATTTATTTTTATCTTAGATTATGGAGCTTTTGATATATTTGGATTTCATAATCAGTAGGCAAGAATTGTGCCTTCAATCTGATTTTCATCCTCTCCCAAGAAACAATCTTTTTATTTCCACTACTCACTCTATCATCCTGCATCATGTTCCACCACACCAATGTGGATCCCTTGAGCCTAGCCTTAGGATAGCTAACTCTCTTCTCTTTTGAGATTTCTTTGTAATCAAATTGGTTATCAATGGCTTTAAGCCAATCCAACAACTCTTCTCCATTTAAGTTGTAACCCTAATATGGTATGTGTTTCATTGTATCCTTGTTTAAAGACTTGAAGGCATACAAGAATACCTTTTTTTCTTTGTCTATCTCAGGTTCTTTCCCTTTGTTTGATGACTCTTTTGTCTAACTTTCATCTCCCCATTCTGTGATCTTCTTTTTTCCCTTTGTCTTGGACACACTAGCCTTCTCCAAGAGGACCTACACCAATTCCACTATGGAATCCCTACTAATTACATTAGGAGGCATTCTATCAACCTCTTGACTCTCCTCCCCTTCAGACATACACAATCTTCAAGCTATTCTAGCTTTGATACCACTCTGATGCATAGGGTTTGACAATCTAGAGCTTTTCCTCGCTCCTAGGTGCTTGTTTGACCTATCCAACCATCCAATGGTTTTTATTTGTTGGATCTTCCTCCTATTAGGATCTCCAAGACCATCTCTACCAGCTTCTCCTCCAAGGTATAGTTGGCTTTTAGAAGACTCCAAGATTTCTAGGCTCAACTAGTCCCACTAGTTAACCAAAAGCCTAGTTTCCTTCACTACAACTCAACCTAGATTTGCAATCCTCTACTAGGGCTCATCTCACACACTCACCAAGACTCCCCATAAACTTCTTGACCCTTTCTTGTTCATTCTACATCCATCCCAACACTCCAAGACACTTCACCAATCCAATTGGTCATTAATTCACTAGGAGGCCTAATTGCTCAACTCCTAGTAGGTGTATTTTCACCAATTTTGGTCAAATGCTCCCAAAATATCCAAATTACTCCCCCAAAAAATTTTAAAATATTCAATACATCACCCAAAAGTGTCAGAATCCAAAGCCCTAACCACTGAAAGCACCCAAAACCCCGCTTTCTTGCAGGCCCTAGATTATAGCCTATTAATTAGGCCTATGGACCAGTCAGCATGAAAAATTGTTAAACATGTCTCCAAACTTTGAATCACCTCCTTCCACCTTTGAATCCTTTTATAAGAATATCTAGTGCATCTACAATTGCCACTAAGTCTTTCCCAAAAGGTCATGGGTGCTTTATCAAATCCTTCCTTCTCCCTATCTTGGCTCACCTGGTTTCACCAGTCAGCCCTAGGGCTTCACTTTTGGCCTATGAAATACACTGAGACAACCAAAAAAAAAACTAAAACCCTATCTAAAGACCCTAAACCTACTTCCCCCATGGTTTCAGACAATTCCACTAGAGGGATTTTAGGTTAGAGCCATTTCTAACTAGGTAGCGTTGTTTTTGTCTCTATTAGACCAGTGACCTTCAAAAAATTGAAACTTAACACCTAATAAAACTCAAAACAAACTATCTATTACATAAGGAAGCTAACAGAAAACAATCACTAACATGCAGCCCAATCACCTATGCCAATCCATACACAGCCGATAGTAGCAAAGATATAGTGCAGATTACACATATGTGGATACAGACATCCGTATAGAGGTGTCAGAATTAAGTTTTTCAGTGAAAAATATCATTAACCTCTTCAAAGCATTGAATCCATGCTCATATACCAAGAATGGGGTAGTTACATCAGTTCTAACTAAATTTTTTCAATTCTTGCAATAGTTGCTCGAGCAACTTTTCAAATTTGCTAGCAACATTTTGTATTTTGAGCATTTTGACCTTATTTGTCAACTCGATGATTGATGTTGAATTTTAAGAATCGAAATAGGATATGTAGGGTCTTAAAACATGCCTCTAACTCATATTTCCCTAAAATGGCAATATTTCACAATTTGAAGCCAAAATGTCCCAAAACACCTAATGAGCACTAAGGCCCTTATGAACATGAAGTTAAACTATCATTGTATCCAAACCCTTGGATATTATTCTAACCCACACACAAACACCTAAAAAACCCTAAACAACACCAAAAAATGAAATAGGGAGGTGTCCTGCACCAGTCTCTTCTAATATATATACATTTCTATTGTTGTAATTGATTATTCATTCGAACAAGTTAAAAAGAAGATTTATCTGCAAGTGTGGATGTAGGAATATTTGCTGAACCATGATAAATCTATGTGTTTGTGCATAATTCTATATTTTTTTTATTGTTGTTGAATTCTTCAATTCTTTTTGACTTTCAAAATTGGTATCAGAGTAGGTTTATCCAGTGATTTAGAAATTGGGGATAAACTTTGAAAGAAATGGAGGAATCAAAATTGCAGAAATTTGCAGGAAAAAATTTCAGCCCGTGGAAGGTACAAATGGAATCATTGCTTATCAAGCAAGATCTCTCATTGGCTTTACAAGGGAAAACAAAGAAGCCATCTTCACTGAAAGATGAAGACTGGGAAACGTTGGACAAAAAGCCATGAGCTTCAATCTTTCTTTCATTGTCCGATAATGTCTTCTTTAATGTCATAAATTTGCCAACCACCAAGGAGGTGTGGGATAAATTAGCCAGCACATATGCAATGGCTTCAGCTGCTAACAAATTCTTCGTTATGAAGAAATTGTATAAGCTAAAAATGAGGGTAGGTGGAACCATGACAAACCACCTTAATGAATTAAACATATTGATCAACCAAGAAAATTCAGTTGGCATGAAACAAGATGATGAAAGAAATTTTTTTATTCTTTTATGCTCCTTACCTAGTAGATTGGATGGTGTCGTTATAGCCATAAGCACTACGACTTCAAGCTCTCAAAATTTGGTGTTTGATGAAGTTTCAGCCACTCTTCTCTCTGAGGACATGAGAAGGAAGAATGATGAATCTTCATCTGGAGAAGCCTTGATGGTAGTAAGTACCGAGAATAGAGTACGAAGTCAAAATAGGGGAAAAAATAATCATCATAGAAGATCAAAATCTGCATATAGATCAAAGCCAAGAGGATGTAATGGTGATTATTGGTTTTGTGGTAACGCTGGTCATGTAAAGAAAGATTGTAGAAATTACAAAAAGGCTCAAGGGAAATTTTGGGACCGTGAAGCAAACATGGCTTATGATTATGCAGATTGTGCTTTGATATTGTCCACAAGTGATACTACTTCAAATTCATGGGTATTAGATTCTAGTGCACCATTTCATTCCTCCTCATGCATGGACCTCTTCACAAATTATCAAGAAGGTAACTTTGGCAAAGTTTATTTAGGGGATAACAAGGCTTGTGAAATTATTGGAAAAGGGGATATTTTGTTGTGCTTAGAAGGAGGTGTTAAATCGATTCTTAAAGATGTTCTTCATGTTCCTCAATTGAAAAGAAATTTAATTTATGTGAGTCATCTCTATTCTCAAGCTTTTCTTACCTCTCTAACGGATGCATGGAAATTTACAAATGGTTCCATGGTGTTGGTAAACAGATTGTTCTTTTTCACTTCAACTCTAAAATGCCTAAATATTAAAGAAACAATTGAATACAACAGCTGGGAAATGTAACCGACTAACTAATTTTCCTCTAAATTTGAAGGTACAACTCCTTTATGTGATTAATCTTCAATGAATTTTGTTCTTTCCTAATTTAATGGGAGTTTTTTCTTAACCTAAGAACATAAGAGGTAACCCAAACTAGGCCTAGATAGGAACTAGCTCAGGAAAATAGATTCATCTTTCTATCTAGCCAATCTTAAGACTTTATAAATCATTTAAGATCCTAAAATTGGTAATGCAGGGGTAAATAATAAAGATACAAATGCAAAACCAAAAGTTTGATGATAACATAACAAATATGAATCAATTTATTTCATAAGAACATTTCTCATATTCTATGGATGACACCCAAATTTCCCCTCAATTAACTGTATCAAATCATAATGCAAAACTTTAGTTTAATCTTGAACTATAAATCCAACTTAAAGAAACATTCAAATTGAAAAAAAGATAAATGCAATGGAACAGTTAAAACATTGGCATTTAGACATGAACGAATTTGACTCAGAAAAAACAAAGTTCTTCACACCAAAATTTAGCCGACCCTTCTATTGATTTTCAAAATAGTACATATAGATCTCAGAGTTTGACCATTACAAAAAGGGGTAACCAAAACGGTTCAAGTTCCCTAACCAAAAATGATAAACAAGCATTTATCCATTACAAGCTCTATCAAAATTTAGTATAAGAGGGAATATATTTATGCTTCCGTTTTCTTCCCCTTATCTAACTTTGCCCAATAGGTGGTGACAGCTGTGATGATTGGGATAAGCTCTTCATGTCTATTGATATGGACATATTTGTATATCTTATGAGCCATTGGGAATGATATTTGGCTATAATCTTAACCGCATCTACCTGATCTTTCAGCTCTTCCATGGATTTATGGATGCACCTACTCAACTATTGGAGTTCTGGTACATTATCCAGGTGAGAGGTTGACTATTCTGCTATTTTATCTACATAACTGGAGAAATATTTTTGCATGTTAGTCACTCCAATCATTTCTATTCCTTGACCACTTGTCTGTGACTCCATGTGAAGACCTTGAAGGATTTTGAAATATTTGTTCTGTTCATCTTTGATTTTGACATCTTTCTATTGCAATGCTCCTTCAGCTTGGATGATCATCTCAGTTTTAAATTCTAGACTTTGAAGCCATTCAATTAAAAGATCATCTCCTTTCTACAAGATCTTGACCTTTATTGCCTCTTTAGTATTTATTTTGACTACTACATGCAGCATTATTATGCACTCTTGACACTTCACTCTTTTTGACGTGAGAGTCTATAAATTCTTATCAATATTATTTCTTTCCTTTTTGAACTTTAGGAGAGTATCACCCAACTACTCAATAACTACAAGCCCTTCAGATTTGAGTCCCTTGATCCATCTTTTACCAATTTTCCCAAAGTGTCTGTCTTCTTTCAACTTAGCGATGATGGCTTGATTCTCTATAGCATTGGGGTAGAAAGTGGTTTGGGCACTAGGAATGCTTGCAATTGGAGTAACTAACTACCTGATAAAGTTAGTATGTTTAGTGACTTCTTCTTTAGGTTGTACTTTAGTAGTCTTAATCTCTTCAAGCTCTTCTTCAATTACTATATTAGTGGATTTCCACCAATCCACCTTAGTATCATGATGAGCTAACCCCATATCAAATGACTATAGCTCAAAATCAAAAGCAATTAAATCTTCAAACCTACCTTCCTTTATGGGCTTTGCTACCTGCATGGTGAAGTGACCAATTTTTGGATCTCGGCCTAATGTAGACAATGTCTTTTCTTTCTTCACCTTTCTCACAGTGGTACTAGATTGTAAGGCTCATGAAATAGTATCCTTGCTAGGATCTCCTTATTATATCCTCTTTCTTCTACGCTCTAGAGTGTTCTCTATCCAAGAATCCACACTAGTAAATTTTGTGGCAGAGACCAACTCTTCTATAAACAACTTCCCGATGATAGGAGGAGTATATTTTGGTCTAGAAGAAAATGGATTTACTGAGTTGGGAGAAGAGGAAACTAATTTAGTGACTTGAGCAACTTCCTGTTTCTTTCCAACCTCTTCATCTAATTATGTGGCTGAAGTACTAGAACTATCCTCACCCACCTCTACTATAATAGGGGACCCTCACCTTGGAGTATCTTAAATCAAGGTGTCACCTTGTGTACCCAAAGTTCTAGCTTTATCTAGTTTCTCTATTTCTACACTTTTAATAGTTTTGGTCATAGGCTTGACTGGATCTGTAGAAACTACTTCTTCTGTGGAACCAATAATAGGAGGTGAGCCATCTCCGCATGTCTTTTCTATTGGAACTATCTTGCTAGGAGGTTCATCACCTTCACCTGTTGGTTGAGCTGGTTCTTTAGATATGGTTGGGATAGTCACGGAGGATGATGCAGGAGTGTTCTCAGTCACTTTTGTAGGAGTTTGTTGAGAAGGAAGCTTCCTTTCCAACCTCTTCCTTCTTCCCGTCATCCATTGGATCCATTGCTTTGTCCTTTTGTAGATCCCACCCATCAAGGTCTGCAATTCATCAATGGCTTGACCTAGCATGGGTTCAAAGCTTATAGGGAGGGGATTAATCTTGTCCACTTATGTATCATCATACATATGGTGGCCATCAGCTTCAACACCTTCAACTGCAATCCTAACTTTGAACCTTTTGATTTGTTCAATAGTTAACCTTGCATAGATTCTATCTCTTCTTCTAAATCATCCTTGCAGTTGGCCCAATAGTCATCTATGTCATTGATGTGATGAATGGTGCAACCCATTTGCAAGTAATCTTTAGCGTAGTTCACAGGATCATACGGGTACCTCAGGACATCATATGTTTTGAATTGAAACTTCTTTGAGAATGCTTTCAAAACATTCTTTGCATCATACCAAGATGCACAAATGTAGGCTCCAATAGTCATGGAGAAGTCATAGCCTTTCTTCCTGGCACCTACATAGATTAGGTTCACTTGGATTTCTTTCCTCATCACTTCAACCAACATAATTATGTCGTCAGGATACCTGGGCAGCTTCGAGGGGAAATAATCAAATCCTGCAAGATGAATATATGAGAAATTCACAAATTGGATAAAATAACCCCCAAATTGGCTGATGAATGCCATGTCTTCTAGAGAAAATCTCCTTTTTGGCCAACCTTGCAACTCCCTACATAGTCTCATTGTGAATGCATCATTAACCTTGATATACTCAATATAACTATTACGTAATTGCAAATAGGGAAATAATTCATAACTTTCAACATTCTCCAAGAATTCTTCTAGCCTAGGAAGCCCCGACCAAATTTGAATTGTAGCTAAGATATATAATAAAACTGAGAACATATAGAACTCATTCTGATGTTTAGCTCTATTTAGGGCATTTCAAAGATTTTTGCTTACCATGTGAGCCCAATCAATGAAATTATGCTGGGAGAAAATCACCTGAACTAGGAAGAAATGGTGCTCAGCAAAATTAAGTGCATCACTCTCACCTCTGATCCTATGAATCAATACTAGGATGTCTACAATTTCTAGCTTTAGGTTCATGCCATATAGTGTCTTAGGAAACTTTCCCTTGGTGCTCCTTGACTCCTAGAACCATGTTTTCATTATTTCCTTCTTCCATATGTATGCCTCTCTCTTCGATTCCCACAGCTTTCCAAAGGCGAGGGTTAGTAGCAAAGGTTTCACAAATGAATGCAAATCAAGTATATAATGACTATTAAACGAATACTAGAAATGTGATAAATAAAATGTACAAGAAAGATAAAGGAAGACAAATAAATTCAAACCCCACGATGCTTGAAGCTTCTTTTGTTTCTCTGTACTTCTTGTGAAACGCTATTCTTGATGCTCAGTATTGGCGGGGCAGCGTCTATGACTTGAGAAGCGTCGAGAATTTGATAATTGAAATGTGTGTGTGTGATTGCAAGATGGCTTGAATGCTAGAACCAAACTGACAGAGTAATGCCACACAAGAGCTTGAAATCTTGGACCCTTCAAATGGTTATGAAGGGTTTAATATATAGGAGTTGGTGATGAAATGAATAGTTGAGATCAATCCCAGAGATGGGGAGATGAATGGTTGAGATCAAAAGGAACAAGATAGGTCCTCAGTAAACTCCACATCTTCCTTTGGTAAAGAGGAGATAGAGTTTGGTTAACTGAAGAGATAATTATGAGTTACCTTTTTGAACTGAAGAGGTGGGTGAAGTTACCCATGTGGACTAGAGAGATGGGTGGAGTAACCCATGTGATCTA
>MU228538.1:217622-239806 GCA_018584345.1 Thuja plicata | reverse complement strand
AAAAACCATTAATTAATAGATGAAAATTAGTGTTTTTAATGTAAAGTCGCAAGCCTGTCCATTTTAGGGTGTCTACATTTGCCCCTCTTTGATGTGATGTGACTTGTCACAGTGTGTCAAAGATTCTATGATTTTTCCCCAGCTTGCCTTGGCCTTTAGTAGGTGTATTTATGCCCCCTCAACAAATTTGAGGGAAAAGTCGCTAGACGAGCGTAGATTTGTTGAATCTGCAATTTGTGGAGCTGGGTAGCTAACGGATTTGAAAAATACATTAAAATGCCCCTGTAATTGAACTTCAAAGTTTCTAAGGACCGGGAAGAAATTTCAGAGCTCCTGGGTGAAATTAGGGTTTTCCAGAACCCCTATAAGTAGCTAAGAGAGCTCTTCATTTGTCACTTTGTGATTTTGAGCTTTGGATCATTGGTGAGTTTTTCTTTTTGATTTCTGCTTTATTTCTTCTTGTCTTGGTGTTGTGCGAATTTTCATTTGTACTCAGATATTTTGATTTACATGAGATGCAGTTATGTTTTGATATGATGTGCAATAGTTTCACTTTCTATATGTATGATTCTATATGTTGATGTTTTAGATGATGAGATGTATATGCAATATGATTCTATGATGCAGACTCGTATATGAAAGGTTTACTTTTCCTAGGATACTGACATGTCATGCATGATGGTGTAAATGAAATGATTTTATATGAGATGCTTTATGGATGCATGTGATGTTTATGATTTATCATGTATGCAACTACCATTTTTTCTTTGTACTTTTCTAATGCACTTAATGAATGAATGCAACTATTATGCACAAAATATCTGAGTAATGCATGTGTTAGTTAGAAAGAAGTTAGTTTGGATAGATGTGCTCTGAGATTGATCCAATAGAATGTGATGATAGAAAAGTTTTCTTTTTTCATTTTTGGATAGATATGAACTGATAGGAAGGGTGAATTTCTCAAGTCGCTGCCCTAGTTTCCAATAATTGTCATCATTGCATCTTTTTTGTATTTTCTGATAATCTGGAAGAGTGTTGAATGATCCAGATCACATACCACCTGGATACCACCATGACCTCTTGATAGCAGAAGGAGTAGAGAGATTGAATAGAAAGATACCCATAGTGCACCCAAATATTGACCATCTGGATTCAACTATGTTCCCTGTTTGAAAAGAAAGAGAGCCAAGAGCACCCAGATATTGTCCATCTAGATACCGCTTATCCTTTGAGTTAATCTAAAACAAAGAAACCAAGATAGAACTCCTATGCACCCAGAGTCCATCTGGATAACATTGTGAGCTCTTGATTTCTGAAAGGGAAAGCCAAGCAAACAAGATAGAATTCCTATGCCCCTAGAGTCCCTTTGGATAGCATCGTGAGCTCTTTTTTGCAACATAAAGGGAAATACCATAGAAACCAAGATAGAACTCCAAAGCAAATCAGATATCATCTAAATATTGTTGTGAGCTCTTGATTCTATAAACCAAACAAGCAAAAATAAAGGAGAAGGAATGTCCAATTCTTTCCCAGGTTTAATCTCAGAGCGTGGAACTGTGCGGCTACCAGATAAGTGACAGCGCCTACCACATTTATCCTAAATCATCATGGCCCTAAAATCGAAGTGAACATTCAACAGACAGCAATCAAAGAAAATAAGTCATGATCTATCATAGCTACTCTCCTCATATGGTGGATCCTGGAGTAGCGTAAGAACATAATCCCAAAATATAGACTGACATCTGACTGACTTGATTGACCTAGTCAACATTTTTGTATGGTTCCTTGATGCAGTTGGATTCTCTTGATTGGCTTTGATTGTGTTGGCAGCTGATCAAGCTGTGTCAGATGTGCCCAATGCTTGTCCACAAAGCTCATGATTGTGACAGTATTGATTGATAGATTAGATTTCTCTAATCATGTTGGCAGCTGATCAAGCCATGTCAGATGTGCCCAATGCTTGTTCACAAAGCTCATGATTGTGACAATTGATAGCTTGGCTTGCTCACCTGTTGTTTGCTGATTGAATTGAAAGACTTGATAGAGCTGTGTTAGATGAGCCCAATGCTGATATGAAAAGCTCATGATTGTGACCTTTGATTGATTGGATGTGCTTTCCCCTTGCTCTCTTGATAACCGAGTGGTTTTATTGCTTTGGGTTTTGCAATTTTTTGATTATTTTTTATGAAGATTGATTTTCTCTTGATTTTTGATCTATTTTAGGATTTTTGATGAGCTTTCTAATTTTTAGGATTTTTTAGAACATTTGGAATCACCCCCTAGTCTGGTGGACCAGTATTTTAACCATGGGTAAGTGCTTGGTGCTCAGAGGGGATTGTGCTTCTAGATATAGCTTGGGACAGTCAGTCTTGCATTTTGAAGTGTGCTCATGCTTTTGGAGCTCATTGATGGTGAAGCTGGATTTGAACACTTGGCGCATGTTTGCCAGGTTTTCACCAAGGTACTTACTCAATAGCGCCTGAATGTGAGGTTTTCACTGAGAGAGCGATTTTGTTTTCTCTTTACTTTTTTTGCTTTTTTTGATTTTTTTGTTGTTGCCAAGGCGCCTGATTGCCAGGTTTTCACCAAGGTAACTTTTGTATTTTTTTGGTATTTTTTGGATATGTAGATAAATGCCTTAACCATAGATACCTTTAAGGGTAGACCATTTTCAGGTGCATGCTGTTGATGTAGCCAGGGAGCTGATCTCCTTCTGGTGTTGCTAGTATGAATGCCCCACTCTGAGTAGTGTTGATAATAACAAACGGTCCTAGCTAGTTAGGCTCAAACTTACCAGGTTTGACTTGCTCTACTTGATTCTTTTGATTTTCCATGAGGACAAGGTCTCCTACCTCAAATGTTCATGGCTTCACCTTCTTATGATAGTTCCTTCTAAGGTGATTATGATAGCCTTGTAAGTGGTCGAAGGCATGCTACCTTCTTTCATCTAGTAGCTCTAGTTCACTGATCCTCACCACTCTATAGTCTTCGTCTGAAACCAGGTTCTTCAATGATATTAAAATGTACAAGCAAGAGAAATGAAGACAAATAAATGCAAACCCCACGATGCTTGAAGCTTCTATTATTTCTCTCTACTTCTTCTGAAATGCTATTCTTGATGCTCAGTATTGGCGGGGCAGCGTCTATGACTTGAGAAGCATCGAGAATTTGATAATTGAAATGTGTTTGTGTGATCGCAAGATGGATTGAATGCTAGAACCAAACTGACGGAGTAATGGCGCATGAGAGCTTCAAATCCTGGACCCTTCAAATGGTTATGAAGGGTTTATTATATAGGAGTTGGTGATGAAATGAATGGTTGAGATCAATCCCAAAGATGGGCAGATGAATGGTTGAGATAAAAAGGAACAAGAGAGGTCCTCAGTAAACTCCACCTCTTCCTTTGGTAAAGAGGAGATAGAGTTTGGTTAATGGAAAAGCTAATTATGAGTTACCTTTTTGAACTGAAGAGGTGGGTGAAGTTACCCATGTGGACTGGAGAGATGGGTGGAGTAACACATGTGATCTAATTGGAGTTATCTCTTTGAAGATAAATGAATATTTAATTCATTTATTTAATAATTGTTTTCAACATGTGAGATAATTGAATTCTTTTTGATTAAGAATTGCTTTATTTGATGAAATTAAATTAATTTAATTGAAATTAATTTAATTAGAAGAATTTAATTAGTAAGTTTATATATTTGAATTTAAACTATAGGAAATTGAGTTTAATTAATCAATTAATGGTAATTAATCAATTAAAGCTATTTAATTAAATAAAATTAATTATTTAATTAATTTTGGGAATTTGATTAGATGATTTGGGGAATGAATTTAGAACAAAATAGATGATTAAATAATGATTAAAAAACCATTAATTAATAGATGAAAATTAGTGTTTTTAATGTAAAGTCGCAAGCCTGTCCATTTTAGGGTGTCTACACATACCATCTTCTTTGCTCCATACTCAGTGACTACCCGGTTGTATGTCATCTTTGAGTATTCATCTTCCTCTAGAATATGAAGGGAGTTCTGGACAGAGTCTCGATCAATAGAGAGTAGCACTGTGTCATTGGGCAAAATAATTTTCTTGGTATCCGGATTATAGTGAGCTATGCATTCACGAACAAGCTCTGGAGCTTGAATTGCAACAATAAAGGTGACGACTTCAACTAATCCATTCTCCTTCAATTTCTCTATAATGGGATGCATTCTTTCTGCATTCAACTTGTTGTGAAAGCTCTACATGTAGAAGAACCTTAGAGAAGTATCTGTGATTTTGTGTCATTCAAAAGTGATACCATTCATCCCATCAAATCCCATGAACTTGGTGGCCATGCTTTGATTGATTTGATTTGGGAACCAGGAATCTATCTCAGTAATATGAAAGTAAGGAACAACTATCGCCAGGGGTTTTAATTCAGGAAATTTGACAAAAAGATGGTAATTCTTGTTTGCAATACTTCACTAATTTTATAACTTCTAACTTTTTACCATTAATGGCTAACTTCCCACACCACATGAGTGAAAAGATTTAAGCATTTATGAAAAAGTTCGTTATGAAGTAAAAAATCTTTATTTGAATTAATTACCTTACCTCTACGGGCCATTAGGAATCATCTCTTCACTTTGGATAAGTATAACGGTAACTTTCTGGAGGTAGTAGATAATTAATTTCCTCTTCCCTTTTGGCAGAGAAATGCTTTTGGAGCACTCCCTACTCAGAAATCTGCCAAGGAGGAGTTTTATCCTCTTACAATGCTAAAATTATATCTGACGGTTTTATCTTCTTTCTTTATGCCTTAAGTCACCTCATAGGTTGATTTTTATTCATAAATATTGCGTATAAAAATTTGGTGGAAAATGCATCCTGCGGGTCAAAACCCGCCTGTTGGAGTAGTGGAGAAGCTATTTTCTTCTTTTCCGCCGATAAGCTTTTATCTTTGGTTCTTTATCATTTGATCATTTCTCTAGCCCGTAGGGATTTTTTTTGAGTGCAATAATCTTTCTAGCCCCAAATTATCTATTTCCAACTCCCACTGAACACTGAGACTTTTTAAAATTGTCATCTACATAAAAGGCACTCTACATGTGGTTATCCGCCAAGGAGAAGATCAAAACAAATTTTCTGCCAATGGGACAAAATGAAGTAGCAAAGCTAAAGATTTCAAAATCACATATAATCAATGTTAGAAACCTCTGAATCATGACCTTTATCAGATTTGGGAGCTTAACGTACCCAATATGACATGATCTCGGATAAAAAACCCCCTGACTTACAAAGGAGAATTCGATTTGGGAAATCCAATAAAGGTCTCCTAGGCTAAAGGAAAAACTAGACTTAAACTCAAGACTTTCACAATGATTTCAAGACCATCACTAAGCACAAAACATCCATTTTTCTCTAAAGATATGCAAAACAAAAAAGGGGCTAAAGCTGGCTCTGGGGACTTGGACATTCACTTGTCCAAGCAAGGAACTCAAGTCTCTAGTTTTGCAAAGCTCACTAAAAAGGCGGCTCAGAACAAAGCTAAAGAAAAAAATGGGAAGGAAACAAGGAAAGGAAACCTAACTAAGGAAAACAAAAATAGGAACTAAATGTAACTATGGTACAATACATGGGTTACCTATTTTTGATTCAGGTTTGGTACATATTCAAGTCCTAACCATTGTATGTCAGGGGTAGTGCCTCACCATTTGGATAAGTTGGCTTAAAATAATTCTTCTCAAATGCCTGATGAATCTTGAAAGGCCCTTTCCACAATGTCTCAAATTTTCCATGCATACCTTTAGGTGCCCTATGTTTGTCCCATAATAGCATCATATCTCCTTCCATAAACTTCTAAGGTCTGCTTTTTTTTATCAAAAAAATTCTTCACATGTATTTGATGTTGTGTGATATGATCTACCATTTTATCCCTTTCCTCTTCAAGCTTGTTTAAGTATAGGATTCTCTTTTCTAAAACATCTTCATATATACCATCTTCTACTGTTGTCCTTAATTTTCAAGTCACCAATTCCAACGGCAATAGAAGACTGGCTTCAATTCCATGGACAAGTTCAAAGGGGGAAACACCAATAGCTATTTTGGGGGTCACCCTATCTACCTAGAGTGCTTCATGGATTTTCTTATGCCAGGTTCTTTGATTATCTTCTATGAGCTTCTTCATAATGTTTACCAATTTCTTGTTGCTGGATTCAGCCTAACCATTCCCTTGTGGGAAATAGTTGGATGAGTGACTGATCATAATTCCATATTTAAAACAAAATTCAGTAATTTTCCAAGAAGAAAAATAAGTGGTATTATCCATTACTAACTTGATAGGTACACCAAACCTTACCAGGACATTTTCTTTAATAAACTCACATACTACTTCAAAGGTAGTTCTCTTAGTTGCTTTCACCTCCACCCATTTTGTGAAGTAGTCTATTGCAGTGATTCTATAGGTATGGCCCACACTATATGTAGGATTTATAGGGCCAATCAAATCAAGACCCCACTTTTGAAAGGGACCTTCAATTATCACTAGTCTAATGGGAAGAGCTGCTAGTTGTGGCTTTCCAGTAAACATTTTGCACTTCACACATCTTGCTACCCAATGATATACATCCTTAAACATTCCCGACCAACAATATCACTGTCTCAATATCTTGAGCACTGTAACTAATGAAGAAAACTGTCCCCCACAAGCTTCGTCACGTAACACCCTCAATAATTTCTCGTACTGTTGTTTGTTTACACACCAGAGGAAAGTCCCATCTATCGACCTCGTATACAACCTATCCTCCCAAATAACATATTTAGAGGCTTTCAGATTTAAATCTCTTCATTGTTTCAGATTCAATCCTTTGGGTCACTCACCATACACCAGAAAATATACACTATTTTCAAACCATGGGTCTTGCATACTCACTGCCAAAACCAATTGTGTCACTTCGGGATCTTGATCCACTTGATTTTCCACTATTGCTTTGCATAGTGCATTTCCTCTCACCAACTTGGTGGGTTTAATTTCTATGTCATATTCATGTGTCTTAGCCACCCATGCTCCTCTATTATTACATCCCACGTCTTTTTGAGTTAATACACTTTTTACTGCAATGTCAGGCACATATACAAGGGAGTGAGAGTGTAAAATATAGAATCTAATATTCTTTAAAGCATTTACTACTGCGAAAGCATGTTTCTCAGTTTTAGAGTATTTCAACTCATGATTTTTCAGAGGTTTTCTCATAAAGGAAATAGGAGCTTGAACCCCTTCCTCATTTTCCTGCATGAGAATAGCTCACAAAGTATGCTCAGAGGAGTAACAATAAATTATGAAATCTTCCTTGTAATTTGGGTGGCAAAAGACTGGGCCGTTGGAAATGGCATTCTTAATATTTCTGAATGCTTTTTTGCCAGGGTCATTCCACTTAAAATTCACATTCCCTTTCATCATGTCCACTATATATTTAGTAATTTCTAAAAAATCTGAGACAAACCTTCTAAGAAAATTTACCTAGCCCAAAAATGATTTTACTCTAGTCTTATTTACAGGTAAGCTCAGTTGTTGGATTGATTCTTATACCTTCTTGAGAAACGCTGTGTCCCAGTAATTTCCCTTCAGTCACACAGAAGGCTGACTTCTTGGGATTCAAACAGATCCTGTCCTCTCTACAACTTTCCAACACTCTCCTCAAATCCTTTATGTGATCTAATATTTTTCTAGAAAAAACTGTAAGATCATCCAGATACATACCAATTACTTTATTTTTCATATCACTAAAGGAAATATCCATACCTCTCTGAAAGGTAGCTCTAGCGTTGATTAACCTAAATGGTATTCTATGATAAGTGAAAGTTCCCCATGGAGTAGTGAAGGCCATTTTGTATTGATCTGATTTTTCCACCTCTATTTGATTGTACCCTGAGAAACCGTCCAACATGGATATCATCTTTGCTCCAGTCACGGTCTGCAATAGGTGGTCCATGTTGGGAAGAGTGTAATTATCTTTCAAGGAAGATTGATTAAGGTTTCTAAAGTCCATGAAAATTCTTGTTTCCCCATTTTTCTTTCTCATAGGCACTATATTTGCTACCCAGGTAGAATGATGGATAGGATATATGATCTTAGCCTTAAGAATTTTATCAACTTCCCTGAATATCGCATCGGCAACCTTGGGGTTATAATTCCTTTGTTTTTTCCTGAATGGAACAGTGTCGGGCTTTAGGGGAATTTCATTTTTGAATTTTTGATCCATGAAGCTTTTTAAATCTTCATAACTCCACGCGAAGACATCCTGGTATTCTAGGAAGAGTTTTCTCCAGCCTCTTGCCTTTCTTCCTCAGTACAACATTTCCCAATGTTGATCATCTTAGGGTCTTTCTCACTTCCAATGTTTATTCCTTCATATTCGTTAGTGGTAGGACCTCTCTCAATCCTCTTCTTTTTAACAAAGGTATCATTCCTATTGAAAAGTTTTTCATGTGTGACCAAATGAGGAGGGATAATATTACCTTGCAACTAGATGATACCTAACTTATCTTTCCTCTATTTGTCATAACAATCTCCTTTATGACTACCAGGAGCATCCTTATGAAAGTCACCACCACTCTCTAAAAAGAGAAGGATATTTTGGTCATCTTCAAACACTTGCCAATCTTCTACATTGTCAGATACAGATGTTCTATACACCATCTCTATTTGATATTTCTTATCTTTGAAATCTGGGTGAGGGAGGAGCAATGAGGTTGATACTGCTAAGGACTCTACCTTAGAATTAAATTCTCTTGGCATATATTCAATAAAGAATGCATCTAAGGCTTCAATTTTTTCCCATACCCTGTTCCTATAGTTTTTAAATATATGATTCTTCACAGAGTATTGATTTTTAACTTGGCTCACAATTAAGTCAGCATCACCTTGAGCTCTTAGGATTTTCACACCTTTCTCTTTTGCAGCAATAATTCCTAAAAGTAGGGCCTCATAATGAGCTATGTTATTGGTGTTCCTAAACTCCAATTTGTAAGCTATGGGCTCACATTCTCCATTTGGCGATATTAGAACTATGCTTGTACCAGATCCTGATTATGCACAGCTACCATCAAACTCAAGACTCCAAATTTGTGGTGGCATTTCTTCAGTGAAAAACTGATTTTTCTCCTCTCTGGGTTTGACTTCATCATCAATATTATCTAAAAATAGCATGTAGTTTCCAAATTCTAATTCTTGGTATAGAATTTGGGCTTTAGGGTCATCCGATTTTAGTACTGTGAACTTTGCTTTCTCTTCAGGAACCAATTTTATATTTTTGTTAGCTACTGAGATCAAAGCTTGAGATAAAAATAGCTTTATTTCTCCTCCTAGATCCCTACAAAAACTTCTACTTACAATAAACCGTAACTAGCAGGTATATCAGCAACCAATATAGTTAACAACATTTTCTTCTCGGGGTGTGTTGCTAAAGCCACTTGGGAATCTTTGACTTTCCCAATCAAAGGAACCTCATTAGCATCCATGGAGTAGCATCTACCATGGGCTTTAGTGAGAGTGAGACCTAAAGCCTTAGCTATAGTTGATGTCATCTTATTGTCTAAGGCACCAGAGTCTATTATAAAATTACTTAACTTGCAAAAATTAATAAACAATGACACATAGAAAGGGTCAAGCTTTCACCCCGAGGAAGTAGCCAAAACCAATGACTCTCCCTGCTCAAATAGACCTGTCAAAATAGACTTGTCTTCTACTTAAGCTATAACATTTTGGTTTAAATCCCAGGTCCCTCCTTTAAAAAAGTCCACTAATTTTTGCAACTCTACAGGATTATACTTAAGATAGTCTATGGGAGAAATCTAAATTCTGGAATATTTACATAATAGAATAATGTCAAAAGAATTTAGTTCCTTACCTGATTGCAAAATTTTAACTCCTTGGTTTTCATCTTTCGAGCAAGAAGTAGATGCTTCATTACCTTTTGGTGGAGGTGAGGAAATAGTGGATTTATCTTTCTGATTCCAGGTTAATACGACATAAGATGTTCCATCTATAGTAGCACAATATGCCGCATCTCATTCTGAATCTGATACATACTCAAAAAATAAGTTTTTAGAGTCATCATTTGAGCACAAATCCAGTTCAACTCTAGATACTCCAGCATTCCATTCATTTTTTTGATGCATCTGTCAGGCATGAGCTAGATTGAGGAAACTTTCTCCATCATGATATGTTGTTAGGTGAAAAGCACACATGTTTCTCCTTTTTGGAGTAGCTTCTATGGATAGCCTTTGTTGTGGAGTAGCCAATTATAATGTTTTTTCATCAGTATTTCTCATATCACTATTTCTTCCAAGCTAATCTTGAAAATTCTGCTAGTAAGGATTGTTAAATCTGTGAAGTTGTCTTTTGAAAGCAATGAACTCATTGGATAATTTATAGATTATCTCATTTGATGATGTGGTATTTCTAGTACTAGCCTGAGTTTGTATCTCTCGTTTCCACTTTCCTACCGAGATCATGTGGTCTTCTAACTCTACAACAGTCCTCTAGGCGAGATCCAAATTGGCTGGGTTTGTCCTTCTTAAATCATAGTTCATATCAGGTGGCATAGCACTTATGAAAAATGTTTTCAAATTACCTATAGTAGGTTGATTAGCTACTGGGATACGTTTAACAAGCTTGTTAAATTTAGCAACAAAATATCTCATGCTTATAGAAGGCTCTTTTTTTAATAGAAGTCAATTATGTCAATAGAGCATGCTTATCTTCGACAGTTTTAAATCTTCTTTCGAAAGATGTTCTCATAGAAGCCCAATTCGTAATAGAAGAGATAGAAAAGTGATGAAACCAAACTACTACACCCTCAACAAGGGTCTCACCAAATAATCTGACTACAACATCCTCCTCTCATACTACTAATATATTAATGGATGCAAAGAAATAAGAAATGTGTTCATCTGTAGATACTTTCCCATCTCTGGAGAATTTGAGAAAATTCTTCCTTGATCTTGAGGGAAGTGAGTTATATGCTGCTAACTATAGTGGACCAACTGCGGTGGCCGAAGGGACTGCCATAACTGCCTAAAGTAAATAAGGTGTTAGGTTTACAATAGGAGGAGAAACTACTCTGTGCAAGATTAGCACTTGGCAGGTGGTAGACAAAAGGTATGATTTCTTGGGAGGTGAAGGAGGTCTACTTTTTCTCTTAGTATTTATGTTCTTTTAACAAGGTACTTCAAGTAGAGAAAAATTGAACTCTGCAAGTCTCTCAAAGACTGGATCTATACCGCCTTATTTCCTTACACTTCTAAGAAATCTTTTAGAGTCCAAGATTTCCACTAATTTGGCAATCTAGCTTCACGCTTTGCTTGGCATTGTGCCCTTCTTAAATTCCTCCTTTGAATGGCTCATTCAAGTGCTTCTACTCTCGCTTCTTCTTGTTCAAACACTTGACTATCATTTCTATAATGCTCAGTTTTTCTTCTATATCTCCAGGCAAAAGTATTCAGTGCAAAAATTATATCCTCTTGATCGTCCTTGAATCCAAGGTTTGGCTGAAACAAAGGAATCACATTTTCATGGGAAGCACCATCTTTCCTCATGATATTGCTTCTATTTTAGCGAATATTCATCTCCCTAGCAGAGTTGCCAGAAATCTGTTGGTAAACAGATTGTTCTTTTTCACTTCAACTCTAAAATGCCCAAATATTAAAGAAACAATCGAATACAACAGTTGGGAAATGTAACCGAATAACTAATTTCCCTCTGAATTTGAAGGTATAGCTCCCTTAAGTGATTAATCTTCAATGAATTTTGTTCTTTCCTAATTTAATGGGGGTTTTTTCTTAACCTGAGAACAAAAGAGGTAATCCTAACTAGGCCTAGACAAGAACTAGCTCAAGCAAACAGATTCATCTTTCTATCTAGCCAATATTAAGAATTTATAAATCATATAAGATCCTAAAATTGGTAATGTAGGGGTAAATAATGAAGATAAAAATGTAAAAATAAAAGGTTGATGATAACATAACAAAGATGAATCAATCTTTTTCATAAGAACATTTCTCATAATCTATGGATGACACCCAAATTTCCCCTTAATTAACTGTATCAAATCATAATACAAAACTTCGGTTTAATCTTGAACTGTAAATACAATTTAAAGAAACATTTAAATTGATAGAAAGATAAATGCAATGGAACAGTTAAAACATTGGCATTCATACATGAACAAATTTGACTCAGCAAAAATAAATTTCTTCATACCAAAATTTAGCCGACCCTTCTATTGATTTTCAAAATAGTACATATAGATCTCAGAGTTTGACCATTACAAAAAGGGGTAATCGAAACGGTTCAACTTCCCTAACAAGAAATGATAAATAGGCATTTATTTGTTACAAGCTCTATCAAAATTTAGTATAAGAGGGAATATATTTTTACTTCTGTTTTCTTCCCCTTATCTAATTTTACCCTAGAAACGGTGACAGTTGTGATGATTGGGATAAGCTCTTCATGTCTATTGATATGGACATTTGTATATCTGACAAGCCATCGGGAATGATCTTTGGCCAAAATCTTAACCGCATCTACCCAATATTTTAGCTCTTCCATGGCTTTATAGATGCACTCACTCAATTGTTGGAGTTTTGGTACCTTATCCAGGTGAGAGGAAGACTGTTCTACTAGTTTATCTACATAATCAGAGAAATATTTTTGCATGTTAGTCACTCTGATCATTTCTTTTCCTTGACCACTTGTCTGTGACTCTATGTGAAGACCTTGAAGGAGTTTGAAATCTTTGTTCTGTTCTTCTTTGATTTTGATATATGTCTGCTGCAACCCTCCTTCAGCTTTGGTGATCATCTTAGTTTTAAATTCTAGACTTTGAAACCATTCAATTAAAGGCTCATCTCCTTTCTGCAAGATCTTGGCCTTTATTGCCTCTTTAGTCTTCATTTTGACTACTACACGCAGCATTACTATGCACTCTTGACACTTCACTCTTTCCGATGTGATAGTGCAAATTCTTATCAATATTGTTTCTTTCCTTTTCGAACTTTAGGAGAGTATCACCCAGTTGCTCAATAAATATAAGCCCTTCAAATTTGAGTCTCTCAATCCATCTTTTACCAATTTTCCAAAAGTGTCTATCTTCTTGCAACTTGGCGATGATGGCTTGATTATCTGTAGCATTCGGGTCAAAAGTGGTTTGGGCACTAGGAATGCTTGCAACTGGAGTAACTAACTGCCTGATAAAGTTAGTCAATTCAGTGACTTCTCCTTTAAGTTGTACTTTAGAAATATTAATCTCTTCAAGCTATTCTTCAATTACTATATTAGTGCATTTCCACCAATCCACCTTGGTATCATGATGAGCTAACCCGATATGAAATGACTGTAGCTCAAAATCAGAAGTAGTTAAATCTTCAAACCTGTCTTCCTTTGTGGACTTTTCTACCTCCATGGTGATGTGCCGAGTTTCTGGATCTCGGCCTATTGCAGACAATGTCTTTGCTTTATTCACCTTGCTCACAGTGGTACTAGATTATAAGGCCCATGAAAGAGTATCCTTGCTGGGAGCTCCTTCTTCTATCCTCTTTCTTTTTCACTCTAGAGTGTTCTCTATCCAAGATTCTGCACTAGTAACTTTGGTGGTAGAGACCAATTATTCTATAAACAACTTCCTAATGACAAGAGGAGTAGATTTTGGTCTGGAAGAAAATGGATTTACTAAGGTAGGAGAAGAGGAAACTAATTTAGTGACTTGAGAAACTTCCTATTGCTTTCCAACCTCTTCATCTGATTCTGTGGCTGAATTATTGTAACTATCCTCACCCAGCTCTACTATAATAGGGGAACCTCCCCTTAGAGTATCTTTAATTAAGGTGTCACCTTGTGTACCCAAAGTGCTAGCTCTAACCATTTTCTCTATTTCTGCACTTTTAATTGGTTAGGTCATAGGCTTGACTGGAATTGTGGAAACTGCTTCTTTTTTTGAACTAATAATAGGAGGATAAATTGTCTCCGCATGTATTTTCTAGTGGAACTACCTTCTCAAGAGGTTCATCACCTCTGCCTACTGGTTGAGCAGGTTCTTTAGATACAGTTTGGATAGTCATTGAGGATGATGCAGGAGTGTTCCAAGTCACTTTTGTAGGAGTGTGTTGAGAAGGAGGATTCCTTTCCAACCTCTTTCTTCTACCCTCCATCCATTGGATCCATTTCTCTTTCCTTTTTTAGATCACACCCATCAAGGTCTGCAATTTATCAATGGCTTGACCTAGTGATGAGCCTCTTAAAATGCCATCTTTTCCATGTTTCTTACTTTCTTTCTCAGTAGTTTGCTTATGAAACAGAGACTTTAAACTTATGATTTTATATGTATATTTTATATATGTAAAGACATAAGTAGGTAAATGGATGGTAAGAACATGATGTATTTTTCTTGGAACTGATGGATAGAAGTTGCAGGATATAAGTAGTTGCATGCTAAATAAATAATCATATTTCCAATGCTATGTTTATAGGTAGTCTCCTTCTTGTAACCGAATACCATGCAAGAGTATCAAATGGAAACTAACACCTCTTTCTTAGTATTAAATGATAAAATATATTTATGTGTCAAAAATTGTGTATGCTAACCATTTTGTAGGAATCAAGTCATGGCGCATTCAAGAATAGCAGCATGGTGTTGAAGGAGTCAACGATAGCCATTGCTGCAAAAGCACCATCATATCAAAGGAATTTAGTAGGCGGTTGAAGAAGGGCATGTCGCAAGAATTTCATGGAGGAACAAGTCAATTCAGTTCCTGGGTAACACAACGTGTAGATCTAGAACCACAGCATGCTATATTCTGGGGGAAACTTGAAGACTTACTCTTGCTATTCAATATTTTCTGTTGTGATCACTTTGTATCCATTAGTGATCCTCATTAATGGAGTTATCCTAGATTTAGGGAGTAGTGTAGTTTCTCTTTAAATAAGCCAACTTTTGTAACTCTTGAGATTCAAGTTAGTTGATATAATTTATGGAGTAGAAGTTGACATTGTAACATTGTTTCACTTTCCAAGTATATTATCTCCATGAATGAATAAAGTGCATAATTTCAGTTTTAGTCTCTTTTATTGATTGCATTTCTATTCAATCGTCCAAGGGTGCCCAGTTGGTGAGTGAATTTCTTTATTAGATTAGAAGTTATTTCCTTGTTCATTAAGAAGTAAATAGAACTTTGTTGTTCTTGCAGCCACTCGTAACAGAACTGATGGATTGTTCCTATAGCATAGGCAAGTAGAGTAACCCCTATTCGTGATTACTATTTTCTTAGAGTAAACACATTTACTTGAGATAGTATAGATTCTTGAAGCTTAATGTATTTTAATTCCATAGGATTAGCCATGAGAATCAAGAATGTTTGAAGCATATACTTTGCAAATACCATTCCAAGTTTATGTCCCTGGTCGATAATTAAATGAGACTAAATAATCTACTTAGCAGCCATTTAGGGTATCCAATAGTGAAGTAGTGGTCCAATTCTATGTGTTCTAAGACAATTGTTTAGCCAAGAATTTTTGGCACCACTGTCGAGAATGGTGTTAGTTCAAACTTACTTTGGTGTTCATGTTTCTAGTTTTCATAATCTAGGATTTAATTTCAAGCAATCCTTTTATGCATAGAAGAAGAGATCCTCATGGGAGATTCCTTCCTCGTTAATACCAGGCTGAACCATTTGATCTTTTCAATCTTGAGCCATAGGAACCCTGAGTTGATAGTGAAAAAGATGATCTGTTTGAAAACCCATTTGCTGACGCCCAAGGAGAAATTTCATCACCATCATCCTCTGAAGAATCACTACATTTTGAATTCCTCTTTGATGAGCCTGAGTATCAAGACAACCCATTAGCTCTTATCATCTATCAGCCACAACAACCACAAAAACTAGTACCTCCTCCAAGGATGGCTCAGCCTACCTTCCCTTCCCAATTCCTCCTCAACATGGTAACAAAAACCTAAAGAACATTATAGCCACTGCACTACCAAAGTTCTATGGACTTAATAATGAAGATCTAGAGACCTTCCTCTTTGAGATTGACATCCTCTGTAGGAGATACGACTATACAACTCATGCCCATAAGCTGAAGTTGTTCCTGTCAACTCTTAAAGAGGCTGATCTAAGGTGGTTCATGGGCCTCAGACCTAATGCTATAGGAAATTGGAAGGCCATGAGCAACATGTTTCTTACCAAATATAAAGAGTACTATAGAGGAGGGGATTTAAAGGGACATGACATCTTCAAGATGTCACAGAAAGATGATGAAACCTTGGAATACTATGTTTCCAGGTTTATGTTTAACCTGCAGTGCAACACTCAATAGTAGTTGAATGAGGAATCAAAGAACCATATGTTCCTCAAATGTGTCAATGATGGGAGCATATAAGCCTTGGACCTTATGGATGGTGGGGACATCACTCAAAATAAATAGGCAGATATCAAGACCATATTTCAGAATTACTCAAGAGATATAGTAAAAAAAGGAAGAGGACTAAGGAATCTGCCCCAAAAGACAAATGGCTCTGGAGTATCTAAGATAGAGTTGTCCAACCTCCTATCTCACTTCAAGTAGGACATCATCAATGATGTGGCCACTCAGCTAGACACCATGCAAGCTCAGAGGAAGAAAGAGGATGCAAAATCTATGCTGGCTGAATTATGCTCCCACTAAAGAGAGAAGAAAAGAAACTGTAAGTGCAAAACTGTTACATTTGTGGACACTACCTCCATGCCCACCAAGTTCAAATCAATAGATGAGGATAATGGAGAAGTCTTTTACATGGCTCAAAGGTGACCATGGGATTAGAGACAAGGTATGCCTCAAGACCCCCTGAATAATTCTGGTTATAATAATAAAAATAGTAATCAGTGGCCAAATCAAAACCCCTAGAATTCTGGCCCTCAAGGACAGAATTGGAATTATAACTAGTCTGACCACCTACCACAGAATAACCAAAACTATTAGCATCCATAGTATAATGAGAACTTCCAACAATAGCCTCCATTTAACCCATACCAGTAGTAGTTTAACCCATACTAGCAGCCGCAACAACATAACCAATGGCAACCACATGGTAACTAGCAACAACGACCTCAGTGGGGACCCAATCAGCCTAATCAGTAGAAAGCTATCATGCCTCCACCTCAACAACAAGATATTATTCCTCCACCTCCTATAGCTAATAATAGTCATCATAAGCCACAACTTCCTGAGAAAACAAATCCAAATCCTAATAATAACCAGCAGGCTTATTCATTGCAAGTGAATGACATCCACCTAAGATCACAAACCACATTGCCTACACTGAGAGCGCCCATAATAACTGATGTTTCTATTACTGAGGAAGTTCCTGAAAATCAAAATATTGTTGTTCCACATGTTGCACCACTTGCTCCAGCTGAGAATATTACACCTTATCCGTAAAGATTGGCTCAACATTCAGTAATCCCTAAAGAGAATACTATTGCAACTGATCTGATTGGACAAATAAAGTAAATGACTGTCGAATTACCATTATTAGATGCCCTCAAAGAAATTCTCATTTATAATAAAGAAATCAAGGATGCCTTTATCAAGCACCCTGGTAGGAAAAATAAAGATCCTGATACCATCCATGTTCTTGGGAAGCTTTCTGATCTTATGCTCAGTAAAGCCCTAATTCCTAAATACTCTGATACCAGGAGTCTAGTGGTTAGCATTCACATTAATGGTATACAAATATAAAATGTCTTGGTTGATTTAGGGGCCTCTATTAATGTAATGACTATGGATTTGTTTTTAAGACTTAGTATCATTGTGTTGAGGGAAACACCCACCATTCTCCAATTAGCTGATAATTCTACTATCAAGCTAGATGGTATGGTAGAGGATATTGTTGTCACACTTGATTCCCTAGATTACACCTCATATTTCATCATCCTGTCCCCCAAATCCATAGTAGGAGGGTATCCATTAATCCTGGGGAGGCCTTGGTTAGCCACAGTAGATGCTTACATTGCATGTCACTCAAGAAAAATGACCATATCTGATGGTATTAATACCAAGCAATTAACTCTATATTATCCAGCCAAACCCCAAGATGAACTTGACCAAGTTGTCTAGCTGGATCTAGGAGATGCTCCCCTTGAAGCCAGTTCAGTACAATAGCTTATGGTTATTTGTAGAGATCCATTCATGGCCTCACAAGAGGAAGATGACATACTAGTAGCAATCCTTACAAACCAGTATGGCTCTAAAGAACCCTCTTGTCATGTTCCTGATTGTTCCCTACAAACCATATTGTCCAACCAGTCCTCATCTAAGTTTCCTGTAGCACCTGATTATCTCCATACTTTTTTACCCCATGAGATAAAGTCACCTTCATTTGTAGAAGTTCTTATGTTGGATAAATTCAAAAGAATATAGATTTCCTTAGGTAAGGAATTAAATCTCAATAAGAATCTCATTGAATCTCATATGTCTAGCCTTCTCCTAGTTTTAAAAGAGAGTCAGTAAGCTTTTGCATGGGACTATATTGACATGAAGGGACTTGACCAAAAATTGTGTACCCATAAGATCTATATAATTCCTGAGTCCAGACCTATTAGGCAAGATCAAAGAAGAATAAACCCTGCACTAAGAGATATAGTAATGGCTGAATTGTAAAAACTCCTCCAAGCTGGCTTTATATATCCTATTTATGACAGCTAGTGGGTCTCCCCTCTTGTAATTGTCCCAAAGAAAGGTGGCAATTGGCGAGTTTATGTGGACTATAGGGAGCTTAATAGAGCTACCAAGAAGGATCACTTTCCATTTCCTTTTATTGACTAAGTACTTGACAAGCTTGTTGGTAAGAAGTATTTTTCATTCCTGGATGGTTTCAGTGGCTACAACCAGATCCAGATATCACCAGAAGACCAGGGTAAAACAACGTTCACCTATCCATGGGGAACATTTTCTTATTTTGTATTTCCATTTGGATTATGTAATGCACCTGCTACTTTTTAGAGGGCAGCAATAAGTATTTTCTCTAACATTGCTGTTGACTATGTTGAAACATACATGGATGATTTCATTGCATATGGAACTACATTTGAAGAGGCTCATGCTAATTTGGGAAAAGTTCTTAAAAGATGCCAAGACTACAACCTCTCACTTAATAGTGAGAAGTGTTATATGATGATGGGGGAGGGAGTTGTCCTAGGGAATTACCTCTCCTCATTTGGTAACCAGGTTGATCCTGCAAAAATTGTAGTCATCATTACACTCCCCACTCCAGCAAAGTAGAAGAATGTCCAAAGCTTTATTGGTCATGCCAGTTACTACATGAGATTTATTAAGAACTTCAGCCAACTTGTCATCCCATTGTACAATCTATTGAAGAAAGAAGCAGAATTTGAGTGGACAGCTGACTGTGAACTATCATTTCAGTAGTTGAAAGATGTGTTGACAAAAACCCCTATTCTTAGAGGACCTAACTAGAAGCTACCCTTTCATATCCACATCGATGCATTTTGAATATACCATTGGGTTAGTGCTAGGATAGAAAGAAGGTATAGTTGAGCACGTCATTTATTACACAAGCAAAAATTTGCAAGGTGTTGAACTAAATTAAATTGTTACTGAAAAGGAACTACTTGCGGTAATCTATGCACTAAAATAATTTAGACATTACATAACAGGTTATGAAGTATTTTTTTATACTGATCACTCAGCAATCAAATACTTGATGAATAAACCCGCCATCTCTAGTAGGTTAGCCCACTGGTTACTCCTCATGAAGGAGTTTGATATAACTCATTGATAAACTAGGAAAAGCTAATGTGGTGGCTGATTTCCTCTCTAGATTACAATTTCCTTATGATCTTATAGCAATTGATGATAGCTTCCCGGATGAGCACCTATTCTTTGTTGCAACTTACAATCTGTGGTATGCTGACATCGCCAACTACCTTGCTACAAGAAGAACACCGCCTCATTTTTCACTGAGTGAACGCCGACTGCTGGTTGAGAAAAGATTCAACTTCTGATGGATCTCTAGATTTATGTTCTACACAGGTCCTGATAAAGTCACCCGTAGATGTGTTTGAGAAGATGAGACCTATGAAATCCTTTGGGCTTGTCATGATGAGCTCTGTGGTGGCCATTTTGTAGGAAAAAGGACAACATACAAGGTGTTAACAACTGGTTATTACTGGCCTACCTTACACAAAGATACAACTAAGCATACTAGGCACTGTGATCAATGCCAGAGGATGGGACTCCCAACCAAGTCTGATGAAATTCCCTTGCAGCCTTAGGTGGTGGTAACACCATTTGAAAAATGGGGCATCAACTTTGTTGGTCCCATTGAGCCATCTTCCCATGGTAAGTCTTATATCTTAGTATGCACTGACTATGCCACAAAATGGGTTGAAGAAAAAGCAATGAGGCATGCAACAGATCATAAGGTAGCATAGTTTCTCTATGAGTTTATTTTTAATAGGTTTGGTGTGCCTTGAGAAATAGTAATAGATCAAGGGGCGCAGTTCACCTCTAATCTTATTGTTGAATTGATGAATGACTACATGGTGAGGCATGGTAAATCTTCACCATACCATCCTCAGGCTGAGATCACAAATCTAGGAATACAGGCCATTCTGACCAAAAAAATTGCTATTCATAAAAAGGATTGGGCTACCCACCTTCCTGAAGCCATTTGGGCTTATCGAACAACTTGAAAAACCACTACTGGTTTTACTCCTTTTGAGTTGGTTTATGGAAAATATGCATCCATGTTTATTGAATTTCACCATAAGACTCTCAGGTTGACATTGGACTTAGATATTAACCTTACCAAGGCACAAGAGGAAAGACTCCTGCAACTTAATGGATTGGATGAGTATAGGAAGTCTGCACTTCACAACACCGAACTGATTCAGAAGAAGTGCAAGAAGTGGCATGACAGATTCATCAAGGAAAAGAAGTTTTCCATTGGTGACTGGGCCTTTCTCTGTGACTCCCACTATCATCATGCTCTAAGAAAATTTTAGACACGTTGGTTAGGGCCTTATGAAATAGTCTCAGTTTTTTATAATGGTGTAGTTCAGCTATCTACCATTGATCCTGTACAATTCAAATTGATTGTAAATGGGCATCCTCTCAAGATATATCACAAGCCTATGAGTCATCAAGACTTCCTACAGTAGTTCCAGTAGAGCATAGATAGCTCCACTCCTACAACTGAAGCATCTGGTTCTTCCACCAAGATTTCTGCCAAACTGTGATTTTCTCACAAATTCCATAATAAACATTTCACTTTCGTGAATTGCTTTCTCCACAATAAAAATTCACCTCAACTCCTCTCTCTACCATGCATCTTTTCAATCACATCACTCCATCAGTGCATGTTTCATAGCAGCACACTCTTCCTGCAGTAATTCTCAGGTTAGTAACACATACTTTTGCACGTATATTATTTTAATCATTTTTTATTTTGAAAAAGTGTTCTTTTCTTTTTTTTATTCTTGCACACAAAGGCTTGGTGGGATGCATGCCTTACACTTATTTGGAGGGAGGAGTTATTTAATGCTTATTTCAAATATTTCCAAATCAATTTTAGCATGCAAAAAGGCAAACATTTTTTCCTTCTTGTCTTTTCACGATGACTATCGTCGTGTGGAAGCTTATCTGTCCTTCTATGATTAAGTCATCATGATTTGAAAGCAATTTAAAATTAAGGTTCACTTAATAATGGCATTTTTGCAATGTGTTAGGGTTGTGGACCTTAACACATGTGAATGTATTTATGTATACCATATAAAATAATGCTTATTTGCCTGGAATTAAAAGCTACTTTGCACTTCAATTTTTTCTCATAAAAAACACCTTGCGTCTGTAATAAGTCCTGCATTTTCTAGTTTTCTGTAGCATCTATGTGTTGGAAACAATTGTTTAAATTGTGTGTTGTCCTTGATGTTACAAAAATGTCATATCAGTCATCAGACAGAGTCTACCGAGTTCAGAATGTCATATCAGTCATCAGACAGAGTCTACTGAGTTCAGAATGTCATATCAGTCATTAGACAGAGTCTACCGAGTTCAGAATGTCATATCAGTCATTAGACAGAGTCTACCGAGTTTAGAATGTCATATCAGTCATTAGACAGAGTCTACCGAGCTAAGAATGTT
>MU228538.1:199661-210894 GCA_018584345.1 Thuja plicata | reverse complement strand
AATAAAAGGTCAATTTACCGAGTAACAACAATATATATTGAAGACATCTAAGGGACTTGTGGATTTATTTTTGTGGTAACTGATTCACCCCTCCCCTCTCAGTTACTCCATCCATATTTCCAACACTATGGAGCTCCTTCTAAGTCATTTTTATCATCTACAATGGGTGGAGACCTTCAGAGGCATGAGCCTACAGATCATCAAGTTCTACTTGGGGACCCGGCCGCCTGCGAAATGTTTCAAAGAAGGGGATGGCTGGATTACTACTTAAGCCTTAATGGCTTTGACGAAGAAATTTCTTTTCAATTTCTAAATACTCTGAGAAATGGGTTTGCAATGGTTAAGGGTCTGAGGATAGAATTCTCAGAGGACATCATGGCACAAGTTTCAAAGTTGCCACAAGAAGGATAAAAGTGGAGTAAGGATATTGACTTGCGCTCAGCCAGGGCACAATTTACCCTACATGGTGACCCACGGTTGGATATTGATAAGAAGAAGGGAACTTCAAGAACATCATTACCCATAGATTTTATGCAACTAGCTACATTCATAATATCCTACTTCACTTGTTAGGGTCGTTACAAGTACCTGCATGGACTGCATTTCAACATTCTAAGCGTCCTCTGCCATGAAAAAAGGCCAGTAAACTTATTTAGTTTTCTATTTAATATTGTGAAAAAGTAGGCATCTCTAGTACAGTCAAGAAAAGCTTAATCTATTTCCCATCATTGTTTAATTAAGCTAGTTTTAGAAAGGGAATTAATTAAACAATCAATTGGCACTTAGGAAGAATTCTTGGCCATGGAAGAAATAGCACCTAGAGTGGTTGGCCCTAGAGGCCAGGGTGTAGGTAGAAGGGTTAACACGACAACAGAGGTTTGGAAAGTAATACACAAAACAGAGCCTATTCCTGAAGAATCTTCTTCTAGACCTACCCTATCTAGGAAAAGAGATTGCAATGTTAGTACTCCTATGTCTGATAAAAAGAAAGGAAAAACTAGGGAAGTCGATGTCACTCCTGATACTTCACCTTCCGAGGCAACTAGGTCTATTTTCATGAATGATAAAGGTAAAACCATAGAGACAAAGGGTATGAATCTAGAACAACAAGCACCTGATAATGAAAATGTTGGTAATATAGTTGAGGAACCCTTTCCCTCTCCCAAGGAGGCAATGCCAAAATAACCTCCTATAGCCATTATGGAGGAGGTGTCCTCCAACAGGAAGAAACACAAGGAGCCTCTGAGCTCTTTTCAAACCCCTATCAGGAAGAGTGCGAGACTTTCTACCAGTACCAGTAAGTCAGACAAAACCCCTGATTTAGTTATAAATGTTGAATCCTCTGAATCTGCAGAGAATTCTTCTCCAGAGGCAATGGCTCCAAAAAGAATAGATAGTGACACCCTATCCCACATTATGAACGATGAAGCTATAGATGATCCACAAGTTGATTGCATCCTCATAGATAGTGACAAGGATTCTAAGGAAATAGAGGGGTTTTTTAATAACTTTGTCGAGCAAGATACTGATGACAGTTTAGAAAACCTCCCCCTAATGAATTCCCTACAATAGATGAGGACATTGTTGAGGAGGTGTTTGAACAAATGAGTAGAGACGGATTGGACACACTGGTCAAGGAAGTTGATTCATCCCAAGTGGATGATTCGATAAAAACCCTTGTCATATGGAGAGGAAAAGCTTCCATTTATGAATCCTACCAAGTAGATGATTCAGTCAAAACTCATGACAAAGGAAAAAGGGGCTACTTACACTGAAGAGGAAGTAGTAAAAATCCCTCAACCTGCATCCGGGTGGATTAATATTCTTCAGCAAGAACCCATGCCACCACCGGATTTATCCACACCTTTAGTAGCAGGATTGAGTTTGTACCAAAATTTCACATGGAAAAAGGCACAATGGGAACTAGAGACAGAAAAACTGAAAAAGGATAATTGAGGAACAAGCTTGTCAACTTGAACAGAAAACAAATTGTATTGCAGTATTGGAGAGGAGAGTTGAGCAGATCACTAAATTGACTCCTGCATCAATGGCATGTAGGTCACCATCTCAAGTTTATGCTTTGTTCCTTAAGGAACAATTTGTTAACTTTCAATTGATAGGGATTGTAGAGGTATTAAATCTTTCAATTGCTACAACTCACGAATTTTATGATGCCTTCCAGTCAGCACCCATGCCCATCAAAAACTTGTTATGTGAATTGTATTTACACATTCTAGTTGTGCCAGACAATAGGGATTGGAATTCACTTCTGTACGTGGGAGATGTTAAGCTGCGAGAAGTGATGTCGTAGATTCAGAATGAGATTAGTAGAGAGCATCAGGCTCTTCCATATAGAGATAGTGAGATAGACACACCCCTCATGATGAGACCTAAAGTTTAGAGTTCTAGGCAGACTTTCCTTGATTGGATCAAAATCACAATGAGTCCTAGTGGGTCTCGCAAGGTCCTTCTAGTCAGAGAGCAGGTATATACAGATTAGGAACATCATTCATCACAGGATATTGAGGCCATGATTGCAGCTTGTAGACAGAGGTGGATATGGATGTCTCATGACTTTAAAATTAGGGAACCTCATTCTTCACAGAATTTAACTCTTGCCACTTTTTGAGCCCCATGGTTTATAATACTGGTCCAAACATAGCTGCATTATTGGATGCCCTTAAGGTTTCAACCTCCTACAGCCTTTACTCATAGTAAATGAGAGCGTAGAAGATCATGATATGATTCAGGAAAGACAGAGGTGGGATAGACTTCGAGACAACCATGGATATTTCAACTGTGTTGTTGATGAGCCAGGTGAAAAGACAGCTAGTGACCTAAGGCTTAGGGCCAGGATCCATAATTTCATGATTTCTGGGGACCAGCAATAGTGCAATTGGGGGCAATGATGAGCCTCTTAAAAGGCCATCTTTTCCATGTTTCTTACTTTCTTTTTCAGCAGTTTGCTTATGAAACAGAGACTTTAAACTTATAATTTTATATGTATATTTTATATATGTAAAGACATAAGTAGCTAAATGGATGGTAAGAACATGATGTATTTTTCTTGGAACTAATGGATATAAGTTGCAGGATATAAGTAGTTGCATGCTAAATAAATAATCATATTTCCTATGCTATGTTTATGGGTAGTCTCCTTCCTATAGCTAAATACCATGCAAAAGTATCAAATTGAAACTAACACTTCTTTCTTAGTATTAAATGATAAAATATATGTGTCGAAATTTGTGTATGCTAACCATTTTGTAGGAATCAAGTCATGGCGCATTCAAGAATAGCAACGCGGTGCTGAAGGAGTCAACGATATTCATTGCTACAAAAGTACCATCATACCAAAGGAATTAAGTAGACGGTTGAAGAAGGGTGTGCCACAAGAATTTCATGGAGGAACAAGTCAATTCAGTTCCTGGGTAACACAATGCACAGATCTACAACCACCGCATGCTATATTCTAGGGAAAAATTGAAGACTTACTCTTGCTATTTGATATTTTTTGTTATGATCACTTTGTATCCATTTTTGATCCTCATTAATGGAGTGATCCTAAATTTAGGGAGTAGTGTAGTTTTTCTTTAAATAAGCTGAATTTTGTAACTCTTGAGAGTCAAGTTAGTTGATATAATTTCTGGAATAGAAGTTGACATTGTAACACTGTTTCACTTTCTAAGTATATTTTCTCCATGAATGAATAGAGTGCATAATATGAGTTTCAGTCTCTTATCTTGATGGAATTCATATTCACTCATCCAAGGGGGACCACTTGGTGAGTGAATCTCTTTATTAAATTAGAATTTATTTCCTTGTTCATTAAGAAGTAAACAGAACTCTATTGTTCCTGCAACCACTAGTAACAAAATTGGTGGACTGTTCCTGCAGCATAGGCAAGTAGAGTAACCCTAATTCATGATTACTATTTTCTTAGAGTAAATGCATTTACTTGAGATAGTATAGATTCCTGAAGGTTAATGTATTTCAATTCCATAGGATTAGCCATGAGAATCAAGAAGTTTGTAAGAATATACTTTGCAAATACTATTCCAAGTTTACGTCCCTGGTCGCTAATTAAATGAGACTAAATAATCTACTTAGCAGCCATTGAGGGTGTCCAATCCTAAAGCAGCAGTCCAATGCTATGTGTTCTAAGACAATTGTTTATCCAAGCACCTAGCATGGGTTCAGATCTTATATGGAGGGGCTTAATCTACTCCATGTATGTATCATCATACATATGCTAGCCATCTTCTTCTACGCCTTCAACTGCAATCTTAACTTTGAACTTTTTTATTTGTTCAATGGTTAACCTTGCATAGAATCTATGTTTGTTTTCTAGATCATCCTTGCAGTTGGCCCAATAGTCTTCTATGTCATCGGTGTGATAAACAGTGTGACTCATTTGCAAGTAATCTCTGGCATAGTTCACAGGATCATACTGGGGCCTTGGGACATCATATGTTTCCAATTGAAACTTCTTTGAGAATGCTTTCAAAACATTCTTGCATCAGACTGAGATGCATAGTTGTAGGCTGCAATAGTCATGGGGAAGTCATAGCCTTTCTTCCTGGCACCTGCATAGATCAGGTTCACTTGGAATGCTTTTATCATCACTTCAACCAGCGCAATCATGTCTTCAGGATACCTGGGTAGCTTCGAGGGGAAATCATCAAATCCTGATCCTGCAAGACGAATATATGAGAAATTCACAAATTGAATAAAATAACCACCAAATTGGCTAATGAATGCCATGGCTTCTAGAGAAAATCTCCTTTTTGGCCAACCTTGAAACTCCCGGCATAGCCTCATTGTGAATGCATCATTAACCTTGGCATACTTAGTATAACTTTTATTTAATTGCAAACAGGGAAAGAATTCGTAACTTTTAACATTCTCTGGGAATTCTTCTAGCCTAGGAAGCCCCGAACAAATTTGAATTGTAGCTAAGATATATAATAAAACCAAGGATATATATAACTCATTCTGATTTTTATCTCTATTTAGAGCATTTGAAATATTTTTGCTTACCATGTGAGCCCAATCAATGCAATTATGCTCGGAGCAAATCACCTGAACTAGGAAGAAATGGTGCTCAACAAAATTAAGTGCATCACTCTCACCTCTGCTAGACTGTGAAGCAATACAAGGATGTCTACAATTTCTTGCTTTAGGTTCATGCCACATAGTTTCTTAGGCAACTTTCCCTTGGTGCTCCTCGACTCCTAGAACCATGTTTTCATTATTTCCTTCTTCCATACAGTCTTCTTTGCTCCATACTCAGTGACTACCTGGCCGTATGTCATCTCTGAGTATGCATCTTGATCTAGAATATGAAGGGTGTTCTGGATGGATTCTCAATCAATAGAGGGTAACACTATGTCATCAGGAAAAATATTTTTCTTCCTATCCAGATTATAGAGGGATATGAATTCACAAACAAGCTCTGGAGCTTGAATTGCAACAGGAAAGCCAACGGCTTTGACTAATCCACTCTCCTTCAATTTCTCTATAATGGGATGCATTCTTTCTACATTCAACCTGTTGTGAAATCTCTGCATGTCGAAGAACCTCAGAGAAGTATCTATAATTTTGTGCCATTCGGAAGTGATACCATTCGTCCCATCAAATCCAATGAATCTAGTGGCCATGCTTTGATTGATTTGATTCAGGAACCAGGAATCTATCTCATTAATATGAAAGTAAGGAACAGCTATTGCCAGGGGTTTTAATTCAAGCAATTTGACAAACAAATGGTAATTCTTGTTTGCAACACTTCAATGATTTTATAACTTGTGACTTTTAACTGTTAATGACCAACTTCCCGCACCACATGAGTGAAAAGACTTAAGCATTTATGAAAAAGTCCATTATGAAGTAAAATGAATTTGTTTGAATTAATTACCTTACCTCTACAGGCCATTAGGAAACATCTTTTCACTTTGGATAAGTATAACGGTAACTTTCTAGAGGTAGCAGATAATTACTTTTCTGCTTCCCTTTTGGTGAAGAAATGCTTTTGGAGCACTCCCTAATCAGAAATCTGCCAAGGAGGATTTTTAGCCTCTTACAATGCTAAAATGATATGTGACGGTTTTATCTGCTTTCTTTATGCCTTAAGTCACCTCACAGGGTTAATTATCTTCAGAAATCTTGTGTATAACAATTTGGTAGAAAATGCATCTTGTGGGTCAAAACCCCCCTGTTGGAGTAGTCGAGAAGCTATTTTCTGCTTTTCCGCTGATAATCTTTTATCTTAGATTCTTTATCATTTGATCATTCCTCTGGCCCATAGGGATTATTTTTGGGTGCAATATTCTTTCTAGCCCCAAATTATCTATTTCCAACTCCCACTAACCGCTGAGACTTTTTAAAATTTTCATCTACGGAAAACATAATCTGCAGGTGGTTATCTGCCAAGGAGAAGATCAGAACCAATTTTCTACCAATGTGACAAAATGAAGTAGCAAAGCTAAAGATTTCAAAATCACCTAAAATCAATGTTAGAAACCTCCAAATCGTGACCTTTATCTAATTTGGGAGCTTAACCTACCCAATAATGACATGATCTCAGATAAAAACCCCCTCGGCTTACAAAGGAGAAATAGATTTGGGAGAATCCGATAAAGGTCTCCTAGCCTAAAGGAAAAACTAGACTTAGACTCAAGACTTGCACAATGATTACAAGACCATCACTACGCACAAAACTTCCATTTTTCTCTAAAGATATGCAGAACAAAAATGGGGCAACACATGGTTATTGCAAAAGGGGATAAAGTTGGTAGTCTCTACATAGTAGAAACTATTGGTGAAGTTGGAGCTGCCATGATAGTTGAGGACAGCAATTCAGAGCTTTGGCATCAAAGGCTCGGTCACATGAGCAAGAAGGGCCTTAACATTATGCACAAGCGAGAACAACTTTCGGGTCTAAAATCCATTGATTTACCATTCTGCAATCATTGTCTTTATAGAGAGCAAAAGTGGGTAATCTTTCTGAAATCTGGACATGAGAAGAAGGATACACCATTAGCACTTGTCTATTCTGATGTTTTTGGACCAACTGAGGTAAGCTCTATTGGAGGAGCTAATTACTTTGTTACTTTTCTTGATGATTACACAAGGAAAGTATGGATATTTATGCTTCATAAGAAATCTGAAGTATTTAATAAGTTTAATATTTTTAAAGCTTCAATTTAAAATTAGATTGGACATAAGATTAAATGTTTAAAAATAGATAATGGAGGACAGTTTTGCTCCTCGAAATTTGACTCTTTTTGTGCAGATAATGGTATTCACAAAATTAAAATTGTTCTATTTACACCTCAATAAAATGGAGCAGCCGAGAGGTTGAATAGAATGATTTTGGAAAAGGCTAGATGCATGCTTTCTAATGCTGGTTTGGGCAAGGAATTTAGGCAGAAGCTTGCAATACAATAGTCTATTTGATAAATTGAAGCCCTTCATCTTGGTTGGATTTTGGTATCCCAAAAGAGGAATGGCTGGAAAAGAGGATGTCATATTCACACATACGGGTATTTGGATGTGAAGCCTATGCTCATGTCCCAAGAGAAAAGAGGACAAAGCTAGATTCAAATAAATAGAAAGCCATTTTTGTGGGCTATGGAGAAGATCAGTATGGTTTTCCCATATGGGATCCAGTTACTAAGAAAATAATTCAAACCAGAGATGTAGTCTTCAATGAGAAGATATTTCCAGCCCTTCAAAATCAAAATAAAAAACTAGCAGAGGATTATGTTCCAATTTCAATTTTTGAAAATAATTCAAATTCTTGACCGATGTCTTCGCAAAGTAATCTTGGTGGAGAACAAATGTATCAGTTCATATCTACACCCTCTGTGGAATGGTTTTAACAAACCCCTATTTTCCCTCAATTCATGGCTGACAATGATGATGAAAATGCTCTGTTTAATGAGCATGATAAATAGACATTCTCTGGTCTACATGTCACATTCAGCCCATAGCTTGATTGCCAGAGGTTACCTTCTACATTGAATGAAGGGAATGATGCATCCAATCCTCCAACGCTAAATTGAGGAAATACACAATTTGGTTCGAGCCACATTGGGAATTCTGCAAATGAGAGAAATGTGAGTCTCTCTACTCCTCTGCACAATCACCAAACAAGTCCAACAAGACACTACACCAACCACGAATTGGAAGATAGAGAACACGCAATGGTTGGAACTCCATGCGAGACTCCAAACAGACATGCGCAGACATCCTCTAGTTTGAACAGAGGATGTGTGCAGTCATCCTCCAAGTTGGTCCGCTCTGTACAAAGGAAAAATAAGATCTTGTCTTCTATGCTATGTGGATAGCCGATAACAGCTGCACTAGATCAAACCAATTCACTTAGCCCACAGCCCAACTTGGAACGGTCTCCTTCCACAGTTGGTGAACGATCTGGTCTCCAAACTGCACGCTTTCCTGGCCAAAGAGGAATTGATGGAATTGAATTTGATTTGGACATCGTTGAAAATGATACAAATTATTTCCCACATGAGTCGACAGTGGCAGGGATTGGACCGCAGAAACCTTCACAGTCCCCTGAAGACATCAACCCCCACATAAATTGGGATCAGATTATGGAAATTGAAGGGACCAGATTGCAGCCACAACAGATGACTATTTCCCACGATGACAATACTTCATAAATTGATAAACTAGACAAAGTTTCACAGTTAAGGAGGTCCTCTAGACAATGAAGAATTCCTTAATACTTTCAGATTATGAATTATTGTTTGGAGAAGAAGCAGAGCCTATGGATTTAATTTCTGACCAAATAGAGCCAACAACCTTTAAAGCAGCAATGAAGGATGAGAATTCTGATAAATGGTAGGTTGCAATGCGAGAAGAGATGGAGTCTTTGTCAAAAAACCATACATGGGATTTGGTATCTCTTCCACCTAATAAAATAGCATTACGAAACAAGTGGGTTGACAAATTGAATGAAGAAGACAGTGGTAGACATCAATTTTGTGCCAGATTAGTTGTCAAAGGATATGCACAGTAGCAAGCTATCGACTTTGATGAAACTTTTTCTCCAGTGGTGAAGATGACTACCATCCAAGCAGTTTTGGGCTTAGTTGCAGCTTGGGATCTTGAGCTTGAACAATTGGATGTGAAGACAACGTTCTTACATGGAGATGTTGATGAAGAAATATACATGTTTTAGCCTGAAGGTTTTGTCAAAAAAGGCTAGGAGCATCGTTATTACAGATTGAAGTGAAGTCTATATGGGCTCAAGCAAGCCCCAAGACAATGGTATTTGAAATTCGATCAATTTATGCTTGAGCATAAGTTTATTCGCTCTAAAGCTAATCCATGTGTGTATTTCAAACGGTTACCTAATGGTGGATTTGTTATTATTTTACTTTATGTAGATGACATGTTAGTTACAAGAACTAGCATGAAGCTTGTTCATGAACTTAAGAAACAGTTAGCTAGTAGATTTGCCATGAAAGATTTGGGAGAAGCAAAAAGGATTCTTGGAATGACTATTATTTGGGATAGAAATAAGAGACAACTTTGGTTATCTCAAAAACAATACATTGACAAAGTATTGGATAGATTTGGGATACTAGAAGCTAAACCGGTTAGCATTCCTTTAGCTTCTCATTTTCAGCTGTCAGCTAAATTGTATCCTAAAATCCAAGAAGAAAAAGATTCTATGCAAAACATCCCTTATACTTCTGCAGTTGGGAGTATTATGTATGGCATGATTTCCACTCGTCCAGACATTTCTCAAGTAGTGGGAGTAGTAAGTCGATATATGAGTAATCTAGGTAAACCTCATTGGGAGGCTGTGAAATGGATCCTAAGGCACTTAAAAGGAACCTCTAACTTTGCCTTATGCTTTGGCTAGGATAAGGCATGTTTGCAAGGTTTTGTAGATTCTGATCTTGGTGGCGACCTAGATAAACGTACATCCACTTCTGGTTATGTTTTCACCTTTGCTGGGGCAGTGATAAGTTGGGGCTCTAAATTGAAACATTCAGTTGTTGAATCATCCGTAGAGGCTGAATACATGGCTCTTTCCGATGGGGCCAAGGATATGGTATGGTTGCAGCTTTTGTTCAAAGAATTGGGTCATATTTGCTCTGTTTTCTGACAGTAGTAGTGCCATATTTATGACTAAGCATCATACCTTCCAGCGTCGATCCAAACACATTGAGCTGCGCTATCACTATATTCACCAATTGGTTGAAGAAGGCAAGCTTCATGTGGAGAAGATTCATACGAAGGCGAATCTAGCTGATGCACTCACAAAAGTTGTTACCCGGGAGAAGTTTGAATTTTGCCGAGCTTCTCTCAGCATTCTTAAGATATAATGACTGAAGGAAGCACGGGAGTCTTTGGTTACAGTAGCGTTGGTCTTCAAGTGGGAGATTGTTGGGATGTGAAGCCCAACGGCTGCCACTCGTCCATTATTATGTGTCCATTCGACTTCTTCATTTCCTATGAAAAGTCTCTTTTAATATATATACATTTCTATTGTTGTAATTGATTATTCATTCGAACAAGTTAATAAGAAGATTTCTCTGCAAGTGTGGATGTAGGCATATTTGCTGAACCATGATAAATCTCTGTGTTTGTGCGTAATTCAATATTTTGTTATCGCTGTTGAATTCTTCAATTCTTTTGGACTTTCACATATCACAATAGGATTCACCCCTGCAAGTGTTTGACGTGCGAATTCCTCGTCGCTTCTCCAAGCGCACTCATCCACTGTAGTGCAAAAAATCGGTTTAATTGCTTGTTTGAACAAATACATTTTATGCTTGAGGAAATTGGAAATTGATCAGCTATGTTAATATTAGCTTCGACAATTTTGGGGCGATTGAAATTTATGAGTGGAATGTCATCCTCGAGGCTATCGAGGAGTCCCTGGACAAATTGCAGTGGGCTGCTAGCCTGATGGAGACTGTTGAGAGAATTATGGGCAGTTTTGAGCCCTCGTTTGTAAAGGTCGCTTACGTCCTCAAAGGAGTCGAACGCGTGGTCGAAGAGATTAGTGAGAGTGGGAACGATGAGGTTAGCAACTGCCTTGATTAGGTGAGCTCCAAAGTCCAAAACGTCTGAATAAGGAAACCTTTCGTCGGGGGGGATGAAGATCAAGCTTGTTCGAGTCTCGAATTCAGGAGCTGCAACAGATTGTCCAACAAAAACATCATGATTGTTACATTCGACCGTTTATATACAC
>MU228538.1:160037-179248 GCA_018584345.1 Thuja plicata | reverse complement strand
CTTTAAAATCCCTTCCTTGGCGAGGAAGTAAACCGTGCGGCTTGCATATGTCTTAGCATCTCTTGAAAGCTTGTTTATACGCTCGACGTAGGGCATATAAACATCATAGTAGTCCACAATAAATAACTTTTTAGAAGCAGTGGCCTGTATTTTTTACATTAATTTTCCATTAGATTTCAATTACAGGGAGGAGAAAAGAGGGAAGTTTTGAAGAAGATAATTACTTGATCCACCGAAAGGCCCTCAAGGTTCCTTTCTATGTGTTGGGCGGCGATGGCACTCTTTTGTGGACCGTATATCTTTTCATCCAAGCTACTGGAGGGAGGAAATTTATGTTTCAAAATGACGATTGATATTATATAAGTGACAAAAGAACAACAGTTTAAAGGGAAGATTTTGGAATATTTCAGAATGTGGGCTACCTCTAGGCACTGGATCACAATAGGATTCACCCCTGCAAGTTTTTGACGTGCGAATTCCTCGTCACTTCTCCAAGCGCACTCATCCACTGTAGTGCAAAAAATCGGTTTAATTGCTTGTTTGAACGAATAGATTTTATGCTCGAGGAAATTGGAAAGTGATCAGCTATGTTAATATTACCTTCAACAATTTGGGGGCGATTGAAATTTATGAGTGGAATGTCATCCTTGAGGCTATCGAGGAGTCCCTGGACAAATTGCAGTGGGCTGCTAGCCTGATGGAGACTGTTGAGAGAATTATGAGCAGTTTTGAGCCCTCGTTTGTAAAGGCCGCTTACGCCCTCAAAGGAGTCGAATGCGTGGTCGAAGAGATTAGTGAGAGTGGGAACGATGAGGTTAGCAACTGCCTGCAAACCTTTCGTCGGGGGGGATGAAGATCAAGCTTGTTCGAGTCTCGAATTCAGGAGCTGCAACAGATTGTCCAACAAAAACATCATGATTGTTACATTCGACCGTTTATATACACATTAATAATAATTACTAGATTATAAATATAACTAAACATGCCTGTTTCTGCATCTTCTCGGATAAGGGAACTCCTGCGATCCACCCAGAACTTCTATAAACTATTCTTACAATTACGCCTTCAACATATATATATATATATATATATATGACTTGGTCTTCAAGCACCTATACATCGTAGAAAAACTAACGTGATAAAATCATCTGCATTAGGAGTTAAGCAAAAGATTCGATCCTCGATCTGTAATGGATAAGAATGATGGCGTGGACTATGTTATTACAATTTTTTTAAAATACTATGAGTGTCAAGTTTGATTCTTATTGACTTAAATAAAATGAGTCCCTATCCATGGTGACTTGGTCGAAAAAAGACTTAATATGTATTTATATATTTACTCACCATATTGTAAACATGTATAATTAATGGTTAATATATTAATATCTCATAATAAATTAGGTTTTATCTTAGTCCCCCTTAGTCATGAAAACTTAATTGAAAGTGACTTGTACTATACATGTATATAGTTATTTAGTATCTTTTAATCATCCATAACAAGAGAAAGGTTGAGAAAACAACCATATAATATTCTTATTATTTTCTTGTTATTCCTCTACCCAAGAACGTTAAAAATATATGGTTTAGAGTAGAAGTAGTTTAAAATATCTAAAACACTAGTCAAAAGCAAGGTTTTTTATATAAGCAGTAGCAAGAGGGTGCTGAACCGAGGTACAATAGGAAGCTGACTAGGACAGACTTAGCAACATATTAAATCAGCCTAGAAAGAAGCATAAAGAAAAGTAATAATCATCTACCTCTATCAAAAACCAAAATGAAGAAGTTAAACCAGTATGAGCGTAAATTATCAGAACCCCACATAAAAATAATATCAAGGTCCGACAACCAAAAAATTAAACCATGCCATGCAGGGCCATTAACCAAAATTAAAGTCTTAAGCTTAAAGCTATATTTAAAAAAGATAGCCCAACTATAGGGCTTGGGGGCAGCAATGCAACAACACCCATTACCACCCTGCACCATCAGCAGGTTTCTTTGCCATCCCATAAGCACTTTGACAGTAGCAGGTCTGCCCACTCCTCGTCCAGAAACTTGAAGAGTTCACAGTTTCCTTCAACAGAATCCTTCCCGGTAGAGGCCTTCTTATTAAGCAAACAGAGGGTGGTAAATGAGGCATGCATGACCTTGAGGGAAAATTTGTTGACATCTTCTAGCTTCCTGTTAGTATTGGCCAGGTGGCTGCTCAGCTTAGCCACTGTCTTTTCTAGATTAACAATCTGGTACTTGATTTTCCCCAATGAGGCCATTCCCGCAGCACCTTTAGGGTTCTCAACCATAGTATTAGGGGCATTATCTTCCTTTGCCTCTTCAACCATAATATTGTGGATAGTATCCCTTCCCACCTCATGGTCATAATTTCTCTAGTTATCTTCCCTACTGAGAGATTCCACTGAGACATCCTCTTTATCAAATAATTCCTACATATCTCTTTTCCCCTTTTCCTTGGCAAGTCGAGAGGCCCTGTGGGCATTGGTAGACTGGGGGTCGGTATTCTCAGGGCCCTCCAAGTTAATGTAATTTTTTTTACATTTTTTAGGAGGCTAGGGGAAATCCTCATGGGTTAGCTCATGTTTGGAACTAGCTCAAGAGCCAGGGGCAGGGTGGGTTTTAGAGGATTTACGACTGTCAGTAGGGGTAGATCGTCCCATAAAAATAGAGGGTGTATGAAGGCCCTGGTTGAGGGAGACCAAGGGAAACATATGCTGATTGGCAGCTTGGGTAATTTCCATGATGGGAGGAGGGTAGAGGGCGCAGTGAAAATGGTAGACTCTAAAAATAAGCCCCTGTTGGAGGCAAATAGGTTTCTTTCCCTGAGATAACGACTCATTAAGAATAGCCACATTCGACTCCAAAGAATGTAAGAGATAAAATGACAAGGAGATCAATAACTTGTACCTAAGATGGTTTAAAAAAGGGAGGTGGTAATTGTAAAACGTATCAAAACGACCCTCCAGGGTGAAGTACTTCATGACCAGCTTGCACATCTTCAGTTAGAATTCAGGCAGGTGTGCAGTGTTGTATCCACCATTTTTGGACATCGATTTTTTGTCACTAGCAAAAAAATGATCAAATTCTATTTTAGCATGCTTTTAAGTGGTTTTCTTCCATTTTTGTCCCGTATTAGGCATAGTAGTGGCTTTTCCTATTACCTCCTCATTGATGTCAAATGTAATTATGTTTATGGTGACCCTTCTCTCATTCAAGGTTTTGGCAAACTGTCGAGAGATCATTTCGTTGTGTCTAGTTAGACACTTCATCAAGGGAAGAATCCCTCCCTCTTTGCATAAGTACAAAACCATAGGGTCTGAAGAAAACTCTTCCTTAATCTTATCAGGTTCAATTCTGTTTTGATCACCACTCATATTCGTAGAGCACTTAAGCACAACCCACACCCATAAAAAAACTCTATTATAAGGCTAGCTAGAGAAGAAACCCTCCAAGATACAACAACCAAACAAACTAGGGAAAATTTTTAGAGCAGAGTAGTTGCGAGAAATGGAAAAGTTGAAATTATATCTTAGCCCTAAACTCTTGTCATTTTGCGAGCCATAACTATGATAATAATTACAATTTGCCTCAAAAAACACTGCCAAAGATGCCACTAGGGTTAACACATCGGAGTGGCGCTATAAGTTGTAATCGCCATCAATTAAAATGACGCCAGTAGGCCACGTCCACCTCCAAAAGGAATTGGGGAACCCACCGGCAGAGGCCACATGGAGTTTCCAATTGTAATTCACACTAAATTTGAAATGAATAGAGCCCTTAGGTCTTCCATTTAGTGCCCAAACCAACTTATAATTTTTAAACATTCTGAATTTTGTTATTGGCACCTCTCATTTCTCGCGTAAGCAGGTCTAGAGTATTCTTGGGCAGCTGAGTAACAACCCTCCAACATCATAATCTATCCATCTTCAATCCCATAGCAGCCATAGAGTCAAAAATTGAATTTCCTTCCCTGTAAATATGTTTAATAGTGGTCTTACTAAATCGACCCATTAGACCTTTTATATCAAATAGGATAGGGTCAACTCTCCAACTAGCCTGGGAGTTTCCACTAATAGCCTCAACAATAATCTTGGAGTCCCCTTCAATTTCAATTCTAGTACAACCCAAGTTAAGAGAAAAATTCAGCCCCCATAAGAGAGCCATACCCTCTGCCTAGTTAACTGAGTGGTCAATGAGGGGACCGACATAAGCGGCCACCATTCTCCCCCAATGATCTCAGATGATTCCCCCTCTAGCTTGTAACCCACCGAGAATGGACCCATCAAAATTAAGTTTGTGTAAAGAGGCCTGAGGGGGAGCCCAAACAGTCGCATTTCTATCTCTGAGTTTAGTGTTGTCAAATCTGGCAAATCCCTTACCAATTCCCCAATATTTTGCAATATTCCAATCAAAATTAGAGGGGGGGGGGGGGGGGNGGAGATTTTAGCTTTTCCAACTTACCACAAATAAATTTTCATGTACAAGTTTATACCCGAGATAGAAGACCTCCTTTATGATAAGTTCAGTATCTATGAATATCATGTTATAGTGCTCCTTCTAGATGACCTAGCAGAATATATGGGGATTTGGTTCCATAAGAGTTTTATTAGTGGGTGTTGTAAAGGTGAATGTCATTCATGTATCATATCCTAGATACTATGGTTGGAAACCCAAGGGAGATTTAGTCTAGATAGGATCTCTTTCCATATTCAATCAATGAACTCAAAGTGAAGGATGACATGGTTAGTACTTTCCTCTGCCTTCCTACATAGACAACATCTATTGGCAAGGCTAAACCGTCGTTTGACCAGATTATCAAGGATGAGGATTTTCCCATGGAGCATCATCAGCCAAAAGAAGTTAACTTTAGAGATTAACTAGGGCTGCCAAACCTTCCTCCAACAAGAAGTGTTAGCATTGTAATTAATCAGTAGACCATGGTTGATTTAACAGAAAACCCACCATATTGAGTGTGTCTCCATAAGAGTTTGTCAAGTTGATCAATGATAGGAATGCGAACAGAATGCAAAAGATCACTTTGTTTGATTTCCAAGTTGGTTAGGTTCGGTCAATCCACTTACCATTGAAGATAAAGTTGGAGACCAGAGAACCAATACCAAGGGTAAAAATATTCCTCAGCTAAGAGAACTGAGAGTTCCTAAGAATGGTATCTGGTAGGTAGGGGTCATCCCATAACCTTATCTCCCTACCATTACCCAATAGCAAGGTGGCCCCCTTTTCCATGATACCTCTACATTTGAGAATACTATTCCATATTTTTGAGTCCCCAGGGTGGCCTTGTACCATGAAGAGTTTACAATAGCGGCCCCCATCCAGATACTCAGCCTCCATGATTTTGCACCAATCACTAGCTCCCCAAACCATGGTCCATGCCATTTTGGATAGCAGAGCTCTATTAAGCTTGTGAATTTTTCTTAGACCCAAGCCCCCCAGGGATTTGGGAAGACAAACCTTATCCCAGAAGACTAGCAGTAGGCATTTCTTTTCCTCTGACATAGACCAGAGGAAGGTGGATTGAAATTTTTCAAGCTTTTTAGCCATGAAACTATGGATTTTAAAAATACACTGAAATGCCTTGTAGGGAAGTAGAAAGAAGTTGGAGCTTACTAGGATTACTTAGAAGTTTACCTTTCTAGCCTGCCAACTTCCTTTGGGTTTGTTCTAGAATAGTATTCCAAAATTCATTCTTCACATCTTTGATAGTGAATGGGAGGCCAAGATAAGTGGAAGGAAGCTTATCAGCTTGGCATCCCCAAATCTTCATAATTTTTCCCTACACCGGGTTGTCAGTGTTAAAGAAGAACATTCTACTTTTCTAATAATTGATCTGCTGACCCAAAGCAGTAGCATAATTGTCTAGCAGCCGCTTCCACATTCTAGCTTCCCTAACCGAAGAGATCCCAAAGAAAAAGGTGTCATCCATGAATTGTTGTAGAATCACAGGTGGGAGAGTGGTAGCTGGATTGATCCCCTCAATGTCTCTTAATTGAGCCTTCTGCATCATATTACAACCAAGGACCTCCGCAAGAAGAATATAGAGATAAGGAGAAAGGAGGTCCCCTTGGCGAAGAATCTCACAACACTGAGAATCTCACATTCTACAAGAAAGCCTTAATAAGGGTGATAAATTACTCAGAGAAACCAAAAGAAAAAAGGACTTTGTAAAGGAAAGTTTAGTTGACTTTATCATAGGCTTTAGAGGCATCCAGCTTGAGGGCCATCCCAGAAACCTTACTATCATCAATGGAGTATATAATTTCATGTGTAGTGATGGAAACATCCATAATTTGTCTTCTAGGAACAAATCCCTTCTGATTGGGACTAATAATTCTGTCAAGCAGAGGTTTGATGTGATTAACAATAATTTTTTTAGAAGACTTCATACAAATTATTGCAAAGGCTAATAGGTCTAAAGTCATCCATAATTTTGGGCTTAGCACATTTGGGGCCAAGACTATAGGTATCATTAAGTTGCTTAAGGATCCTTTTACATCTAATGAAGTCTCAGGCAGCACGAATGACATCATAACTGATAATATCCCAAAATTATTGGAAGAAGGCCAGGGGAAAACCCTTTGAGCTAGGGGCTTTGTAGTATCCCATGGAGAACAGTTCCTTACACCCCTATTCATTATTAACCCTTGAAATGAGAATATTATTATCATCATTCGTGATAGCCCTAGGGGTCTGAGAAATGAGATAGTCTTGGAGGCTAACAGAGTCCCCAAAATTCATATTGGTGAAGGATATAATAAAATAATCAGTGGCTAAATCCCCAAGTAGAATCTAATTGGTGATTTTGAATCCCCTTGAGTTCCTAAGAGTGGCGATGGAATTCTATTTTTTGTGCTTACAGGCAGATTGATGGAAAAAGGTAGTGTTACAATCTCCCTCCTTTAGCCATAAATCCTGAGATCATTGTTTCCAAAAAACTTCTTCATTAGCTAAGGTCACCTTCCAACATCTCCTAGTTTTTTCTTCCTCAATGTGAAGTTCACCAAATAGATCACCCCCTACCATTGTCCCTTGAAGAACTTCAAGTTTCTCAGATAAAGTCTTCTTCATATGGAAGATGTCTTCGAATTTGAAGGTGAATTTTCTCCAACCTTTAACAGCTCCTATGATGAGCTCAAGCTTTGAAGCAACCCTAAACATGGTTGAGCCTTTGATCAGGGTAGACCACCCTTGCTAGATCTTATCATAGAATCTTGGGTGGGAGGCCCACATAATCTCATATCTAAAAGGTACAGGGTATGGGTATCACACATCCATCCATTTAAGTAGGAGGGGTGTTTATTCGAAGTCATCCTAGGAAACACAACCAAAGAGGAGGCCACCCCCAAATCCCAAGAGGAGGATAGGAAGACACGGTTAAGGTCGACCTGGATGAGATGATTCCCTTTTCTATTATTAGTCTAGGTGAAGTGGGTACCCCTTAGCTTAATATCATAAAGACCATTAACACAGACAAAGCTAGCCAGGTCTGCTGTTAGTGTAGTCCATATTACCTCTACACTTTTCAAAAGGGAACAAAGGATAATTAAAGTCTCCCGCCACCATGAGTTTAGAATCTTAGAGACTTGAGAAAGACATCTTTAGTTATTCCCAAACCTCTCTTTTCCCCTGATGGGTATAAGGAGCATACATGTTGTAATAGAGCCAAGCATCCTTTAATGAGGTGAATGATACTGCCAGGTGATGGTGGGAGAACCTGTGTGCATCACCCCTAACCTTGGATGGGTTCCAGAGAGTGGAAATACCTCTTGAGGCCCTTTGATCCTCAGAGTAGAGAAAATTGGCCCTAGGCCATAGCCGTCCCACCAACACCTCAAAGTTATCGTAGGACATTTTAACCTCTTGGATTAAATAAATGTCAATTTTATAATAAAAAATATACTACATGACAGCAAGTTATTTTTGGGGGTTATTGATCCCCCTTATATTCCATGATAGAATAATCATTTCTTACCCTTTTCATTGAGATCCAGGGTTTGCTTCCTTCCTGCAACAATATCCTTTATCATACTCCTTTGTCTTCTAGCTCTGTCCGTCGGCCAACCCGGCTTGGTTTCCACCCAAACATCAATATTTTTGGGCCTTGTCTTCTTTTGTTGAGTTTTTCATTCTTGTTCTCCACTCTTTAGGGTCCCAATAGGTGTGGAGCAGCCAGTTATAACTGGGGAACCACAGGCCATGGGGTTGAGAAAAAATTCCACCACATGAGGAGATGAGGAGCCCATAGATGTGTTGCTTGCAAGTACAGAGACATAGAGTTTCATCTACAAGAGTGCCGCACCTAGGATGGTACATTCTAAAGTCTTCATCTCCATGCTTGCAATTTCAAAGATGTTGTGTTCCATTTGTTAGACTACTGGATCTGGGCTAATACATTGCTTCATCTCCTTCTCGGTGCTAACCGAGTTCACCTCATTGGTTCCCTACTCATTTCCCATGCGTATTTCACCATCCTTCAGACCAAATAGGCCAGCAACTAACCTTGTTGTGATCCCACATCCTTGTAACCTAGGCACCCCCAAAGCCTTTTTGTGGGACGCCTCCACCATCGGGGACAAGATGATAGGCCCTAGGAAGAGTGGGTGCTAATTACCTCAGTAGCCCATGTCTCTGGAACCATTTTCTTTAACTTAAGCTTTGACCTTCTAGGAGCCTTACAATCCTTCCTTGTATGGCCTTTAGAGTTGTAGCATTCACAGAAAATGGTAGCATTCTCATAGACTATAGCTTGTGTCCATTTACACAGCTTAGATTTCAAGACTGCAAAGTTGGGGAGACTCTTATTGATAGGCACATTTACACAGAAGTGAGAAAAATCCAGACAAGATTTGGAGAGGGTTACCAGATCCACTGAGATGTAGTGCCCAAAGGAGTTACCAATCCATTTTAACACTTTTTTGATCCAAAAATCCAGGGGTAGCGCGGGGAGTAGGACCTAGACAAGCGCCATCCTATTGATATCTACAGAAGGGTCAAAACCCAGCTTCCACTTAGTCAGGGTGAGGAGATGTTGTCCATATAGCCATGAGCTAGAAAGATCGAAAGAGAGGTCCTCCGTAGCTATGAACCAAAAGAGAAAGAGGCCCCCTGGAATTACAGAGACCACAACACTACCTTTAAGCCTCTAGTGGTTTCCCACCCATTTTTGAACCATTTTAATGGAGGGATAGAAGTTGAAAAAACACCCAACCAGACCTGGATTAAGTTCTCCCATATTTTTCACAATATAGTCATGGAGAGTGATCTCTGTGCCTTCCTTAGTAAAGGTAGAAAGCGTTAAGGTGGAGTCTGATTCAACCTGGGTTCTAACTGACACACCTTTCTAGACATCCTTGGGGGTAGGAAGTGGCAAGGAATCTGAAGTACCTATCCTAGAATCAGAGAGCAGGTCAGGAATAGGGCCTTTGGGATGGGGGGAGGTTCCCCCCCAAAAATTTATGCCATGAAAGGAATTCAAAAGTAAGTTTGGGTGGTAAAATTGCAGAGAGGCTATACAGAGGATGTTGAAAATATACTCAACTATAGTATAAACAATTCTTGTATCGGTATCTAGCTTTCCCATGAAGGAATAACTCTCATAGAATATGAAACACTTGCTCTACCAAGCTCTACCACCTATGGTATTTCCACAAAGATGGCGAGCATTGGCATTCTTCCATAGTTGGGTCTCCTAGAAACACGACTGATGAAATGCAAAGTTATTAGAGTTGGATAGTATTCAATACCTATATAGTCAATAAGTATATGACATGTTTTTAAATACATGGAGTCATAATATAGGTTGAATTTGTACAAATATATCTCTATACATTTTCTGATACTTTTCATCAACTTCATTGGGAGTCAAACTAGTTCTAAGAAAACTTTGACCTACCATTATTTCAATTTTCCTTAAGTTTAGGCAATATGAAACTCATCGGTTCTTTAACAAGTTTTTAGAGCCTCCTTTACACCGACTTCTTATAGATTTTCTCATAGTGACGTCCTTTTGGAAAATAACCTCTTTTTTGAAAGTTTGAAAGGTTTTAAGAACCTTAAGATCTATCAAATTTTTCAAATAAAATGGACCCTAAAGGCTTTTACGTAATCGAGGAGTTACTAAAACTTTTGAAGCTACCAAAATAAGTTTAAATACTAATGAACATGAAACTTAACTTATGAACTTTAGAAAATTTTGAAATTGTCATTATAACTTAAAACAGTTATTTGGAAGAAAATGTTCATTTAAAGACAATAGTAGAAATGGTTGTTTCACAAACCTTGCTACCCATTAACATAGCTAGCCAAACTTCCAAAAGTACCAACATGAATAAAATTGGTTAATTATTGAAACTTTTGATGGGACCAATGACTGAATGGAGTTTTACTATGACATTCAAAATACTTAGAATATTATTTTAGTCAAAATAGGATGAAATTTTAAGGGTCATGACAAAAATATGGTAACAAAGAGAAAGAAATGTTATAAAACATTATAGTATATTGGTTATTGGACTGATGAGTACTATGTCCCTCTTATTTATCGTACTCATGATAATGAGGAGTATGTTCCTACTTCCTATACTCCTAGCCTGGTTAGGGATAACAATAAAAGAGGGCTCACCTTTGATGTTGGAGAGTCATCTAAATAATGAAAGGGAAAGAAGCGTAAATAGGGAAAAAGGCCAAATGTGTTAGTATGAAAACATAAGTGTAAGAGTCTCAAATGAATTTGTCACAATCTTATACAAAGATCCCTTTTAAAGAGTCAAAACCTTTCATAACTACCACCTTCTGGGAGAGTCACAATCATTCACAATAATTTCCTTCTGTAGGAGTCAATTCCTTATCCTTATCTTTTCCATTAATTTTCTCTTGATTCCCCTTTAAACTATGTCATTTCTCCTCTAACTTTGCATACACTTTCCTTCTTAATTTGCATCATCATATTCAGTTATATCTAAAATTATTCCTCCTCTACATCTGCATATACTCTCCATAAAATTCTTCTATAAACTCTTCTTACAATTATGCCTTCAACATTTATTTGATGATCTTTCCTTTTGTTTTCTCCTTTGTATATCTTCAAATGAAAGTCTAACATAAAATTTTGCTCCCCCTCAAATGTAGTCTACAAATTTTTAAAATATCTTCTCAAGGGTGGTGTCTCTTCAAAATTTTAGATTCCCCTTATATAGTCTTGATTGCTGATTTTATTTCTAATTAAAGTTTATTTCTGAATTCTTCTCTAATTCCAACCCGATTATTTTGCATTTCATTTTCCAATTTTCCTTTCTCAATCCATGTCCCTTTCAAATAAAATCTTCTCCCTTTTATATCTTATGTTGAGGGATTCACAAATCTTCACTACGTGCACCTTGACCTTTAATTAAACTTTAATAACTTGTAATTATATTTATTTATTTATATTAAAGCCAATTTAAAATATTTCTTTGGACAACTTTAAATGAGGAAAGATAAGTTCTAAAGTATCTTAGAAAGAAACTCAACAGGCAAAATATTTGATCCTTGATATGTAATTGGAACATAGATTTCTATAATAAATAAAATGTATGGAGTATATGCTCACATTTTGTGTGCATGATTCTAATTAAACAATTTAAAATTTATCTTTTACTTTACATTTAACATTGTGGTCATTTTATTTCTTATAATATACATGGACATAGATGATATTTTATGTCAAGGTTCTAATTTAATAGATAAGAATGATGGAGTGTCATGTTATTGAATTTATTTTAAAGGTATGATGAGTGTCAAGTTTGATTAGTAGCCAATTTAATAAAATTAGTCTGTACACATGGTGTCTAAGTCAAAAGGGACTCTAAATGTATTTATATATTTATTCACAATGTTGTAAACATGTATAACTAAGGAAAAATATATAATGTTTTCTCTTAGCATCGTTTATTTATGAAAACCTAATTGAAGGTGGCTTGTTGTATACATGTGTGTTCTTATTTAGTATCTTCTGATTGTCTATTTAAAAGTGATAAATACAACAAATTCACATATACTAAAAGGAAGAATAATTTTTTGTTAAATAATAATTAGAGAAAGGTTCAGAAACAATCATATAATATTCTTTTTTTTTATAGTTACTCCTCTTCCCAAGAATGATAAAAGTATATGGTCTACTGTAGAACTAATCTAAAATATCTAAAGCATTATTCAAGTCTAAAGATATCATGGTTGGATAGTACTTAATGCCTATGTTTTCAAACAAGTATAAGACACATTTCAAGTTATTGAGTCATAAAATAGGTCGAGTGAGTATGAATATAGAGCTATACATTTCGAGAACAAATGGAAGTTATATAAGAATCATGTATGTAGTATGGATATTTAAAATAAATCATGGATCATCTAATTATGTTGATATTTTGGTTAAGGATTAGTATTAGTAGCTATGAAAGTTTGATTAATTAATAAGGTTAATTTTATTCATTGTTGTGGATAATTGGTTGTCACATGTACATGAGATGAGTAGTGAACCAATCATCATAAAAGGAGGGTCTAAAATCCACATGAAGATAATTATTTATTCCTAATTTGCATGGATATAATTATGCAGTAACCAATCAGAGGAAAATCTAGTTAATATTTAACATACCCAAAAATTTAGTGTGCAAAATTAATGTAAAGCCATGATAAATTATTTGACAGATTGAAACATGTTATATAAAATAAACTCTGGTTTATTACACATAATTCTTTATTAGATTAAGTGATGAAGGGGACCACTTTGATACTAAATAAAATTAAGCAATGAAAAAAAAGACTTGGAGATCAAGCCCACCAAGTAGCATAAATGAAGAGTTTATAAGTTGTACATGTTATAAGTATTAAAAATAAAGTACTACTAGCAATCAAACCTTGGTGTGCAATGGGTACACCGAAGAGATATGAAATGTTTATTATGGTAAATTCTAATATTTCGCTTCGCAATTGGTAAGACATTTATCAAATAACTCTTTTTGCCAAAATGGAGATATGATAGCTTCAATGGAGAAGTGATAGCTTCAAATAAACTCTGGATCTACTCATAAACATTGAAGCATCAATACAATATAGTCTGAGGGGTTGGTCTAGACATTCTTTCTAACATTTTTCACATCCCACATATCAAGTCTGTGTTTACATGAGAGCTACTTATTTTTTAATAAAACCTTATAATCCTTGCTAAGCCTAGAAGCTTTGATGTTCCACATGCTATATGAAATATTTTGTATTTCCAATAAATTTTTTTGATCTAGTTAGTACCATAAAGTCCATGGGATCTATAACTTACTAAAATTATGAATGAAATATTTTAGCATTTTCTAGTTGAATAAATTCCTTGAAACACTAATTGCAAGAGGGTCTTAAATTTCCTAACAACACCTGCTAAAAAAATTTAAAAATAATATGAAAATACAACCCCCCTTCCATGGCACCAAAAAAAATTAGCCCAAACATCTTAAAAATACTAGATGGTTCCTTTGGAATAATACAAAAAGACAAGTTACTAGATGGTTCCTTTGGAATAATACAAAAAGACAAGTGCCCAATTCCCCTCAATGTAATGAAGTTTAGAATAATATTAAAAGACAACCCCCAAATTTCCTTCGATGTAACCTATTTTTGTCTCTTGGGTATAATATAACAATTACTAAGACAAAATATAAAAAGCTATCAGTTATCTAGTAATTGGAAACGATACATGGTGTGTCAATAGCAAGGTGTGGATACATTTGAGATGATCATTTAAGCTCTTCTGAGATCTTTGAAACATTAAAACCAAACTAAAATTCTTGCAATAAGAAGAAAAGGAGGATATTTTTCAATGAAAATTGAGGGGAATACACATTTAGAAACATTAAAAATGTAGCCAAGGCTTTTCTATTATAACCTTGACAAAATATTCAAACTCCTTTAAAAGAAGAGAAACATTATATTTTTATCGGGAAGAAAGGGGGATTGAAAATAATCCCTACACTTGGTGGTTATGGTTTTTTAATTTTTTATTCTTCTAAAGTAATCAAAGTACAGAGACTGAAGGGAAATAAAATAAAAATAGAATGAAGAAATCCCTTACCAACACTGAAAGATGCAAGTTATTGGTAGTATGTATCAACAATTAAAATGGACCACCCAACTAAAAGGGGCCCAAAGATGGTTTCAATTGTTGGCCCTCTACTACCAACCCCTTATAAAACCCTCCCTCCAAAACCTCCCAATAGTTGACATCGTCAACCAACTAGAGGAAAAAAATAATTCTTGATTTGTAGATCGAACTCAACAAGTGTTGTGTGGAAAAACATTGAATCAAGTTTTTCTACACTCAAAACTTCAAATTCCTCTTCCTTCCATCCCACTAATTGGGCTATCAAATTCATTAGGTCTATGAAATCCTTCATCTCTTGCACAATTAAAACACTAAAAAAATTATGAAAATCCTAATTAAAAGGATCCCCCTTTGATACAACTACAACCTATTTCCATGAATTTTCACGTGAAACTTACAAGGATGGCTTTCGTAGTGGAAACTATGTCCTCAAAGTTTCTCACTCACAAATAGGTACAAGCATGCATATAAGATGACAAGTTTGAAAGAAACACATCTGGATCACTGTTGTAGATAAAGCTTTGTCCAAGTGAACAAGAAAGGAAAATCCAATGGCTACTGATGCTTCAATGGTCTTGCAACACTACTTCGTCACTATAAGTCATTGATCATTGATATCAGTTCATTTATTAAAAATAATAAACTAAACTAATTCAACTCATATATTTTCACAATTACAATTAATGATTTAAGTCTAACATTAAAATTATACATATTTTTGTCATACGGAAAAAGTTCTAGCTGCAAAATAGTCATCGAGGTATTTGGAAGGTGGTGTAATTTGACTTTAATGCTTCTACCATCAAATGTTATTGCCATCAACTACCACCAATGGATCATCTCATGAATGAGAAATGATGTGTGAATTGACTAGCTCTCACTATGAAAGGATGTGTGTGTAAGATCTAAATTTGGTTTGTTTGGATCTCCTAGATAAGATTTGCATACTGATAATTACATAAAGAAAGAGATCCTAAGTCCAAATTCAATCTATTACACTTAATTGTTATGATAAGAAATGAAGGGTGTTTGCAAAGAATAATGAGATAAGATACCCACCTCAAGACATAGTAGATATGGAAAAACTCATTTTCTAAAGCCTGTGTTGATTTTCTTGAAAATCTGAAGGATGAGCCAAAACAAAAATGTCGAGATGAACAAAACCCAGAAATCTTTTTCTGATCTGACACCGTCTTGAGAAAAAGGTCAACCTTGACCCACAAATGTCACCCGTGACCCAATAATCTCAACCTTGACCTGCACTGACTTGAAAGAGAATATGTTTTTAGATCCTAGTAGATTGCTGAAAAGGGTATCTAGATCTAGTCTCAGATCTATCGTTCTGTACTTGTGACTCTCAAAAACAACACCTGAAAATGTCTAGAAAAGAGGGTTTTGGGGTGGCTATATAGGGTTTTGCCTTAGTCAAACCCCCGATTTGGTGATCTCCACTTCCATGAATAGCCAAATATAGAAAGTATGAGTGTGTGTATTTATCTTTTGAAAAGATTCTTTAAATATGCAATATCAAGATCTAATTCTCTAGATTAACAATCCTAACATAACATAGAAATGAGAAAGCATTACATAGATTTGAATATGATAAAGAAAGCATACCAAGCCCCCAAGGCTAAAGTATTCCTATCAACTCACAATCCATAATTTCTACCCAATGATAATGTCCTTTGAATGCTTGAATGTTGAGAATGGTAGATCTAAAGGGAGGAGCACCTTCTTTCTTCAATGAAGATCTATAATAACTTGTCCATCAAAATGCTTGAAAATGAATGTCATATGTGCTCCTAGATTTTCCTTCTACATAATAATCTTTCTTGTTTTCATCATCATTGCATCATGTCATTTCCCAATTTTGTTTCATGATCAAATAAAGGCAAAAGAGAATGTTTATATAGAGATCTCACAATAGGCCTCCTAGGGCAATGCAAGGAACCAAAATTCAAATTTCACCTTGAATCATGGTTCAGTTACAATCACCAACCAAGGAGGGGATATATTAATTCAAATATCAAAGAAAAAACTTCGGCATCTAAACTCGGGGACCTATTTTAAGTTTTAGACCCCGACAAGCTCCAGATTTGAAAGTAGGGACCAACACCCGACAGAGGTCAAGTTCAACCTTGCCCTTGACCTAGGTCAAGGTCAAACTCAACCCTGACCTAGGTCAAGGTCAACCTCAAACCTAATCTAGGTCACGGTTGACCTCGACCCTGACCGAGGTCAGGGTCAATCTTGACCCTGACCTGAGGTTTCAGGCAGGTCACCAAAAAGTATCTGTGGGATTCCTAGGTCAGCCGGGGACCTAGGAAGGTGAGGGAATATAAAAAGTTTTCAGAAAGCAGGCCTAGAGGCCTACAGAGAGAAGGATAAGGCCTAGGAGGACCAATACATAGGTCCTACCTAGAGAAAAGTGTCATGGAGAGGGAAACCCAGGAGGATCCATAAGATCCTAACCCTAATTTCACCTAAACATGTAGAATCAAGCACAAATGCATCCTAAATGTAAATATAATATGCAAACATACTAAATGAATGTGCTAAACCTACCAAAATGGAAGTGATTCCATTTTAAGATGATGCAATGTGTAATGATGAGATAATTATGGGAGAGGAATTGGTTGGGCTAGTCACGATTAGTAGCTAAGTGGAAGAAATGTTGTTCTAGGTAGTGTGAAATAGAGACCTTGCCTTTTCTACACTTTCCCTTAGAGTTCCAAGATAATAAAGATGATCCATTATTTCTTAGACAAATGGGAAATGATAAGGCACCAAACCCTACCAAATAGGCAAGGAGACAACTCATTTGGAAACTGGCAGAGTTAGCGATAGCTAGGTATGACAATGGAGTGAGGTAATTGACATTCATAAAAGCATGAAGGATAGAATATTTTTATCATATGTTATAATTGTAACTGCCCCAGTAGACATGTATTCAAAATGTGGAAGAATTGATAGGGAAAATGACTTGTTTGATAGAATGCCCAAAAGAAGAGTGGCATTGTCGACTGCAATTATTTTTGGGACTATTTTGTTCTTCTTTATTGTATTATGAATCACAAATAAATGCTTCCTATTCTTATCGGTCTTGAGAAATAAGTCAAATCAGAAGGAATAAAAGAAAAAACATTCGAGGTTCTAAGAATCAAGTTGGGTAGTTAGGGTTTTGAAGTATCTCTACACATAGATTGGGTTGTATGGGCATGAATTCCTTCTATGGCTCTCCTAAATCAGAAGATAAAACATTTTTCCTCATTCACTATGATGTTTTCAAATGCATTACTTTCCTTTAAACCTCTGATATTTATGGTCCTCACACTAACAAAATTGTCTGTAGGAAGATAGGGTACTTTAATTTGAATGTTCATTAATTTGATTCACACAATTTTAAATGGGATTTGTCTATGGATAGATTTTAGTTGGGATCATTTTTAGGTGATGTGTATGCCCTAAAAGGAATAAGAGATGAATTGAAGTTGGCTACTAAGTTTAAAGTAAGTTATGCATGTGGGGTAAGGGGCATTCATGAAGATCCTGTGGATGTTAATGCTTGCTGTGAAGGGAGTCTGAAGAGGCTTGATGGGGACCAAATCATTTTTTCATCTTCCTTTGGTTCTGTCACACATAAATAATTTTTTTGGTAGTTCTATTCTAAGCATTTTTTTGACTAAAATCCAAAAAAAAAGAATAATGGTACACCTAATCATTTATTGAGTAAGTAAGAGAAATGGAAAGCTTAGCTAGTCTCATAGCTACCTGTACTTACTGTTTATACTATCCTATTGAAGGAGATCTAGTGTTATTATGGAATACACCAAATCATATGAATGCAATGCATAAAGGGAGGTACTTATCTAACATACTCATTTGATGGTCCTGATAGGTGCAATTGTATTGCATTGGTGCTCAGATTATATGGACTATCGATTACAAAAGTGAACCCATCCATTTCATATAAGAACGCCTTTGGCATAAAAATAAAAATAGTCCATCAACGTGGTTTTAGTGTTAATTATCCTCCAATTGAATGTATGAACTTGGATGACATTCTTTTTTTAAGATTGAACTTTGTCATTATTTTTAATGTTAATATAAATCAATTTATGAAATTTTAACCATACATTTATTGTTACTCTTCAAAGGCACTAAGAGGAGGGGGTGAATTAGAAGACCTACAAAAATTAAACACTTCTTGAATAACTTCCACCACAACCAACATGCAAAAGAAAATATTACGTAGAACGTAAGAAGATAAACCATTCACAAAAAGTAAACTCAAGACACAATATTTTCGTTGTGGAAACCCTTATTAGAGGGAGAAAACAACATGTGAGATGACATCCATGTGACAAGCTAGTGTCCAAACAAATAACACTTTAAAAACATGGGTGGCAAAGGCAACACACAATTACTGCAAAAGTAATGTTGAAAAATAGTTTCTAAATGCACCCTGAGCATCTTGCAAGGAAAAAGGCTAATGCAAGGGCTGAAATAAACCTACACACATACTATTAGAATGTGGCTACAAAAGTGTAGGTAAAATTCAAAAGAGGTATGCAATTTTCAACTCTATAATTCATAATATATTCATCTAATATGTATTAATGGGTTTTAAAATTTCTATATAATATAAGGAATGTTTAAAACCATTATAATATATGGTAATTGGAGTGATGGAAATGATGAGTACTATGTTCATCTTATTTCTTGTACTCATGATTTTTGATGAAAATTATTCAATTGTGTATTGGGTAAAAGCACAATAATCTGTCACCCTTTTACAAAGGAAAAGGACGACAACAAAAAAACTGTAAAACATCAAGGGCATAAAATTCACATTTCTATTGAGAATTTGAAGATGATGTAAACTAATGAAATGTGTCAAATAGGCTGAATTATATGCCTATAATTTTTTTTAAAAAATTGAACCAAAATTAATATGTTTTTTGAATTTTTAAGGTCTATTTTTCATTTCGTGAAAAATATTGTAAATCAGAGAGTTTACTTCCCGCCAAATCATTATAAGTAAAACATTAGTTTTTCC
>MU228538.1:123669-140242 GCA_018584345.1 Thuja plicata | reverse complement strand
TTCTATTCTCTTCCCTTGCTGCTCTGCTTTCTGCCATTTGCTCTTTCACTAACTTGGCCAACTCTACATTTGTGATCCTCAGAGGGATCTCCCTTTCTCCTTCTTCCCCTTCAGACATGATGTCTTACCTGCACTCCACAAGATCCAAACCGCTTTGATACCACCTGATGCAGAGTGCAACAGTGGAAGGTTTGATCCTCTTAGACCTTTGAGGTCTAATGCTCCAAAAGACTTAAAACTTCAATAAGACTCCAAAGAGTGCTTCGACACTTTTCTTTGATTTTTATACCCCTTTAACAATCCTAAGAACAGCCACTAAGTTCACAAACACAATTTTTGTAACTTATCACAATGTATACTAGTCTTTTCCCAAAACAGGGCTACAAGGCTAGATTTGACAAAATTGGGATTTCTGACAAAACCTACTCCCAAAACTAGATCAAATGATGTAATATGAAGATTTTCAACAACCCAAACACTGTCCCACAAGACTAACTTATGATCTACTCCTGCACTCCAAGAATCTTCCAAGGTACACAGACCTAATAGGGCCCTAATAGGCTTGGTTTTCAAAGGAAGATCAATGAAATGGGTGCATAGATTGAAGATAGGTCTTTGGATCTCTTCAAGTTTATCTGAGAACACCTAATCCACCTTTAGATTACTCACTTTGTGCATATCTAACACTAGGTAAGCAAATTCCTATAATTCAAGACCAAATACATCCTAATATTTGGCCTAGGGCTTGCAAGCATAAATAGTTCCCTTCAACTTCTGACCTCTTGCTTCTGGAATCATAAAATAAATTCCTAAGGCTTCCAATTTCATTGGGTTTTGTTCAAAATGGACGGTATAGTCGCGATCTATAACTCCATTTGCCCAAAACCCTGCTGGAACTAGGGTTTCCTAGTAATTAGGAGAGAAACAACTCTAAATTTGCCCACAGACCTCCAAATCACCTCAAACCAAGTGCATTCGATAGATAACTCAACAAAGTATCCTCTCAAACCATTAAACCCTCACTCCCAATCTATGCAGCACGTGCAGAATCGAAACACCAGTGATTTTCAAGAAAAAAACCAGAGAACTTTATTGATTTCGAGTAAAACTTTATACATTCAACAACCTGTTGTTTTGGGAAGGTTGTATGACTCATATATAACTATCTTTCACCAATCAACTACCTTAGATTCAGTTGCAATCAGTTGAAACTTACTAATTGACAACTCTTAAGCATTTTTGTAAAGTTGCTTAGCAACTTTGAAAAGTTGCTCAGCAACTTTTTGTTGTTTTGACAATTCTTGCTTAGAGTGAAATCCTAAGGACTCTAGATTATCCTAGGACCTTATTTAACCTTATTTAAGGTATTACAACCTATTTCTAAATATATCCCTAAATACTCTAGTCAAAATGTCCCATAGGTCTTAAGGACTCAAGGTTTATAGAATCACCAATGAGCCTTAAGCCTTTACAAATGGACTTATATCAACATAACAAACTAAGATCTTATGATCCCCATCATGAGCCATTAGTGGAGATGAGTAGGAAGTATAGTGCCATGTTCATGCAATAGAAGGCTTAATAAATGCCTGGATGGAAACACTGAATCACTGAATTGTCTTGAAGCACTGAATTGTTTGAGTGCTCTGCACCAGGAAGGGGTCTAATAATTTGGCTGAGATATCTGCCCTCGTATGGTGTCTGAAGGTTGCATTTGATATTGGGATTAAAATATTAATCATAGAAGGTGATTCTAAAATTGTAATTGAGCTATTTAAAGGGAACTATACTACTGGCTGGATCCTGGCAAATGTGTTGCAAGACATCTGTTCGTTGCTCCTCAAGTTTGATGACTTCAACCTTTAGCACATTTACCATGAAGGTAACATAGTGGTAGACATGCTGGCAACCATGGGTCTTGTGGTGAATGAATTAAGATGTTGGAGAAACTTAAATTCTCTACCCAAGCATGTTATTTTGCTTGTGGAAAAAGAAAGCAAATTTAATGATGAATAACGAGGCTGATTTTGATTGGTCGAGAAAGATGGTGGGCAAGTTCACAAGGTGCCACATCATTTTAGATTTTAAAAGAGATATGGGATTTGGTTATATTAATTATTGCCAGCTTGAAAGATGGGCTATCAATGCCATTTTTAGAAAGACTATGAGCTTTTTCAAATTAAAAGAAGATGTGGAGCATAACACACGGAAGGGAAAGAATGTTATGACTGATGTGATTAATAGTTACATCAAGCCTTTATGGAATTATCATTTCTCAACATGCAAAGATTATTCGTTTATCTCGGCCAAACATGTGAAAAGTACGGGCCAACTTTGTGAGAAGGCGGACATTAAAACCACCTAGTTTTTTGTAAGGAGAAAAAAATTCCTACATTTGTTTGGTTGTTCACTCTGCTCTAGTGAGGGTTGTGTTGAACAAAGGAGGGAAAGGTGGGATGTTAGTTGAGACCAAGGAGGAAGAATTTCTTGAATACAGCTTGGGGATGGGCAGGGATATGGTGCGGGTGGAACCCGCTAGGATCGGGGATGAATTAATAAAAAATCCGTGCATTATCAACTACCTTAACGAGGGTGGTTTATTCCTATTCATGAAGCCTATGGGCGGCAGTGATGAACTGGTCTCTCTGCGGTTGGTAAAAAATTGGGATGAGTGCAAAGTCAAGATAAATGGAATAAATTTTGAGATTAATGAGGAGGTTATCGTGCAGGCCATAGGTCTCTCCATAGAGGGGAGAAAATGGAAGAAGATCACCAAAAGCCAAGATGACACCCATATGAAAAGATTCTCCAAAAAAATGGAGATTCCTGAATGTTTTAGGGGAGGATTCAACAGAATGACGTTGCCCGACCCATGGAATGAAATGTGCCTTATTTTGATGAAGTATATCGCTCTAGAAGGCTGCTTCAACACCTGTTACAACTACCATTTCCCTCTCCTTAACCACTTCAGGTACAACAATTACATCTCCTTTCCATTTTTTCTACTCCATTCAATGGAAGCTTCTATTTTGGAAGTCAGAGAAGAAATGAAATCCAGGCAGAATTATTGTATTCTCCATCAGGGCTTAATGCTATGCCTTTAAAATTTCCATTTAGCCCTCTACCTGCCTAGGATTGTTTCTCTCCATAAATTTATGTTGTATCTTGAGAATCCTAATGAGCTTCAAGTCACTCTTTCTAACCCCACGACTTCTTCCAAAACCCCTGTTTCCAAGAAGAATAAGTTGAGTTCAGCTGACAGTGACCAAATCACCATTGCATGTGAAGGAGAGGAGGAGGAGAACGATAGTAGATAGAGATCTAACAGAATCACTACCAAAACCAGATACAAGAAAAAAGCTGTGAGAAAGAGGTGCATTGATGAGGATGAAGGGGAAGAAGATTTGGAGGAGGAAGAAGATATAAAGTAGGTCACCAAGAGGAAAGCTAAAGTGGGGAAGAAAGTTAAGGTTGAGGAGAAAGAAAGGGAAAAAAAGAAGAAAAGCTCTATTGTGGATGGGTCTGTGAAAATTCATGACTCTCATGTCTCTGCCATTTTCTGTCTCCCTGCCTTTGACCTTTCAAAGAAAAAACTCTTTGAGGAGATGAAAGTGGACTCGCCGCTCCTAACTTCACAGTCTCCTAGCCCCCAGGTGGTTATAAAGATTGCCCCAGAGGACTCCAAAAAATAGAGGAGAAAATGCCTGATGTTGTGAGTGACACTCCCATTGTTACTGCTGGTCCTCAAGAGCCCCTATTTCTTTCTGACCCTAAGGTGAGCTAAAGTAAATGAGGGTGGAATTTAAAAATCTTAGGGAAAGCTTTAATAGGATTGTGGACTTTGTTGTGAAGGTCATGCATGCGGCTGCCACTACACTCCAAGTCCTTCATATGGAGAAAAAAAACCTGGGAGGTGAGTGAAAGGATGAAGAAATGTACCAGTTCCTTGCGGAGGACTAGCTTAAGCTCTTGTTGAAAGGTAGGGAAGGTAACCCCAAGTAGCTTCCTTTTCCTCTATTTATGGTTAACTTTTTTGCCTGGACTTTTTGGTTAGGCGATGTGGGCCTGTTAGATCTTCTGTTAATCTCAAGTTTTTGTAATTTGTTGTTTGTTACTGTTAATGCTAACTTTACCATTACTTACTACCACAGGCTGGTTACCAACCTCATGGTGAGGTTGGGGCCTGTTAGGACTTCCAGGCTGGTTACCAGCTCTGTGTTGGAGCTAGGGCATGTTGATTTTCTTTCTTGGTTTTTGGTTTTTAAAATTGGCATAGGCTAAGGGTTTTCTATGTGTGTGCTTTGCTAGTTGTCAGCACTCCTCATGCCAGTTTTATCTATTCGGGTCAGCCCTAGTTTTGGCTTCTTTTTAAAATAAAAAACAATATGTTTATGTGCTTTCGTGGAGTGAGCATTCACAGAAAACAACTACATTGTGAGCAATCAAAACAGGGTGTATTCATCAACTAAAGAACTCAAATGATGCTATGGTGATTCATGACTTTAAGAGAGTACAATATACATGCCCTTAATGCAAGTTTCATGTGATGATTTTATACAGAGGAATTTAACAAAATATGTCTTATTCTGGTATGTTGGAATATAATGTTCATCATGCATACAGAGAATACAATCATGCTTGTGGGATATGCATGTTTAATAAGGTTCCTGCTATAAGTATTGCTCATGGGAGTCATGAGCCTGTGCTCAAACCCCATGGGTGGTATCTTATATGCAATTAAATAATAGTGTGATTTTTACACTAAGAGGGATCATACTTTGAGAGTGTTTAAACATGTAATATTTTCATTTTTTGATAAAAGATGCTCACAGTTTTACCAGTACATAATATTTTTTTTGTAACATTACAAACATGTTGTAAAAGAGGAAAAAAGAAAAATTTATGTGTTTCTCAGACAATGAAGATAAAATTCGGCCTTGACAAAGAGAGACATGTTTTGTGCTCATGAAAATATTGTCATGTTTGAAAAAATTAAGTGGAGTTTAGTTATGTACAACAAGATAGCCATGGAGGAAGCCCAAGTTCATCTTGCAAACAAAAACACTGACAAGATTGCACATGTTTGAGTTCACTACTAGATTTACCATAACAGCCTTGTGGGTGTTCCTATTTTGTTTCTATTCATCAAAAAATAGTGAGCAGTAATGAAGAAAATGACAGTAGACAAAGCAAGCTCAAGCAAAACTCAAGGTAAAGTAATAGTTCATGCTACAATGATGGAGTTGACACAAGAAGTAAGCAAGAGAAACCCTAGTTTGTTTCTAAAATATGCAAGTCTTTTTAAGAGCCCATAACAATAAAGTTACTAGAACCTGAGTTCTTTAAAGATATGCAAAAGATTGCAACTTGCTACAATAGAAAGCATTTATTTCATGTAGAAGTTGCAGAGGATGTGAGGGTAACGTATCTAGGGGAGAAATGACAAGAAGACTGAGTTTGAAATGCAGAAGAGATGCCAAGTGTCATGGGTAAAGGCCAGTAGAAGAAATGGAGCCCAAGCTTTATATGTTCCACTAGAGAATGTCGTAGCCACTACAAGCTTCATTCATAGTTTTCCATAAATTGGGAATGATTCTGAAGCTGTGGCTAAAATATGCCAAGTTTTGAGACCGAATTCCATGGGTAACTCCATATCTTTCAACCACATCTTAGAATTAGTCCAAGCTTACGGTGGTTGATTCAAAACCTATCAACTCCAAGCCCAAATTCAAAGCATACATCCAACACCATATGTTATTGCATTAAAACCTCAAGAGCCCGAGCCATATAGATTATTTCTCATGTGTTGCTATGCAATAAAAGCCACTGGTGTTAACTCACTGTTTATAGAGCCCAATTTCAAGCAAACAAAACCCCAAACACCAACATCTTTGAAGAGAAAATGCACACAAGGCGCCACATGTTATGGAAAATAGAGGTAAAAACTCACAGTTTCCCATAGATCCTGAGAAGCCCAAACTTCTTCACATAGTCAAGATACAGATACAATGCCATTAATCATGGCTTCCAAAGTTCCAGATTCAAACAAGAATGGCAGCCCCACAGAGAAAACCCTAAGTATAATGAGATGAATAAAAACTATGCAATGTGTTTTACCCAGTTTTTGAATCCATAGCCAACTAGAGTTAATGTATTGTCAGTTCACAGTGCCTCGACATTCCCCAAAATAGTGCCATGATAGTACTTTTGTGGCACAAAGACAACTATTTATCTTTTTAGTGGGTGTGATCATGTAAGCTATGAGTTATGGTCGAGCATAGAGCTGGAGTTATCTTAACTTAGCTAGGCTATGGTCAGGTTGCTTGGGAGTTAGGGTTTGTTCTTACTATGGTGTCGACTTGGGAGTTGGGTTTTCATACTATGGTGTTGGGTTATGTGTTGGGGTTTATGCATTTAGGGGTATGCCTATTTGATATATCATGTAATAAGGTTGGTGAATGTGTAAAAAGATGTATCTTTTATGCACCAACTTTAGGGGCCATGTTTAGGGCTAGACTTAGGGCTTGATTTATTGCACTCATTAAGCCTTAGGATTGATGATTTTCTATTTTAGAGTACTTTTGGACAGATATGATTTTTTCAAAATTAGGCCATATGGGCTATATAGTGGACCTTTTACTTGGGGTTTAGGGGTTGCAAGTTTTGGAGAAAGGGATAAAAGTGAATTCTTTGTTCCTTGATGCCTTGGAGATCCTTTTGTAACCACTTTATCAGATTTTGGGAAGAAATAGAGCATATGATTCATTGCCTTATATATTTTTTGAGCTTCAAAATCTTGTTTTCATCTTTCTTTGCAAGTGTTTATTTAATTGATATCCAAGAGAAGTGAGTGTATCCATATTCCTCCTCAAGGTGATCAACAATTCAAAGCCTTGTAAGGAATTTGTATATTTGTTGACTGGTCAAGCTATTTGTGGTTCAACCCTAGTAGTGAGATTTATTAGCCTATATGTTGAGCAGAGATATTAAGTATCAAACCTTTGATATATGAGTAGGAGTTATTGTTTTATCTCTCAAGTAAATTTTGAACTCATTTTTGGTGTATCACCTCACTTTTACTTCCTTTTTTGTTTCAAAAATTTCCTCCTTCCCTTTTCCCATTAATTTATCAATCAGGAGGTGATATCACATATAAAATAGGAACCGACCTAGAATTCGGAGACTCCTCATTCATAGTCCACCCACAACTAGTGAAGGTTTCCATTTTTAGGATAGAGTACTGTCAAAGCCTCAATGCCTGAGTTTGGGTGGTAATTCTAAACCTCAACACTCAAATATTATGAAAAAACAAAGTGCACAATCAAACCATATCTATTCAACCTCAGCTGTCACATGGCACCATCACATTGGGCAATGTGACTGCTTTAAAATTGTCAACATTGACACATGGCATACCTTGATTAGGAAAAATCAAGCACAAGACTAACTTGTGTCATCTTTGTATTACCATAATGTCTTCCACATCAACATCCAACCTGATTGTAGTGTTGATAATGTCATCAAGTCAACCCATTTTACTTGCAAATTATCACCGTCTTTATCTTGAGCATATAGACTCTGATCAAATCCTTTCAAGTTACGTTGGATTCATTTTACTGAGCACATCGATATGGTGCTTCTTTATGGAGCATTTGGAATACTTCATTTTTTAGTGAAAATATTCACCTAGATTAGTGGTTGGTGGTATATTTTGTTACTATGGAAGGGGAGGAGGCCCGCATTGAGGAGGTTTCTAAAGCTATGTCAATTCTTGGGTACTCTATTTTGTCTCTCCCTATTCGCAAAATATTTTCTTTTGTGGTTCTATACATTTTGGGTATCTTTCTTTTTGATAAGGGTTTCATCTTGCTTGTGCCTATTGGGTGCTTTGAGTATGTTTCTTTTCTCTCTATTAGTGATTGTGGGGTTCAACGTGGTGGAATGAGGTGTTCCATGGAGCTAAGTGTGTTATAGCACATTTTTTTTTTCTTCTCTCCTAGTCACCTGGTGATGGTGGATTTGCCCTATTTTTCTCTCATGTTTCACTTATCAAGGTATTTGTTTATCTTGCCTCCTCCTTGGTTAGTAGTTTTTGGCCCTTTGTGGATTTTTTTTTGTAGTGGAAGATTTGTGGGTCATTTAAAAATTTTCCCTAGTTTTGTTGGATAGTTGTTTGAATTTTTGTCCTTCCCTTTTCTTCTTTCTTTGTTGTCGTCAAGTAGGGGCAAGAAGTTTTCAAAGGGCCTTCTTGGCCTTGTGTGTTTTTTTTAGTTAGAGTTCTATTTTAATAGGGTTGCGTGTATCCTTGCTAGTGCTTAGTGTTGTCTATGTTCTGTTTAAAGTGGATTGTTCACTTTTGTGGCTAGATTTGTCCCTTTGAGGCTCCCTTTCAAGTATATTTTCCTCCTATTGAGGTGGGTTATCTTCTTATATCTACATTGTATGAAGGAATCATTTTTCTCTTTCTCTCTTCTTTCCCGTCTCTTATAGAGGTGGTAGTGTACCCTATTGAGGTGGTGTATTTCTTATATAAATATTTTATTCATAGATCTATGAGGTATTCTCTTATATGTGGCTTCTCGAGTGAAGTTTCAAATTGGGTGTTGAATTCTCTTCAGGTTGTCTCCTCTATGACTACTCCTATGGTGGTTGGATCCTCTCCTATGAAGGTGGAGAGGAGAATCACATGTGTGGAGTGGACTAGTTGGAGTAATTCCTTCACTGAAAGCTATATTTTGGTTTTGGGAGCCATTTCAAACCCTAATTTAATGGTTTTGAGAGCATTTTAATACCCTTTGGTTCTCTTCTTCCAGTGGGATAATTTAAGGTTAACAGAACCTAGTAAATGCCTTGGTTAAGGGAGCTTGGACTGTTTGTATTTCTTCTATTGGGAATTTATTTTTATATCTAGTTTCTACAAAAAATAAGGGTTATGGGAGCCTTGTTAAAACTCATAGATTTTCAGGGTGTAGGTACCTAGTAACACCCATGGTTTTTTGTTATTAAGGTCAGTGAAGCCTTTCAAAACCCTTTATTTTTAGTTTTAAGACTTCAGCCTATTCTTACTTCATCTTGTTCTTTATAAGATGATATTATTCTAGGCTATTATTTTTCTGCTATTGGTTAGTTATTGTTAATAAATGTTTTACCTTATGTAGTTGTTTGTTTATGTTGGGTTCGAGATCCCTCTCAAAATATATTTATAATAGATTTTGAGTTCCCCCTCAAAAGCTTTTTCCGCTAATAAAAAATAGAATAGACATGATAATTTTATGTTATTGTATTGAGTTGAGGTTTAATTTATTTTTTCCCTTCCAATTTGTACCAAAAATTCAATCTTTAATTTGTTAATTATAACCCCATATCCAATAGTGTTCAAGGAAATATCAATGATAAAGTTCTCCCACCTTTTCATTATTACATAAATTTCTTATATTTTTGTAATTATATTATAATTAGTTTAGATTCTTGACATGTTATCTCTTAATTAAACTCAATCCAATTTAAAATTGTGAATATAATATTTTCCTTCTTGCATGAATTGCATAAAGGTAAAAATAAATTATTTGATTCATATTTATACATGAATACACATGAGATCACTCGTAGTTTAATTATCCTTTTAGTTTCTAATAAATCTATATAAAGAAGCATTTGTAATGAATTCATTATCTCTATTATTTGAATCGAAAAATCCTTGATCATGTGATTGAAAAGTTATGTAATCTCTTTGAATAAATAGAAAGATTTATTATTCTATAACAAATTATCACTATTAGATCAATAATACCTTTATTGTTATTATCCTGAATAAAGTGGGTGCTAACAAGGTGACAGAATTCAGACCTATAAAAGTTGTATTACGGTGTATAAAATCTTGTCAAAACTAGTTGTTAAGAGAATCAACCTAGTTCTGGACAAACTTGTTCACCCCCACGAGAAAGTTTTTTTTCCCTATTAGACAAATTAGTGGTGTTTTTATTATTGTCCGTGAATACCTTCACTCTATGGAGAAATGGAAAAAGGAAAGCATGATCTTAAAACTTGATATATCGAATGCCTAAGATATGGTGTGCTAAAATTTTCATTATGTTATTCTCACGAAATTTGGATTTGAAGGTAAAATTGTATATTTGATAGAGGCCTTCTTTCATTTTCCAAAGTATTATGTCCTTGTCAATGGTTTCTTCTCTTCTTCTTGTGGGCTTCATCATGGATACCCTCTCTCCCCTTATCTATGCATCTTCGTGGTAGACTCTCTTGGTTGCAACAACTCTAAAAAGGTGGAGGAAGGTGTTCTTAAGGGTTTCAAGAAGTCTTCTTCATCTACTATGGTTTCCCATCAACAATTCATAGATGATACGATTCATATGGGTGTGGCTACGGCCTCAGAAGCTTTGGGTTGGAGAAAATTACCATAGGACTATGCGTGAGTGTCTAGGCAGAGAATTAATCTTGAGAAGAGTGTCATCTATTTTTTCAACATGCTGCTCAAGTTCTAGAATAGAATTGTGTTTATTATTGATTGTCAAATTGCTAGTCTTCCTTCCACATACATGGGAATGCCCCTTTTGGTTGGTAAAAAGGATAATGCAGTCTGGCCTTGCATGCTGGAATGAATACAAATTAAACAGACATCCTGGAAGGGTGGCCTTCTTAGTAATGTGGGGAAGCTCAAAATGCTTACAATGGTAATTTGAAACACCTCCACCTATGTTATGTCTCTTTTCCATATTCTGATCATGCGGGTTAACAAGCTTGAAACCATCAAAAGGAGATTCCTTTAGTAAGGAATTAAAGAGAAGAAAAGATTATCTCTAGTGGATTGGGAAATTTTTGGTACCCCTAAAGAGAATGAGGGTTTAAATGTTTGTAATTCACATACTATGAATTTTTCTCTCATTTGCAAAGTCAATTGGAATCTAATGAATGATTCCTCATATTCTTCCAATGTTCTAATAGCTAAGTATATGCAAAATGATGTTGGTCCATTTTTTCTTGAACTACCCCTACCTCTCGGGTTTAACATATGGAATACCTCTCTAAAATCATTCCAACTCTAAGACAAGGTTGCATCTAGCACATTGGTGATGGTCAATTGGTTATATTTTGGAAGGACCCCTAGATTTCACATCCCCCTCTTGAATTCCATCATTTTTCCCCATCTTTGGAAACTTACTTAACTGGTAAACTGGGTTCCCTAGTGTGTGATTAAATTGGGATACTTCTTCTTCACCTCCTACTTGGACGATTGACTCTTTACAGTTTGATGCATCCCTCAGATTGGTGACCTTTCAACAGCTTAAGATCCTCTCTTCATTTAGAATTTATAGAGTTAACCAACATGATAAGTTTGTTTGGAGTAAAATTTTGAATGAGATTTATTTGGTGAAAAGTAGTTTTTACCTCCTCTCTCCCTAGTGGGCCCAAAGATCTGACTGATCTTCATTATTGAGCCTTGAAGCATTGCCCAAAGTCTGTTTCTTCTTATGGATGGTCTACCATAGGAAAATTTTCACAGTAGATAATTTACAAAAGAGAGGGATTTAGTTGGTCAATAGATGTTCTCTTTGTGAAAATGATGCGAAAAACATTGATTATCTTATTTTTACTTGTCACAATTCTTGGCCACTTAGACAGAGATTGATGGCTTTGATCAACAGATAGTGGGTTTGGTTAGACGATCCTTAGTTGGCTTCCTTGGGATGGAATCCCGCCACTTCACACTGTTTCACAACCAAATTATGGTGGCATTCTCTTTTGTATGCGAGCTAGGATTTATTGAAGGAATAGCATAATCAGGTTTTTAGGGATAAAACTACTTGCGAGAAGGATTTGTTATTTTTCCATAGTCAACAACCTTGAGGAAATTATAAAAAGATATATATCATATTAATCATAAGACCCCCCATCCTCTTTGGATTGGGATATTGCTAGAAACTAGGTGCTAATAAATTGTATAAAAATGTATAAAGCTCCCCCTATGGGTCTAAGAAATAATGTTAAATGGTCCCCTCTGATCCTAGATGACTCAAATTAAACTTTGACGGCTCTTCTCCTAGTAATATGGGACAAGAGGGATGGGGTCGTCTCATTAGAGACATGTTGAATGACATCTTGGCTGCATTTTTTTATGAACTTGTTGTCCCAAGCTACCCATGTGGAAAAGTTCTTTGTGGCTTTTTACGGTGTTGACCTCACTGTAAAGCGTGAATTCAATAAAATTATTATAGAGGGTGATGCCAAGAATTTTATCATTATGTTGACAGACAAGAGTACCTGATGATGTGAAATGAATGATTTTATTACTAAAATAAAATATCTTTTGAACACAACGGATATGTATAAATGCCAGCACACTTTTTGGGAAGGAAATGGGGTTGTTGATTGGCTGGCGATGATGGATCATTTTACAAAAAAACTCATAACTTGGAATTTCATGTAAGATCTCCCACATGCACCTCATGCAGAGATTGCGAAGGATATTGCTAAGATTGGAAATAATGGTACTTACACATAAGTTTTTATGTTGATGGAAAATGCTAGGTACTATATTTGGGGTTCAAGATTTGGCTTTTTTTCTCTGCCTCTATTCTGATTTTTCATTTCTCTTTGTTCTATCATTCACCAAGGTTTTGTCTCTATTTGCATTATGGAGGCATATCTTAATCAAATTATTCTAAACTCTTGTGTGTAGTTCAAAAATAAATCGATCCTATGGCCCATTATCCAAGAAGGTCATTTGGATCAGTACGTAGATGATATGAAGGATTTCACCCAGATCTGGTAAAGAAATGTCTTCATTGTTGGGATGATGGAAAGGTGTGCATTACTGGTGTGTCTTTTGGAGTTTGTATGGAAACCATAGTTTTTTTGAGGAGTTTGTTAATGGAGGGGAAATCTATGCCTCATAATTATAGTGGTCGCTACAAGCTAGGTTTGAAGTGGTTTCTTAGCCCTGGCGAAAAATATTACAAGATTGCAAAATGATTTTAACAAACTTGAGCAGCTCGGAGAGTGGAAGGAATTTTTCATGGTTCTCATCAAATTCATTATGTTGGAGGGAAGATTTAAAATGTTTCATTCTCATCCCTTTCCTATTCTAAATCATTTCCATTGTGATTTCAAGTTCAATTTCTTGCACTGGATATTTTCCTCTTTATCTCAGTCTGTGTCGAAAGTGAGAAATAACGGTGGGCTTCCCCTACATCAAAGGCTCATTCTTCACCTCTATAATTTACATTCTACCCTTACTCCCGAGGCCAACCCTGACACTTCCCTCACCATTGAGGTGAATAACCCTAAGTTCACTCATGTTCGCCAGACGGCCAAAATCACTCCTTCCCCTCAGTCTACTAGAGTCAACCCCCTACAAAAGACCAAATGAAAGGCCTTGGGTATTCAACAACCCATCAATATCCCTGTTGTGGTGTCTGAGGACTTTCTCAACTCAGTTAGGATGGTCTCGTAAGAATTCTTCTGATAATTTCTCCACCTAGTCTATTAACCCTCCTCCCCTATTTTGGCTCCTCATGGCTACCCTGGAGATCCTATCATACCACAAATAATTATCCCTCTGTTGTGCTCAAGAATGTTTCTTCTGAGGATCATTATGACTTGGATTCTGTCAGGAGAAACATGGATGAATTGTTTATTTTTTATAATAGACAGAATGTCATTACCAAATGGTTTCTTTTGTAACTACACATTTCCAAAAAGAAGATAAACAAGTCGGAAGCTATTGTTGAGGCAAAGAAAAGGGTAGGTGACTGGACTCATGGCAAGGGAGATGCGACTATGTGGGATGTCGTTGATGATTTTTCCCAGAAGCTCAATAATTGGGAGATTATGGAGGATCAAATTAAAGAGCTTAAGAACCAAATTCCCACCGAAGAGGAGAAGAATGAGATGGTTAATGCTCTGGCCAATGTTAAGACTAACTAGACCTAGTTTAACAAGAAACTCCTGGACCCGATGACCTATAGTAAGAAGATGATGGAAAAGACTTCTCTTTCCCTCAATACTTTATAGACGATGTTGGTAGAGAAGAAGACTAAATGCAAGAAAAGAGAGGAAACATTTTAGGTGACTCTCACAGGTAATGAGGCATTCGCGGATCCTGCTACAGGTCGTCCTCCCAAACAAGCTTCTTTCCTAGAAAAGTAGAAGAAGTTGAACAAGTATTGGAAAGGGGTTCCTCTACCCCCCGTATAGTGGTTGGTTGTCTGGTACTATGTGATGGTTTTTGCTTTTTGGTTATGTTGACAAGAGTTTTGCCTCTTTTTTAAGTTATTTAGTTGAATTCACTGCTTGTGAATTATTTGTGTTGTCTTTCAAGCTTGATGTTACTTTAATTGTTGGGTTCGGGCCCTATCCCATCTGATTTAATCATAACAAATTATCACTATTTATTTAATTTCCTCAATAATTAGCATATAGTTTTATTGATGTGTTATTTGTATGTCTCAAAAAATAACTCATATTGACAAAGCTTAAATATACTAGAATTCAAATGTATTCATTTAATGTTAGGAAGGAAATGAGCTTTTGCAACCTACGACCATCTATTTTTAATTTTACATATTGGACTACCTCATACTCCTTGTGTGAGAGGCACCTAACTGTACTACAAAATGCTGAGTACATAAATTACCCCCTATAAAATTTGAACTTCTTTTTAAAAAAAACAAGTTCTCCAACACTAATCCAATTCAAATTGTTAAAAACACAAATATTATACAACTGAACTTTAAAAAGATTGAATATATTGTTAACGTACATAATTTTTGTACTCGACCTGACGATCATCATAAACTGTCAGGCATTTAATCGTTCGCACTGAAAAACAATTTTAAAAGTAATCCACAAACTATCACAAATATAAAAACATCAAAATACGAATCTTTCGAACTACATGAATGATGATTAAGACCCTAACAGTAAATTGTTTTATAATACTTACCTCTATTCATTATTTGGACAGGCAAGTTGCTCTGTGCCCAGATCGATCTTTCTTTTGAAATCATAACACGAAACAATCTAAGAAGCGAAAAAAGCCATACAATCGTCCTTCAGGATTGTTCCAAATATATGCAGAATGGTTCAATTATAGAAACAATTAACACTACTATTTCTAATAAGCCTTAGTGAGCTGTGTAAAAATGGCCGAGGACGAGTACTCATCAACAGTGAAAGAATTATAGCGAAGAAACAGATGCGCCACCAGAAGCCTGGCGACCATAACAACAACATCCTTCCCCGCGCACTGTTTATTATCAACCGTCGCAGCCTCCGTCTCCCGCCCATTAGACCACAGCACATACTCCAACAACTTCTCCCCTTCCTCTCCCATAAACCTACCCGGAACANAAACTCCTCCGCATTGGCGAAAACACGAGGATCCTTCGTGGCAAGTGGCTGGTACCCACAAAGCATCTCACCTTTCTTCACCTCATACGCCGCATCATACGACTCCACCAAGAAATCCTTCTTCGCCCGCCCGTACTGCAACGCCACGGGCGGGTCCATCCTCAGCACTTCGTACACTACAGAGCGCACAAGCGGCATGCACTCCAATGCCTTCATATTCAGCCCACCATTCCCATCCACTGCTCCGCGCACTTCTTTGACAATCTCTCTGTGCAAATCCTTCCCCGCCTTGGCAATATACTTGACAATACTGGGGAAAAAGATGAGCATTCCCCCGAAGGCATTGAAGCCGAGGTTGAATAGGAGGTCATGGCAGGCCTCGTCTCTTGGAAGCCCTAAATCCTTAACTGCCAAATCGAGAAGCGCGGATCCGCGCTTTTCGATGAAATCGTAGAGCTTCTGATAGTTCCCGGAGACGAGAGCAAATGGGAGAGGAATGGAATGTATTGTGAGCTCATCGAGAACCTTGGGCAAAATGCCAGAGCTGGCAATTGGAGCAACTTGCGGGGCGAGCCAGGTGGTAACATAAGTTGGTCCATCGGTGCCCAAACTTCCCGGGCCAGGAGCCACGGGATCTGCCCCGATGAGAGCCCGGCACAGGAAATTGAATATCAAATCGTCCACCTGCCCGCTGAAAGACGCCTTCCCTTCTTTTTCGAACTCTTTTTCGATTTCCACTGTGAGCTCGTCAAATGCCCGGGCGAATTCGGGCAGGATCCTGGGGCGAGCCATTTTGAGGACCTCGAAGGAGAAGGTCTTGAGCTTGCCGTGAGTTTCCTCCGAGGGGTCCTGATACACACCTGTGCGATAGCCACCGGTGAAGTCCGTGCTGGGCATGTAGTTTCCGGTGAGCACGTTTGTCTTGTCTACTTTGGTGAGATCGAAGAGCGTGGGGAAGGTCTTTGCATCGAGGAGCATTATAACCCTAGGGTCCGATACGATGGGTGGACCTGGTGGGATGTTAACTCTGAGTACAGTGCTCTTGTATTTCTGTATGCGGGTCTTGAAGAAATTCTCGGCTCCTTCTGTGACGAAGTAGTCGAAGCGGTCGGCAATGGCGCCCACTAAGGGGAGGCCATATGACCCTGGGATTTCCTTCACCGGAAGACCCGAGGAAACCCCGGGCGTAGCCATGCTCGCAAAT
>MU228538.1:108161-118806 GCA_018584345.1 Thuja plicata | reverse complement strand
GATTTCAAATAAATAAACAATGAAAAGAAGAATAATAAGGCTAATTAGAACATTATTAGATTAATCAGGAATCACATGCAAATCCAGAATATTACTTCATGTTTGGCTAAACTATAACAGAATAAGTGCAACTATAGCTTAAAAACAAAACGATCAATTTTTCAAAAATAAGCATAATGTGAAGTGGCCATTGGTTTAATAGTGAAGTTGCTTGGCTTAAAAAGAGCCCAGCATTAATGAGGTAGGGATTGTACTACTGACATACTAACATATATGATATGTTAGATATCCCTCATCCTTGATACTAAGTCAAGTAAGTCTTATTAACTTGCAACCAAATAATGGGGTTTATTTATGACTTCCAAATTAAAAAATAGTGATAAAAACTAGCCTAAGCATGTGCCCACAAGAAAGAAATCAACTTCAATGTTATTCAACAAAAAATATGCACAATTAAATGAAATTATGATAGAAGCAAACTAGCAAGAAATAAAAATCTATGTTTTCATTTATTCTTCTTTTTCCCTCAGAGAAATGGAAAATACCCCAAAACTTTTGAGAAGCCCCTTCTTGAGTCCTTGTGACTTTCAAAACATATTTCATTATACTCTAATCAGTTTAATTACTTTAAATATTCTTATGACTAATGTCTTAGGAATTTTAGGAATAAAAATTTAAATGGGACATTCAAAGTCACAAGCAATGTTAGTCAGCACATGGTATTGATAGACTTTGACAACCACAAAATTATTAGAGCTCAACTTCCAAAAGTCATTATCGTAAGTATCTTTACCTTGTGGACTACAAAGTACAATTATTGATATATTTTTGTCTAATGTATTAATAACAAACATTGTAGATTGTTTTAATGAATTCAAAAAATTGTAGTCTTGAGGGAAATTGAGCTTGCAACCTTGAATCAGGCTTCTCATGGAGAAATTAAGCATGTGGACCTTATCATCAAGGCCATTCCTATTCAACTTGTTTGATACATTGGAGAGACAAAATATACTTTGCAGATTCCAAAAAAAATCCTAGGATCTCCCGGTGCCAAATACCATATGAAGGCACATTAAAATTCAGGTATGTCACATATTTAGATCTAGTTAATGCATTGAGATTCAAGGTGTTAGAGATTCACTACAGAAAAAAGTTGGGTGTTGATTTAGCCTTTGTCTGATCTCTCAATCTTGACAACCAGAAATATTTAACCTCTAAAGTGCAGATTTTTCCTGTTAATAAAACTATTTTTAGATGATCAGATGTTATTGGGGTAGGCTTCATGATGGGCAGCCAAAACTACAAAGCTCCAGCTTCATTTTGAACTAATTTGTAGGTGATACATATTTTGTTGGTAAGTATATCCTATTACTTACTGAGTTTATGGTTAGTGATAATAATTCATGATGTGACTATCTTTTATTTCTTACTTTGAGTTTGAATCATTGATACCAGGTGATTCAATGCAATCTAACAACCTGAACTCAATTACAATTATTTTTATGTCAATTGGCACAGTTGTATTAATTATGGTGATTTCTTGTTTGGGGTTTTACGCCTTGATGTAGAAAATAAGGGTTGATGGGAAAATTGAAATGCACAGACCATTTGGTATTGTATGCCTACTAAATTTGCATATGATTTAGCATTTCTTAAAGAATTTAGTTTCAGGTATAGAACTAGTACAACTATAATGTGTTGTGCATGAGAGTTGTTTCAGCTAGCTAGGAATGCAAAGAAGAATGAGGTACAAGTGTTCCAAACCATAAAGGTGCGAGAATGTTTTCTTATATGAGCTATAAAAAGCTACAAATAGATTTGTTACCATGAATGAAATTTGTTATGGAGCATGTGGCAAAGAGGAGGAACTCCCACAAAGGATGGGTGGCACAACCCACCTGACAAACAGGTAAGGATTTTTTTAAAATCCTTGCTTAAGAAATGAAGCTTGTCCATGTCTAAATAGATTCTTTCACTTTTCTGCTCATTATTCATGCCATGCACTATATTAATTAATATTTTCAACATATCTCATTTCTGTAAATAGGATTGAATTTTATATTTATTCATTTTATTTTAGAGTTATTTAAAAGCACATTTGGATTTGATTTCAGAATAAATTAAAGTACATTGATGCCTAAACAAATCACATTCTCTAGTGAACCTAAATATTTAAGGTTTAGTCAGTTTAAATTAAAATAGCTTTGAAAATTTAGGCTATTTGCCCCTGTGGACCTGCATACAAGTCTGTACCCCCTATGGGCTATTTTCCACTTTCAATCAAATAGCTTCATATAATATATTCAAAAATTACATTTGTCATCTGAACACTAATATTGAAAGCTAAATTATAATTGACAGAAAATTCATTTAATAATGAATTCAGTTAGCATGTTTAAAATAACAATATATATTTGTGTTTCCTTGCATGAAATTATTTGGCATTTGCTATCCATTGTATTTATTTATTTATTTTTCAAATGTAATAGTTGCCATCACCAAGCTAGCTGTAGGATGTGTAGGTGGAAATTTTACCAAAAATTACATAAACTATACAACTGGGAGTCTTGCAACTGGGAAAATTTAGGTGACAATTGAAATACTAAATTATCAGATCTCTCCCCAGAAATTTAACTTCAGTCTTGCAAGTCGCAAAAATGTTAGGTGACAGTTCAAATAATAAATTATCAATCTCTCTCTAAATGACATTTCAAATAATAGATTATCAAGCTCTCTTCAAGAAATTTAACTTCAGTCTTGCAAATGGGCGTGACAGTTCAAATAATAAATTATCAATCTCTCCCCTAAACTTTAATTTTAGTCTTTCAATTTGCAACAAAATTAGGTAACAATTCATATTATATATTATTAATCTCTCCCACAAATTTAAATTTCTCTTCCAATTTGTAAAAAATTTAGGTGACAGTTCAAACAATAAATAACCAGTCTCTCCCCCAAAATTGAACTATCGACCATTGCAAATGATAGAAATATTAGGTTACCATGCAAATAATAAAATAACAGTCTTCTCCCATGCATAGAGACAAACATGCATGCATCAAAATGTCTTAAAAAAAAGCAGCTTTCATTCTGGGCTTGCTTAAAATTGTCAGTTTTGCAAGTGGGAAAAATTCTAGAGGACAGTTCATATAATAAAATATCAGTTTATACCCTAAAATGTAACTCAGTCTTGGAAATGGGGGAAACTAGTATATTGATATTTTAAACACATCTTTAAAATACTCACTGAGAGATATCAGTCTCAAGTTATCTATTTGCATTCTAGGCAAATCAGTTAAATGCTTATGTAAATTAGCATAATTTAGCCTAGATTTAATATGCAGTATTTTTGTGAACTCTTTCAGGTTGTGCAGTTTTTCAAACATGAAAGGTACATATTTAATTGAAAGATTGGAGTGTATTCCATAGAGCTCAGAGTGCATGCATGTTACCCCATACAATATTTCTGATAGGTAAATTTGTGCGACTTTAATCTTTTCCATTTCTATGGGCATATTTAATTCTAAATTTAAAGCTGAAGTATGGAAACTATTGAGTGCATGCATGCTATCCCATACAATATTTATGACAAGGAAATCTGTGCAAATTTAGTCTCTTTCATTTCTATGGGCATTTGTGATTCCGAATTCAATGCTAGGGTATGAAAAATAATTAATAAATTAAAGGGATAAGGATAATTATTTCTGTGACTAAAGAATGAATGATTCTAATGAGATTTCACTAGTCAGGGAAATAATGCCTCTCTTTGTCAGTCTTATCCCTTGGATTTTGTGAGGGGACCAGTGTTCTTTCCTCGTTTGTTTTTGTTCCTTCAGGTCTTTTGCGTTTGGATTTGTTGTCTTTTGTATAGACCGGATCATGCTGATTGTGTAACTATTCTCTATGTTTTTCCTGATTTATATTTGTCGTCTGCTCCGTTCTTCTTTGAGTTTATCTAAATTTTGGTCTCATTTATAAATATCTTCAAAGGATCATTGTAATGTTGGTAGGGGACATGTCATTGCAGGTTAACCCCCACAAGACTTGTGTGAAGGATTTGACACAAGAAGTTTTAACTGTGCAAATGCATATAGGTTGAATCATTTTTCTATCATTAGCACAATTTTAAAATAGGTAATGATGAGGTCTATTTTGTGAATAAAATTCATAAATACAAACATCGAATCTATAAGACAGAGTAAAAAAGGTTACAAATGTTTAAGCTTATGTTGCTTCCAGCCATATGTGTCAATTATTTGTTGTTAAAAAGCATCCTCAGTATAACATTTGTTAATGATATTATATTTCCTAAATCCATACAAATATTGTTTATTTTTTGGAATAATTCTACAAAACTGATGTCCATACATATGATCATATGATAATCTTTTTCATTTTTTTGGTTTCACAATTGTGTTTCACTTGAACTACTAACTTCTTTGTATTTATATGTCTAATGTTCAAATGTAAAACCTATATTTAAAACTCCTCATCGATCAAGACCTCATGAATATATTGGAGCTTAAAATCCTCTGTTTCTAATGTTTCATCATGTTTATAAAGGGATTCTAAGCATAGGTAATATGGTTGGTATAATAAGGGACAATCAAGCATTTCTGAAAGATGGAAAATGATTTAAGAATGAGATAGAATTATTATCCCTAGTACATCATAGATCCAAAACCATAGGACATGCAGTTAAATCCAACACCAGAGGACAATCACTAAGGTGAGGCATTTTATATCCATTTGCATTACATTTTCTAAAAAATCTAATGTTTAGGTTGATTGGAACTACATGTTGAGTGGGTGTCATAAAGAGTGTTAAATTCATGGAGGAGTTGCTAGTTATGGGTGGTGGCAGCATTGTTTTAATGTGTTTGTGTGTGAGTATTCTAGGTTGAATTATGGGAAAGCCCTGAGTAAGTGCCTTCTATTTCTACAAGCCTAGAGATCTGGTAGACCTACTTCAAGATAACATGTTACAATGCATGACCACTCTTGACTCATAGATGGACTGCTTGAGGATGTATATTTTATTTTCCCAAATTCTTGTTGTACTCAACAACAATCATACAATACAATGAAGCATCAAGAGATATTGAGTTTTTCACTGGTGTTTTCAATGAATATTCATTTATTTTGTGCCCTTTAATTGTGTCTTTTTAGCATTGAAAGCAATGTTGAATCAAGAATTTTTCATATCAAGTCTAGGATTGTTGTAGCAGGGGTAAACCTTACTGAATTGAAATCAGTTTTATAGTAAATGGCCCAATGGGATTGAATTTTTTTCTAATGCTCATGCTTCAATTACATGTTAGTCCAAGAAGACCCAATTGATACCCAGCTGGGCTATGGAAAATGTGGAATGGGAAATTGACATCCAAGGATACTGCAGGGAATTGATTAAAGATGAATATTTCAGGCTATCAATGGTAGAAATTAAAGAAAGGTAGTGATTGGGAGCTTTAACTCATATTGTCAGGTATGTATCATATAAAAATATTCAAAATTTTTTTGTAATTATTTAGTTTCACATCAAATGTTAGATCCAAAATTTATGTGATTAGGAGGATTAGTTTAGCCTAAATGCCATATCAGTATGATTTACTTTAAGATTTGAATATGCCCATGCAATTTATTGTAGTCCAAGTCTTTTATTTTATTTTTCCACCCTGTGCATAACCCACATCTCATAGGTGATTTTATCTAATTCTCAACGATGTCTGGATTTGAATTTGCTAATTTGCAAACAGTCTTGTAATCCACGTCTTTTATTTTATTTTTCTACCTTATGCATAGCCCACATCTTATAGATGCTTTTATCTAACTCTCAATGATGTCTGGATCTGCATTAGCTAACTCACAAACACTCTTTCACTCGATACTATCACCATTCTAAGTTAATTCTATCGCACTGTATGTTCAGTGAACTTTTATTTATGTTGCAACAACATCTAGAATTAATTTTTTTTATATAATTATAACTTTACAATGATGCTTTTAGAAAAACATTTTTTCATTGTACTTTTAGTTTGACAATTTTAGGTGTGATTCTATGGAATACTTAATGTTCAAGAATATGATCATCATAAATGTTTTTAGAATGTGTGTGTTAGGTATCACTAATACAGTTTCTTTATTTATAATGCTTTATTTATAAATAATTAAATATTTATTGGCTGGGCAACCCTAATCTTTAATTCTAGCATAAGATAAGGGTTTACACTGTTATAGTTATACTCCATAAGCAATATCTCCTCTAATGAAATAATTTCATCTGAATTCAACTGCATTATAACTTGAGGTGAAAGTCAAAATTGTGTATCTTTTGTTTCCATGGTACATGGAAATGATGGAATGCAGACACAAAATCTGTAATAAACTAGACTATGAAGATAGGAGGAACCCCAAATACATCAAATGCTGACACCATTGATGGGAAAGAAAGGTCTCTCTTCAATGGTTTCACTAAAGGCAATAATTCTTATTGTTTATTTATATTTCATTTTTTTTTTTATGAATAAGTCAAGATATTATAATTTGCAAAATAGTGTTACACATATTAGAATACAATGTGGGTAGAGAAATATTCATGCCTTTAAATTTCATATAAAATCACCATCCAAAATATAAAAACATAAAAAAGCTGTTAGGCAGTGAGAGTAATAGTGGATGGAGAGGAAGACTTAAGTCATCCAATTTATCCCATATAACTGTAGACACCTAAAAATGGTTCGAGCCTGCTGGTCTACATGCTTTAACATTTTTAGCATTACAATTGAAACATTGTTTTGCGACCTAATTGTTCCTCTATGTGGTGCATATGATATTTATTGTATGGCGACATTGTGTCTTTCATCAATGATTGAATACTGCAAAATTATTCAATTATTTGCTAATAATTCTACTTTCTCTATCAAATCAACCATTTTTGAAATCATTTCTGATCAACCCTAAAATGATCCTATTCAATCCTAAACTATTCCAAACCTTCCTAAATTGATTCAAACCTATCCTATTCTATTCCTAATCACTTGTAGAATCATTTGGAATCATTCCGACCATTTTGGGGCATTGTCCAAGGTCACCGATGCATAATTTACCCAATTTCAAACAATTGATCAAAACCCTAATTCAATTCGATCAAAGTTGTCATCATTATAGGAGCATTGTCCAAGATTATTGATGCTTCATATCCTTTCAATCAAACCATTTGATAACACTATCAAAGATCATCGGTGTTATCACTACCAATCTATCAATTTCAATTCAATAGTGTTGTTTATTATTGTCAATACTATTTCTGATTATGTTTTCGGGAACATTGTCAAAGATCATAGATGTTTCTCCATTTCAATCTTACGATGCCATCAAAGTTCATTGGCCCTTTTCAACCATTTCCAATCATCATTACGTGAGCGCATTGTCAAAGCTCATCGATGCCTCGTGATTTCCTAAACTATTCCGGAACCCTCGGAATTGATCCTAAACCTTATCAATATCATCAAAATCATTTCAATTCGACATCAACGCCTTCAATTCAATCTATAATCCACTAATTTCCCCCTTTGGATAAATAACCCACAGTTTATCCTAAGTCCCAATTGTATAAATAAATAAACTTTATTTATTCCCCTTTTCCCTAAGTCTTTGAAATAATTAATTAATTTTTATTAATTAATTAGCTAATTCCAATTTATGATATTTTGTAATTTCATAAATACTAATTTGAATTTGTGAGGAATATTGATTTATTAATTGAATTAATATCCTCCTAATCTCACCTAATTTCCATATCCCTTAATTGAGGATTCACATCCCTATTAAGGTGCTTCTTCAATATCTTCAATATCCTCCAATATCTCCTCAATATCTTCTTATGTCATCTCCCCCATTTCATGCTTCCAAGCATCTCACCAACTAAAATCTGCATTTATGCACATATTTTGTGCAATATCACCAAATTGTATCTCATTTTCTCTAAAATGGGTGCATTTCTATCATCCAAGGTTGAACCACAAGATTTTGAGAAAACCTCAAAATCACTCACTTCTAGTACTCTCATTAGCAAACTTGGCTCTTGTACAAAGTGTGTGTGCAAAGAGCAACATCAATCTCATTATGGAGAAGAAAGAAGGACATGAGAGCTTCCTTTGAAGGGGGTTTTTGAGTTTTCATGCTTATTTAATGAATTCCCTTACAAAATATCTTTCATGATAGATTAGATAAGTTTAGCATACTATTTAGGGTTTGTGGTTACCTAATATGCTAAATATGCCTTTTTCTGGTCTTACATTTGGTGAACCCAACATGAACATGCTTAACTGATGAACTTTTTTGTGTTTTTGTGTCTTTTTTAGGTTCTAGAAGAGAGCTGTGCAGGTGGTCACTAAAGCTGCACAGGTGGTCATTGTTCTTGCATAGGTGGTCACTGTTTCTGCGCAGGTGGTACCCAGACCTACGCACTTGGAGCCCAGAGCTGCGCAGATGGCTGCTTAGTTGTGGAGTTGGTCATATGGGATCATCTTTTAGGGTTTAGGATTATTTTTTGGATGTTTATGAAGCCATTATGCATTTTGGGCTTTCCTCTCTACTTTTTCTCTATTTACAAGATAAAATGAACCCTAAACTAGTCAAATGAACCCTAAATTTGGTGAATGAACCCTAATAAGGTTAATGAACCTCACACTTTGACTTTTAAGGCCTAAAATGAACATTCACATTTGTATTTAGACTCTTAAAATGGATCTCATCTAGCCTAGGATTTCATGTTATCAAGCTTTGTCAAATTTCAAACAAACTTGCAATCTAGTTTAACTAGGGGTGGAAATAGATTATTTCATGCAATATAAATTTGTTTAAGTTGTTAATGGGCCTAAAATGAACATGCATATCTGATTTGGGTACCTAAAATAAACTCTAACCTAGTTTAGGATCAAATGCAAATTTGGTCTTTAATGTGTTCCTGAACCATTTTCATGCACATGCAAGCTATTTAGGGTTTCAATTTCACTTAAAATCATTTCAAATAAACTTAAATGGCATAAATAATGAACCCTAGCTAGGTTTTTGAAGATGTTGCATGCTTAGATGTTGAAAACAACTCTATTTTTACAAGTTTTTAATCATTTTTAGGCTTCTGATTAGTTGCTGCATAGGTGGTCACTGTTGCTACATAGGTGGGAACCTGTTCCTATGTAGGTGGTGCCCTGGTTCTGCATAGGTGGTATCTTGTTCCTATGTAGGTGGTAAAAGTGGTGTTTTTCAATGCTATTTTTGGATTTCGGCATTCCTATACTTGTTTCTGCACTCAGACTACTAGATTTTGGTGTTACTAATGATTTGTGTAGCATGTTGGCAATCATGGGATGAAGATTGAATCCTAAAACTACTAACAGTTTCAATGTAGGACGTTTGTAGAAGACATTGTTTTTTCCCAAACTCTCGTGCTTGCTTTTTGTAGTTAGAAAACAATTCATTTTGGTGCTTGAAAAGAACCTTTTTCTTTCATGTGTCTAATGTGTTTTCTATATTGTAAAACCCTAAGCATAATATGAGCATATCCTCTCCCCTCGCCTTCATGGATCTTGGGTGTAAGATAAACTCATATCATTCTTATAGATTTTCTACTGCCCAAGTGCTTTAGTAGAGCCAGTGAGAGTGGATGCCCAATCGGTGATAGGCTATAGCCAAGCCCATCCAAACCGGGATACAAATATGCCATTGTGACTAATCTCACAATGGATGGGTGTTGAATGTGTTATACTAGGCATAATATCTTGCTCAGTACCCTTGTGGTGCGTTAAAACGTATAGAATGTAACTTTCATAGGCTAGGAGGCCTCCATCACGGAGCTAATATGCCACATTTATAACCACCCAAATGGATGCCCTTTTTAAACACCATGTCATAGTAGAAAAAAAAATTCTATCTGTTGGTGAAGAAGTTTGGAAACCAACTAAGATGCCCCACACTTTTGTGACTATTAGTTGAGACAACAATCCCTTGGGAAGTGATGTTCCTTGGGAGTTGAAGCTTGGAGTTCCTGAGAAGTGAGTGCACATGTAAGGAGGAGCCCGTGCCTCCAAGCTTCTAGGTTTTCCACTATTAGTAAGTGTGGCTAAACTTCAGTTCAAGTGGGGATTCAATAAATATTGTCCTTGCTATCCTTAGGAAGTGGTGTGTTTATTCATTTTACAACAGCCATTCTGAATGATGTATCTTGTGTGAGTGTTCAAACCTTAATAAAAATGATAACATATTAAAAACACTCTCCTTAAAGAGCACTTTTTTTCCAAATCAATCTTCAAGAACAATCAAATGGTCACAACAAACCTTGTCTTTGAGTAAACATATGGAACCTTGAACTTTTCACTTGGAACCTATTTGGCATGCTTGATAGCCTTCATATTGCATATTCATGACCTAATCTCCTTGCATTTTTCATTTAAAAAATTCCTTGCATTATAGACCCCATTTCAATCCTCATTATAGTCCCTTTTGCATAAGTCCTAATCATAGCCTTCTTGCATACATAGCTCATTTTTAGACCCTCCTTAAAAACTTTGCAAACAATCCTAGAAAGTATCCAAATCATGGAACCTCTCTTTATGATGTTGAAAATAGGATCTTGACTTGATCC
>MU228538.1:90177-108111 GCA_018584345.1 Thuja plicata | reverse complement strand
TTTTTATCAAACTTGTCCTTTATTCCAAAAATCCTATTTTTCAAGTCAAGATCCTTATTTAACCTCATATGGTTATGCGCCTAGATTTGTCTTATTTCAAAAGATTAATTGTTAAAGTCCAAAAAACCAAAAAAATATTTGCATAAACCTTAAATTGCATTTGCATAAGTCCCTTGCATTTCCAAAGTTGCATTTCAAAACTTGCATTTCCAAAATTCAAAAATTCCAAAAAAATCTTGCATTTGCATATAGTAATCATGTCAGTTTTCACAAGGTCTCAAGCATCCAAAAGGAAAAAAGACCCTCATTTACTTAGGTTTATGTCACAACCAGAATCACAATTACCTTTTGATCCAAGACAAGGTGTTGCGTATCATAATCAAACTGACCTAACTAACATGCAACCATTGGAAGAAGAACATCAAATATTTCACGACCCAAGGCACGTCACATTTTCCCAAGGACCTGCTTCGAGAAATGATCTATGCAGCATGGGATATCCTTCCAATGCTTCCCTGAATTATGACACTATTCAGTGGGGACCTCCCCCAACCTTTAACCCAATAGTTGTACCTATGCCACCTAGCCAAGGAAGTGTTCCCCCTACACCTAAGGAGGAATACCAAAAAGGTAGACAAATCAATCAAGTCCAATCCGATTACTTGCAACAAAAACCAATGCCAAATACAGATTTTGGATCTTATCAACCTCTTCCTCCACCACCAGATAATCAAGATCCTGACAATACTTCAAGTCCATCTTCAGATTTTGGAGACTCACATGGAACATTTGCTTCCTTCAAAGATTTACCTAAAGAGGAAATTGATGAAGTTGTCAAGAACAAGAAAATTCAGTAGACATTAACACACCTCATGACTCAAGATCTGAGATGATATATCAAAGTGATTTGAAAGACAAATCAAAAATTATTCTCAGAATATCAAACTCCCCCACCATCTACTTTGGAAGAGAACCAAACCTTAGTGGTGCAGGATAGAGAAAAGAGAGAACAACCCTTCGATGAGTCAGCTATGGTGATAACACAAAAATGATAGTGAAATTATTTAACCATCGATATTCCTCCAAGGGAAAAGTATATACCATTGGATAATCCTTTATTTGAAGAAGTAGCACTTCCTCCTCCCGAGACGGTGGATGTGGCACAAATCCCTAAAAGGGGCCCTAAAAGAACATGGAGGATTGATTTAAAGAATCTCTTGCCAAAAAAATCAAATGAGACATTTGCATTTCCTTGGAGAATGCCAGATGTACCCCCTTTTGAAGAAACACAACCAAGTGGTCCTCCTTTGGTATCACATACAACATTTCTAGGAAGCACTTCAAATGCAACAACGTCCAAAGGACCATCTAATGAACCACCAAGGGTACCCACATTTGATGTATCTAATGTGACTACTAAAACTGTACCAAATCAATTGCAAGAGAAAAAGAAGAAGAGTCTCATGGATATTGCACCAATTCCACCTAAGTTGACCCAACAAGCACATGTCACAGAGAAAGTACAACAAGCCCAAGCAACTCAACAAGTACCACTTGTGAATGTAGTGCAACTAGTGCAACCTCAATTTGCAGCCCAAGTTAACATGATGTCTCAAACACAACCACCAAAACGTAAGACTACAAATCTTGATGGCATACTTGGACCACTTGGATTTCAACAAGGTCATCACATGCAACAACCAACAATGCAGGTGGGTCAAGAATCCCATCCTGTTACCCAAAATGTGCAAGGTCCAAAGGTGCAACAAGTGCACCTGCGACAACAACAACATACCCAATGATATGCACAGTAGTAGCAACATGTTCTACAACAGTAATATCTGCAACAAAAACATGCTTTACAACAATAGTATATACAACAACAACAACATTCTTTGCAAAAACAATATGATCAGCAACAAAGACAACACTATGTTCAGCAACCATATGTTTAGCGGTGACAACCATATGTCGCACAACAACAAAATGTGTCCCAACAACAACAACATGTGGCACAAACTCAACAACAACAGTATGCACCACAATATCAATAGCAAGTTTCCCAACCATATTATGTGACGCAAGGTCAGCAATACAATCTTCCACCAATAAATCAACAACATGTGGAAGATCCTCAAAAACATGCCAGATAACATGTGGCATCAGTCCTTGACATCTCATCTAAATCGTTAGAATCAGATCAGGCCTTGAAATACAGTCGACATTCAAGGGCTTCTAGGCAGACACATCATTCTAATATACATAAAAAGGCTTTGAAGTCTTCAAAGAATGAAGAAATGCTTCAAAAAATCCAACGCTTGCAGAAGCAACTAAATGATATGCAATTCAAGGACACCAAGACACTCTATATGGAATAAGACCTATGTCCTAAACTGTTTGATCCAAGTATTTACATGCCTCATTTTCCCAAGAATTTTGACGTACCTAAGTGCCAGAAATACAAAGAGAAAGGCAATCCAATCGATCACATTCAGGAATTCTATACATCTTACATCGAGGTTAATCATGATGACACATATCTCATGTGACTCCTCCCTCGAAGTCTTGGGGGTCAAGGAATGGAGTGGTACTCTAAATTACCTGACAATATCTTATCTTGGAAAGAACTAGCCGACAAATTCATCTCTCACTTTGCATTCAACATATCAAGTGAGGTTATGCTAACTGACTTATGCACAACCAGACAAAAGGTTGGAGAATTATTTTAGACCTTCCTATTGCGATGGAGCAATTTGGTGAGTCAATGTCCTTTTGATGTGCGAGAAGAACAACAAATTTGATTATTTATCCAAAATCTGGTGCTTGATATGATGTATGAGCTCAAAATCAATGATCAAGTACAATTCAAAAGCTCAGGAAAAAAGGAATCGACATTGAAGATTCTCTTATTGATAAAGGGGTATTAAAAATCAACAAGGACAATTAGACCGTGAGCACTTCAAGTGACAAGCCAAAATTTTGGTCTCAGAATAAAAATGTCACAAATGATGGCATTGTTGATGCACACATAGTTAATGTGACACAACAAAAAGTGAGTCTCAAAGGACCCACTACTACCAATACATAGACAAAAACTCAAGCACCGCCTCCAGTGCCAGCTCCAACACAAGCTCAAGCACAAACAAATGATAGTGTGCAACAAAATTGATAGCATCGGTTGTTGAGGAACAAAGATGGACCACAAAGATAGTTCACGCCATTGGGTGAACCACTCCATTTGGTCCTACAACAGTTATTGCAAAACAATTACATTCAATTACTCGAGATCCACGATCCACCAGGAGTGAAACCTCCTTGGTGGGACGAAAACAAGAATTCTGACTATCATCAGACAAAGGGACACAAAACCAATTCCTGCTACCAACTAAAACATAAGGTCCAAGACCTTATTGATGAAGGTGTGATTGAAGTTGAACCCACGGCGGGGTCTTCTAACACTAACCATACTATTTTCACAAACCCCTTGGTTGATCATGAAAATGGAAATGCCTCTACGTTGAATTCAAATTCCAAGAATAATGTCAATTATACTCAGAATGGCCTTGACTATACCATCAATTTTTTCTCTGAGGCTGATTCACATGTGTCCACCTTGACCTTTCGAGATAGTAACCGTCAATGTGTAGTCGCTACCTGTCATATCAAGATTACTATGCCTGGTACACCATTGGAACCCAAGGTACCTTCATATTAAAACCTTGTTGACCAGTTAGGTAAGACCCCTGCCTTAATATCAATCCTTGATTTGCTATGCACATCCCCCTAGCACAAGGAAGTCCTTGACAAAGCATTGAAAGAGTCCACTGTTCCGACCGACATTGACACTAACTAGTTTCAAGCCATGATGGGGCAATTTTCTGCATCCCAGCATGTCACATTTTCCATAGATGATGTTCCACATGACCGGCTTGGCCATAATGACCCTCTCCAGCTTGAAGTTTTTGTCCATAATTCCAAAATCTGGCGAGTCATGATAGACGGTGGAGAAGGACTTAACATCTACACTTTGAAGGTCATTCTTGATCTTGGTTACAATGAAAGTGACATTGATCCTTCTAGGTGAACCACAATAAAGGCCTATGATGACGTTGAATGTCCCTCTAAGGGAGTCATCATACTACCCATTAGAACTAGTCCAGTTACTGAAAACACATTGCTACAAGTATTGGATCTAGACTTTCCCTATAACATGATCTTAGGATGCCCATGGATCCATGCCATGAAGGAAGTTCCCTCAATGTACCATCAATGTCTAAAGTTCTTTCACGATGCAGTTGGGATCACCGTCCCAGGTGATCCTAACCCTTTCCAATTTTGTGCTAATCTGAGAGAAGGGCCCGCACAATAGGTGCCTACCAAAAATGATGCCACTTCATCCAATTCCTCCAAATATGTTGATGTAGCCACGCTTGAAAAATTGATCAAAGGAAACCTGAAGATTGAAGATAAAGGGTGTAGCAAGTATACCATGGCACAAGCTTTTCATATTGGGAAGCTTCCTCTCTCCCCGAAGTCTTATGGCAAACCAAAGTTATTGCAGGCACAACCACCCAAAACTACCATGAAGGTTATACCCTCACCTATGTTCACTCTATGGGCAGGTTTGCACAAAGAACATGTTTATGACAATGCATCGAGCTGGATCTTCAAAGATCAACAGAAACAAGAATATGATCCCATTGAGATACCCGTTGAAAGATACGGGCCCAGATTCACACTCATGTAGAAAAAAGGTTATGATGGCTATAGTGGTCTTGGAGTACACAAGCAAGGAATTATTGAACCAATTGCTGCAAAAGGTCATCCCCTTCATTTGGGCATTGGATTCAAACCATTACGAATTAGCTCTTCCAATCAAAAAACGGCCTCATGTGAAAATGTGGAGGTCTCAAATGATGGAAAGGCATCTAAGGATCCCCCTTGTGAGTACACTACTGATTCAAATGAGTTGGAATGGATGTCCTATTCCTCCATTTCTTATGAGCTTGACCATTTCTTACCTGACCCTACAGACCTACCTATGGTAGACAAACATGTTAACACAGTTCCCCCTCCGGTAACCAATCCTAATCCCTAGTCTAGAATTTTCTGGGATCCAGTCCTGAACCTTCAGTTCATGAAGTATCTGACTCTAAAGACACTAAAATTTATATCTTTGCCTTTACCTCTAGCCTCAAAAACATCTAAACCACTGACGATGACATCCCCATAGTCTACCATGAGCTTATTGATTGGGATGAGCAAGGATCACCGAGTTTGGATTACTTCAAAAATGATGAAGCAATAGTAGAATTATTTGAGCTTTAAGAGGGCATACCATTTGGTGACCATAGAAAAGGGTTCTCCATTGAACCTATTGCTACTGCATATCTTGGGGAGTCAACTCCATCTTCTAGTCACAAAATTGAAAATAATAAAATAAAAAAATAAAAAAATGAAAAGAATAGGTCCTTTGGTGAAAACTGAAAGGCGCTAGTTGACCTTGAAAAAGTAAAAACAAAGGAAGTATCTGAGGGTGAAAACCTCTCTGAGGTGCCCGAGGATGGAAGACTGGACATACCCCCTCCAAAGGAGAAGTTGGCATTGCTCATTGAAATGAGTGAGGAGATTAACTTGGGAATACCAAACAACCCCAAGATCATACACTTTGCAGCATCACTCTCGCTAGAAGAGAAGGATTAGTTTATCATATTCTTCCTTGAGCGCTAGATAAATTTTGCCTGGTCCTATGGAAACATGCCTGGCCCAGATCCTAAGTTAGTTCTTCACCACCTCCCTCTAAAGCCAAGTGTGAAGCCAGTAAAATAGAAGCTCGAAAAAATGCATCCCCAAATAGCTCTACTAGTAAAAGTAGAATTGAAGAAGTTATTGGATGCAGGATTTACCAGACTTATAGATTACGTAGATTGGATCTCCAATATGGTTCCTGTTAGTAAGCATGCTGGGGGCATATGGATATGCACTGATTTCCATGATTTAAATAAGGCATGCCCCAAAGATGATTTTCCTCTGCCCAACATCGACATCATTGTAGACATAACTGGAGGCTACGAGATGCTGTCACTGATGGATGGCTTCTCTGGTTAGAAGCAAATTTGGATCACTCTCGAGGATCGAATGAAGATAGATTTCACATGTCCTTGGGGAACCTATTATTGGAATGTCATACCCTTCGACCTCAAGAACGTCGGAGCAACTTATCAATGTGCAATGACCACAATCTTCCATGACTTCATGCACATCTTCATGGAAGATTATGTTGAAGACCTCCTTTGCAAATATACAACCAAGAAAGATCATTTGCGTATTTTGGCCAGAATCTTTTAAAGAATGGAAGGGTATAAGATCCACTTAAACCCTAAAAAGTGTGTTTTTGGAGTTTTTTTGGGAAAAAGCCTAGGCTACATCATTTCTCAATGAGGTATCAAAGTGGACCCTGAAAAGGTTCAAGCCATTTTAGAAATGCCTCCACCAAACACCCTAAGGAAGCTGAGAAGTCTACAAGAGAAACTACAATCTATCCCTCAGTTTATTGCACAACTTACAAATAAATGTCATTCACTTCAAAGTCTACTACATAAAGGTGTAACTTTCCATTGGAATGAAAAATGTGAACACTCATTCCAAGAACTAAAATATTATCTATTGCATCCACCAATCTTGATGCCTCACATTCTAGGAAAGTCATTTATCTTGTATATATTTTCTATAGAGACAGGATTGGGTACGCTTCTTGCATAGCTTGATGAACAAGGATGAGAAAGAGCCATTTATTACATCAGTATAACTCTAGTTGGATATGAATTAAACAAATCACTCATTGAACGAGCCTTTCTTGCTATGGTTTTTGCCACATAGAAGTTAAGACATTACATGCTACACCACAAAACCATGCTTGTGTCCCGCATTTATCCATTAAAGTATCTTTTGGGAAAAGCAACTCTCACAGGTCACCTAGCCAAATGGGTCATGCTCTTGAGTGAGTTAGACATAGAATATGTAGATAGAAAATCCATAAAAGGCTAGGTGATAGCAGATTAGCTCATAGAGGCACCAGCTCCTGATGATCACCTCTTACTTTTAGAATTTCTAGATGAGTCCATTTTTGCCTTCACTAAATCCAATGAGTGGCATCTCTATTTTGATGGCTCACACACTCGACATGGGTTAGGGGTAGGCATCATTTTTATCACCCTACAAGGAGATATCATACCCAAATCTTACAGAATCACATTTGCATGTACCAACAACATAGTTGAATATGAAGCACTGGTCATTGGACTTAAAATTGCTGGTACCTTACAAATAGTTGACTGACTTTCTCAAGGAGCAATTTGTCACAATCAGTTTCTGCCAAATTCCTCAGGTACATAACAAATAATCAGATGCTATGGCCACTATTGCATCTATGATCGACATGTCAAATAATGAAGAGAGATGTGAATTTATCATTGAGCAGCTATTGCTTCCGGCATTCAACATTCCGCAATCTGAGCTCATGTGTGACATTGTTAGTCCCGAGTCCCCTTGGTATCAAGATGATTATAATTACCTACATGCCTAGATATTACCCAATACCTTATCTCAGAAGAAGCATTGAGCTCTTGTCCATCAATCCTCCCATTATGTCATCATTGGTGATACCCTTTATAGGAGAGCCTATGACCAAACCCTCCTCAGATGACTCGATTCGTGATAGGCTGACACTACCTTACATGAGGTCCATGATGGTATTTGTGGTGGACATTTAAATGGTTTGATTCTTTCCAAGAACCTGGTCAGAGCAAGATATTACTGGCCCACCATGGAGCAATATGCTCATAAATTTGCTAAGAAATGTTACAAGTGCCAGATTCATGGAAATTTGATTCATGCCTCAGCACAAGATTTACAGCTAGTGGTTTCTCCACGACCCTTTTCTCAATGGGAATTTGACCTTGTAGGGAATATCACACCCCTATCTTCTAATGGCCATAAGTACATCATCACAGCCACTGAGTACTTTACAAAATGGGTGGAAGCTATCCCCATGACATACATCATCGACAAGAAAATTTCCTGATTCATCCTAAATTATTTCATTTGTGGTTATGGAGTTCCTCTGGCCATTATTATTGACCATGGTAGCCCATTCCAGAATAAAGATGTTACACAAATTTGTGAGAAATTCAAAATCCATCATGGATTTTCTAGCATCTACTACCCGCAAGGCAACAACCAAGTAGAGGCATCTAACAAAACACTCATTAAGACCCTGCAAAAGACTGTCATTGATGTTGGCCGTGATTGGCACTTACAACTTAGCCCAGCTCTGTGGGCCTACATGACCAGCATCTGCACCCCCACTGGTACTACTTTGTACTCTCTAGTCTATGACGCTGAGGCCATATTACCCCTCGATGTTGAAATTCCTTCATTGAGAGTATCCTTACAAGGCATTATTGATGATGAGAAATATAGAGTTTCCAGATTGCATGAGCTCAAAATTATTGATGAGCAGAGATAAACGACCTTGGTACACTTGCAAGCCTATCAGAAATGTCTAAAATGGAGTTACAACAAGAAATTCCGAGCTCGCCATTTTGAGATCGGAGACTTAGTTATAAAGATGAATTACAAAACCCAGCCACACAGAGACAAGGCTAGAGTCATAGCATCATATGGGTCTGGAGTTTATCAGCTTTGAACGTCGGAGGGAGAACCATTGCCAGAGGCACTGAACAACATGCACCTCTGTAAGTATTATGCATGATTTTTGAAAAAAGTAAAAAAAAATTGCAAAAAGTTCATTAAAAAAGTATAAAAAATTGAAAAAATTTCTGAGAAAATATCAAAAAAATCAAAAAAATAAAAAAAATAAAAAAAGAGAAAAAAGCTAAAAAATAAAAAATAAAAAAAAATGGTTGCCTTGATGAAAACCTGGCAAACATGCATTTTGGCATGCAAAAATGGAAATCAAGAGAAAAATCCCGTCCACAAGTGAAAACCTGGCAAACAGGCATTGTGGGCAAGTACCGTGGTGAAAACCTAGCAAAAATGCGCTATGCGTAGCATGTTGTTGCTCCATTGTCTATCATGGTTCCAGTTGATAGCCTACTGTCCTTTCCTGATCACATATTTTGATTTGCATCAAACCTACTACCCCTTTATGGCCTATAGCTTGTTGATCTTCATTGTCTTCCCCTTGGTATACCCAGTCTATCTATCTTTTTGGCCTCTGTACATAGCCTGTTTATTGTCTGGGGGCAGATTCCTGGCACTGAACATCTTTGAATTTGAATTCAAACTGGAGGCAAGACCTTGAATGTGGTTTACCCATGAGAGTCCATGGCTATCTGACTGGAGATAACACTTTGTAAATATCTTAATGACTTGAAAAAATCCTAAAAAATTCAAATAAGCAAAAATTCCAAAAAAATTCAAATAATGTCCTGAAAAAACTTCTAAAAATCAAATAACGTCTTGAAAAAATTGCTAAAAATTCAAATACGATCCTGAAAAAACACCAAAAAAATTTAAATATATCAAAAATCCTAAAAATTGCAAAATCTCTTAAAAAATATGCAATAAATTTGTACATACTTCTCTTCTTTTTGCAAGTCGAACATCATGTTTGCTGACATTAGTGGCAGAATCATCAATCTGTGCTTAAATCATATGCGATGTGAATCATTGTGACTTAACATTCAATTTGATTGGACCTGTTCCATCTTTCGTCCTTTGCTATCAATCAATCTGTCCAAGCTATCAATCAATTATCCAATTAGTCAAGTTGCAAACTAAGCTATCAATCAAATAAAATTTAACACAAGTAACAAAAGATCAGAATGGCTGTTGGCTCACATTGTTTCAATGAGTATTTTTTATTTTCTTTTTTGATCATATTCCTATGCTACTCGATGATATTATCTGATCTAATGAGAGTAGCCGGGATGGTTCATGACCGGTTGTTTTTGCTTTATCTTTTTTCTGCCTATTTGATGATATCATGAAATTCTAGGGCATGTCTACTATATGCTTTTAGGATGAAGAAGATCATCCTCTATCTGCATCATGTTTGTTTATGCAAAAATGATGACTCTTTTTCTTTGGCTTTTTGTGCCACAATGTGCCACATTCACTTTTGCAATATCAAAATAAGCTCTTATCACAAAATTGCACTTTGAAAGCCAACATCTTTCTACTAACATTTCTTCGTATCATTTCCACTTTCTGCTAACAATTCTTCAGTCAGTCCTCGTAGTCACCTTGGTCTAGTACTCTGGTACATCAAAAACAAGTGCATTCTACATACATGCATTTATAAACTGGAAAAACAACAAAAAAATGTGCTTTTTTGCATTCATTCATTCATCCATACATGAGAAACATTTCAAATAAACATTTGCATTTTGCATTCATACATTTCAAAAAAAGCAAAAGACAAAAACAATTATTGTATCCATAACATATATAATTGTGTAACAAAGGCAATACATTGCAATACATAAGCATCATCATATAAATAAGAAGGTAAAAGCATATACATAAACATCCATCCTATGCATCATAAAGTAGCTGCATATATCATATATCAATGTCTCAAAAAGTATAAGAGTACAAAAATCAAGGTGTTTGTATACACTAAGACCCGCAGGCTCATAATCTATCACATGTCTATCAAAATTGTCCCTCTGCTAGAGAGACCTCTTGTCAACCCCTTCTCTCTCAGTCCTCCTGATCCCTATCCTATCTGGAAGATGAGGCTCCTCCTGTGAGATACCCTATCTGCCTTGATCTAGGTGGCCCCCTCGGTCCCAGCACTCCCCTGTTGCTTTGTGTCCTATGGGAATGTGACCAGCTGGATGACGCTCTATAACTTGGTACCCACTTCTCTCGTGGTACATCTCTCATGTACATATCCTTCCAATACTGTGACTCTGCTCGGGCATCCCCTAGCATCTTGACAACCCTATGTGCATTGGAATCACTTATGGTACTGATAAAATGTCATGTCTCCTCCTTGGCTCTCTATGCCCTGTCCATAGCTCTATCTCAAGAGGTGAGCAATGTGTCCCTCTTTGCTGTCAACCTATCTGTCTGTGTTGTGAGTGATGATCACTTGGCAATCCATAATGCACAATCTGCAGTCCACGATGCACGCTCTACAGTCCACAATGCATGCTCTATAACCCATGAAACCCTATATGTATCTCTCTCTAGTGCAAACTGGTCTATTTGAATTGTAATCTCTATGATGTGCTATCTCTGATCCTCAAATCGGTCATCAGGACCCTGTGGTGGCTCATTCCTATCCTCATCCATCTGCATCAACATATCACCGAGATCCCTGTCATCATCATCCTCATCCTCATCATCTGCATCAACATATCACTGAGATCCCTATCATCATCATCATCATCATCATCATCATCATCATCATCATCATCATCCTCCTCATCCTCCTCCTCGGTGCTCTCATCTCTAGGCACTCGCACTCTCGGTATCGCCATAGCTAGATCTGTCAGAGGAATCGTCCTGTGCTGAGTGAACCATCTATCATACTCATATGTGGTCCCTGCGTATGCCACATCTGCATCTACTCCCCATGGTGTGGGCTATAACTAATCAAAATATACATAGGCAACCTGAGGCCTGAGTGCTGTACCCCATGTCCTAGCCTCAGCCCTCGACTAAGCAAACAACGTTGTACCTATCTGTACTCCCTGTATCTCTCAAAACTATCACCAGACTCACTCCGGGAGCTGAATCTAAATAATTGTATGACCCATCACAAACCTCCTGATGAGGTATCTCTCCTACCTGTAGTAAGGAAGGTGATCTGTATCATCATCCCATCCAGGGTAGTCTCTGTATGGTCGCCATGTAAAATCTCTCAGCAGATCTATCTCATGGAAAAAGTACAATGTGTATCCCAATGGGCCTTGTGCAAGCGCCCCTCGATAGCAGTAAATATATGGTATCTCTAGAAAAACCACTCTCTCAGCAATGGGCTGGAACACAACTATGTGCTCATATACCCACACCTATAGCAATGTGATCCCACTGCTGATCAACAACCCTCCTTGGTAGGCTAGCTAGTTGAGCTGGTAGTAAGTCATCGCTAGCATGCATGGCCCCCATGCGAACACTGTGCCCTCTATGATCATCTGCTCAAGGAACCTCCCCTAGCTAATACAGAAGCCATGGCCTCGTCTATCTGGTACTAAGAGACACACAATAACTCCATAGATAATAGACATCAACCTATCATGTTTCCTAGCAACTATCTCCCATCTGGTCTCATAATCACAGATGTCTAGATCATCATCATTTCTCTCAAGTAGCCGATGCAATTCTAAACTCCCTGTAGTAGGGTCATACTCTAGTAATTCCCCATGAATGGTAATCTTGGGGATGCACCATACATCCTCTAGCATCACGGTTGTCTTCCCTGTCGGTAGGTGGAAGGAACTAGTCTCTAAGTGCCACCGCTCAGCGAGTCCTATGATAAATCCTTGGTTTTCCCTAATCTTGGGCATGTATGTACTATAGTACAATCCTAGAGTGGCTAAGATCTGCCTCTCCTGACTGCTTAATTGATGGCATATATCTAGACATGTCGGTCTGCTCTCTTATGTCTGCGGGACTGAAAGCTCCCCGTGCGATCACCATGCAACTTTGGTCAACTTTCTATACTTTCTATTTCTTTTTTACCAACCCAGGACCTATTTTGACCTACTTTGAGCTAGTTTTGACCTTTTCCTAGGGTTTTGACTAGTTTAGGGAAGTTTAGGGTGGTTTAGGAACCCCCAACCCCTATTTTGGGGCCTTTCTAACCACCTACCTAGGTTATCTTACCACCTATGCATAATGGCCTCCCACCTGCACTAGCTATGCTGGTGGTCATCCCACTTGTGCTGCCTACATAGGTGGGCACGTGACCTACGCAGGTGGCACATGTGAGCCCCTGTAGGGCCCTATTTGACCCTGTTTGACCCCTAAAACCACCTAGGAGAATGTGCAAAAGATGAAAACCACTAAGAGGCTTCATTGTACTCACCTCGGGTCCCGCATCGGCTGGCCTTCAGAAGCTACAAACTTGTTCTCTGCACTGATTCTCCATTTGCACTTGCTCCATCTTACTTTCTCCAGAGCTCAATTATTTCAAATTGGAGAGTGAAAATGAACTCCAAAACCCCTTCCAAGCCCTTTCATAGCCTCTTGGCTGCCTAGATGGAAGTGAAACCCTGGCATTTTGTACTGGTCGTGATGCTTTTCACACTCTGAACCTCGTAACTTTTGCATTTGACCTCTGATTTTTTATCGAATCATTGTTGTAGATCTGTCTCGACATTGTCGACAAATTGACAGGTCATTTACATTTTTTGGATGATTTCTTGAGGGGGCACCTATGTATCCCATTATCATTAGTGCATGTTTTAATGCTATTTTCTTCAGGATTCTTTGACACAATACTCATAATCGCATTGTATCAAAGAGGGGCAAAATGTAGACACCTAAAAATGGTTTGAGCCTGCTAGTCTACGTGTTTTAAAAATTTTAGCATTACAATCGAAACATTTTTTTATGACCTAATTGTTCCTCTATGTGGCGCATATCATCTTTATTGTATGGCGACATTGTGTATTTCATCAATGTTGAATATTGTAAAATTGTTCAATTATTTACTAACAATTCTACTTTCTCTATCAAATCGATCATTTTCCAAATCATTTCTGATCAACCCTAAAATGATCCTATTCAATCCTAAACCATTCTAAACCTTCCTAAACTGATCATATTTGATCCTAAACCATTCCAAACCTTCATAAATTGATTCAAACCTATCCTATTCTATTCCTAATCACTTGCAAAATTGTTTGGACTCACTCTGACCATTCTGGGGCATTGTCTAAGATTACCAATGCCTAATTTACCCAATTTCAAAACAATCAATCAAAACCCTTATTTAATTCAATCAATGTTGTCATTATTATAGGAGCATTGTCCAAGATCATCGATGCTTCATATCCTTTCAATCAAACCATTTGATAACACTGTCAAAGATCATTAATATTATCAATACTATTTCTGATTATCATTTCGAGAACATTGTCAATGATCATCGATGTTTCCCCATTTCAATATTATGACACCATCAAATTTCATTGGTGCTTTTCAACCATTTACAATCATCACTACGCAGGCACATTGTCAAAGCTCATCAATGCCTCGTGATTTCCTAAACTTTTTCAGAACTCTCAGAATTGATCCTAAACCTTATCAATATCATCAAAATCATTTCAATTTGACATCAACACCTTCAATTAAATCTATAATTCCTAATTTCCCCCTTTGGATAAATAACCCATAGTTTATCCTAAGTCCTAATTGAGTAAATAAATAAACTTTATTCATTCCCCTTTTCCCTAATTCTTCAATAATTAATTAGCTAATTCCAATTTATGATATTTTGTAATTTCATAAATACTCATTTGGATTTGTGAGGAATATTGATTTATTAATTGAATTAATATCCTCCTAATCTCACCTAATTTCCATATCCCTTAATTGAGGATTCACATCCCTATTAAGGTGCTTCTTCAATATCTTCAATATCCTCCAATATTTCCTCAATATCTTCTTATTTCATGTCCCCCATTTTATGCTTCCAAGCCTCTCACCAACCAAAATCTACATTTATGCATAGATTTTGTGCAATCTCACGAAATTGTATCTCATTTTCTATAAAATGGGTGCATTTCTATCATCCAAGGTTGAACCACAAGATTTTGAGAAAACCTCAAGATCACTCACTTCTAGTACTCTCATTAGTAAACTTGGCTCTTGTGCAAAGTGTGTGTGCAAAGAGAAACATCAATCTCATTATGGAGATGAAAGAAGGACATGGGAGCTTCCTTTGAAGGGGGTTTTTGAGTTATCATGCTTATTTTATGAATTCCCTTAGCAAATAGCTTTCATGATAGATTAGATGGGTTTAGCATACTATTTAGGGTTTGTCATTACCTAATATGCTAAATATGCATTTTTCTAATCTTACAATAACAACAGGGTCCTTTCAAATTTATGAGAAACTTGGTAAGATTTCCTTTACATTCAATTTTTCCTGTTCAAGTAGTTGATAGCAGATTGGTTGATCTAAAAATGCCTACATACCATTTCCTTTCCTACTAGGAGTAGCACGCAACATGTTGAAGATACTCGTGAGGAAGAAGGTACACTCATTGGTTGGGAATCTATTGATGTCCCTATCTCTGTAGATGTCTTGGGTAAAGGTTCTGATGATAATGATCTACCTAATGCTAAATATTAGTTGTTTAATCATTTTGGGTTTTTTTCTCCCGCATTTAGACTTTGATCTTATTAGACTTTGTGGGTTTGTCATTTTACTCTATAAATTTTTTGTACAAATAACGTCCTCCTTTTATTTCAACCTCTAAGTAAAAAATAGGTGTAAATTCTTTTGATGTGGAGTTGTTGAAACTTGATATCACTATCTCTACTAATTTTTTCGGTAAAAATTTGATGCTAAATATCCACCCAATGTTGAGTATTAGATGTTTAATCATATTGATTTTTTCCCTTATGGTTGGACTTGATATTATTAGAATTTTTGGGTGTATCTTTTAGGGAAGAGCACCAACAATCATTATAGCTAACTTTTTGCACCCTAAGCTCCTAAATGGTATATCATATTTCAATGATTTTTTTTTGTTGTTGCCTTTGTTACGCGACTTAACTTCTTATAGCTATTTTTTTGGCTTATGGGTAGGAAAGATGAATGCTATGAAATCCATTATGCACATAAGGATTAAAGAAGGGTCATTTCAAAGTACTATCAAAAACATATTCTCTATTACCCCATTACCATGTTCTTTTCCCCTACTCTTTCACTTCTTTCTATGTTTGAAGTACTAATTTCATTTCAATCTTTATCTTTTTTCAAAAGTTTTCAAAAGAGGGGTAAATGCTTTTGACTCAGATCTATGGAGCAATGAGGTCACAAATAGGAGATCTCATCCCCAATTAGAATATTCAACAATAACATCCCAAGGGAACTCAAACCTTAATGACAAGAACAAAAACACTACAACTTAACCATTACATTATGCCAATATTGACATATAAAGTCTATTTAACTCTACCAATAAGAATCAGTAAAAAATTTAGTTGGTCTAAATTGTTGTGATATTTGTCTGGTTGTAGACACTTATTGATTAAGTCTTCTTCATCATACTAAACCATCACTTAAAAAGTGGTAGAAGTTGATGTAGTATACACGAATTCATTTGAGACCAAGGCCATAGTCATTTCATGTGGATAGACAACAAATTTTATCCTTAACACAAGAAGGAAAACAAAGAGAGATTTCATGACAGTCGAAGCATTCGTCGATGCCCCTATTATAGTCAATATCTTGACCTCAACATGCATACTCTAATATATTGGAACACCCAATGCCTTGAATAGCATAATGTCTATAATCCCTAAGATATTTATGATACTACTTAAAATGTTTGTAATCCCTAGGATAAATGACATTACTTTCTATACCAAGTTCAACAGTTGAATCAAAAGCTTGAACTCAGTCCCATACCCTGCAAAAGCCCCACAAATAGTAGATCATAATCTTCTATTCACAGTGGGGCTTACATCAAGGATAAATGCTCAACTTGTGTTAATGGAAGTCATGCATCTACTTCAATCAACAATGTAATATTTTTCACGCTTACTATTTCTCTTCTCCAAGTACATGTTAATAACATCAGTGGTGATTTTAGTAAATATTTCCTAGATAATCCTTCCACTTCCTTTAGGCACACCATGAGAGAATCTCTTCACATCCAAAGGAATAAGATTCATTAGTTTAACCTAAAATTCAATCATGTAGTTGGTGCTTCAGTACACCAGTATCCTAATAGTGGATAACCATCTAGTCCATCTCCATGGCTTCAATTTTTTCATTGTTTGAACCCTAAAAAGGACCCAACCAAATTTATTTTTGTAGATCATTTAGAGTATAATACAGTGGGAGTGCTAAGAGGAGGGTGGACTTCTATTTGGTTCAGAGTAGACAATCTAGCTAGGTATATGTTCTATAACTTCTTGAACTTTCCTTTGGAAAATTTTCAAGGCATTACCTATTTTGGTTAAACAATTATACTTTAATTTTGATTTTTTTAGGTGGTTTACATCACATTAATCTATAAGGTACATTGAAAAAGATAATAATTTTATGATAAACCATTCTATTTGAAATTGACCACGCTTTTCATTTTAGTTTTTACTAGGTTTAATCTTTATCTCTGACACCTGATTAAAACATGAAATCGGCCTATGTGGATTGAAATACTTGAAAGTAAATGATTTTTATTTTAGCTATTTTAAAGGAGAAATCCTTGCTTGTTTGGATCAGTCAATGTTGTAAACATTTATGGTTTCATTGTGAAGAGAAGCTTACTTTTTCCACGAGTTGTGTTGTGTATGTTCTGAAGATGTCATCTATGTCAATACTAGCCTTCTAGAATTTCATTATACAGGTCAAGCTTCCAATGGAATTCCTTCCAAAATCAAATATCTCAGCATCAACTTTAGTGGACATGATAAGTTAGGTAATTTTTGTGTCTTTTAATTAGTTGCATTATTGCATTTATGAAGCTTTTAGTTTTTAGTTCTTAATGGGAAAAACGCTAGCATCAAGGAAATAACATAGCTGTCAATATGATTAGAGTTAATGAGGTATTTTTTGACACTCCTTTCAAATGATACCTTATTTCATGGACACTAATGTTAATAATTTCATTTTTTCATATCCCGCATTAATGATTATCTCCTTTTTCTCATGATTTAAGGATAATAGTCTATAAACTGTCATATGGAATTAATTTCATACAACCAATGCCAATTTTA
>MU228538.1:78219-88844 GCA_018584345.1 Thuja plicata | reverse complement strand
TTTTTCTTCATTAGAGAGGATGATTTTGGAGAGCATCAAATTTATAGGCAATTTTTGCATTTAATTTCTTTCATATTTCAAGCTTAAATTTGCATAATTAAGATAGTTTCAATTGGAATTGAAGATGCATTGCTTTCAATTATGATTTATCTATATGTCTAACATCTCAATTTGGTGCTTTCAAGCTTCCTAGATTAATGGCAAATTCAATTCTAGCTTAAAGGCAATTTCTTTCATAGATTACAAGCACTCTCATTTCTAGATTAAAAGCATTTTATTTCCTTAGATTAATTGCATTTTTCTTCCATAGCTTAGTTGCAATTCATTCTTAGATCAGTTGCAATTTACTTTCATAGCTTAATTACTTCTCAATTCATGGATTAAGAGCATTTCTCTCATAGACTAGTTGCAAATTTCATGATATTAATGACAATTCTTCTTTTTCTTGCATTCTATAAATCCTCCATATTAGCAATGGTCAGGTTGTTGGCTCTTATTTTGAGGGTAAACTCAACATCCCCAACTAATTAGGAGGCAACAAGTCACCTCAATCGAATTTGCAGAACAAACATTCATGTTTGTCTTTGTGAATTGAACGATTGTGTAAAGACTATGTTGTGTTTGTGCCAAATTCTGAGGTCCACATTCAACATATAACATTTTGGCGCCCACCATGGGGCATAAAAAAACAATTTCTGGCCTCATTTTGAAATCTATTGACTATTTTTTTTAAGCTCTGTCGTACTTCCGTACTGCACTGGTACAAATTCTCGCGTGAAGTTTTACTTCGAGCCGTGCGAAGTTTTGCATCGAGCCGTGAAAATATTTTCTCCTGTAGCACTTGCTCGCGTGAAGAAATGGTTTTCTTACGCGCATCGAAGAACTTTTTTGCATGGGTCGAAGTACTTTCTCGCGCAAACTTTTATAGACAGGTATTTAAAATTCATAATTTTTAATCTGTTATTTCTCTATTCTGACCTCTGTTTTATGCTCTAGTTTTTCTATTTCTAGTTTTCTACTGCAGCATAACAGTGGTTTGTAGGTTTTCTTGTCAAAGATTAAAACATTCTATCGGTTTACTTGCAAGATGATAGTCAAAGACATTATTAAAATGTCATGTTTGTTTACTATTTTTCATTCACATAGTCTAAATAGGGCTTTGTTAAAAAATTTTAAGGATCCCGATAGTAAAGTAGGGTAATAGGCTCTTCATTACATGGAAGTGATGCCCATGGATGAATCTGAGACCCAGATGTTGCTAGCATGACATATACTTTGGGAAGCAAAGAAAGATAAGTGAATCTTTAGCACTTCTACTTGTTAGGGGATTATGCTCTTCTCTCTTTGAGAGAATCAGAAACCCAAAGACTTGTGGATTTGGTGGAGTGAAACTATCTCGGTGGTGAACATGATTGATGTGTTTGGGTGAGGTGCAAAGGTAGAGAATTATGCTCTTCCCTCATTGAGAGAATCAGAAAATCAAACCCTTGAGTCCAAACCAAGTTGAGTCACCTTTAGAGGGTCTGCTAAAAGTTGAACCTCTGGGAAAAACCCCAATGAGTACACACCTTTCACCGGTGATTCCACCTCACTCAAATAAAGTCTTCTTTGTTGTATTCTAAAGACTCCAAAGCCATAGTAACTTCTTTCTCATTGATTTCAACTATCATCATGAGAAAGCCTTGTTTGTCATACTAAGCGGCACCGTTCCCAACCTTGCTTGCAAGGGTGTGTGACTTACAAGTGTTGGTGTGGCTGCAAGGCCCCAACTCTATATCAAAGGAACCAGAGGTTATTGTGAATGGAAGCCTATTAAACACTCTCTTAGTTAGATGCCTACCCAGTTCACCTCTGAAAGGAGGCATAATCTGTGCGCATGGAGAGGGAAGAATCTTGCCCCTAGATTCTTGACATAGGTATGCACCTAGATGTTTGAAGTGGTATATGATGCTGGCCCCTATTTAAGGGTTACCTTTGAACATATATACTTATTCCTTGGAAACACCAAAAACATGGGTGCTCTTTTGAGGGTTACACTACTGTGTGAGGTGAACGCATACGCATAAGACAGCGGGGCAAATATTTTGTCTTCTCAACCAATTTTATTTGTAGGGATAATTGAGTGTTTGTTCTTGAGTCTTAAAATATATGTTCTATCATTCAAATAAAGACTCCCATGTTTCTACCAAGTTGCTTTGTCCTTGGTGGAATTGTTTTCGACTACTATTTACGTCACTACCTGATTGAAACTTTGTGTTTTTAAACGAATGCTTGTCACCTTGAAATAGAGATTGCTGATTTATATCATCTTAAAACTATCTTAAGCCTGGATATCTTGTTAGAGAACAGTTCTCATTGTGTCTTGAAACCTGGTCCTTACCTTGAAAACTGAGTTTGTGTATCTGCCTTATCTGCCTCTTGTCTAGGATTTGATTTCTTGTTCCTTCATTGTCTATAGACTAAAAATAGTTGTCTCAAGTTGCAAACTGATTGATCTTCTAAGCAAGTGCATCAAGACAATTTTACAATGTCTAAAATCAAAGATGAGATTCTTAGGGAAGATTTATGGAAACAACTTCAAACTATGGGATCTCAACTCCAACAATTAAGGGAGGAACATGATTCTCATGTCTCTCCACTTTCTTCCAACATGGATAAATCTTGGTATGAAAATCCAAATTTTGATCCCGAACAATGTGATGACGATCCCAATTTTTTTTCCCGAACAATGTGATGACGATCCCAATTTTTATCCTGAAAAATGTGATGATGATCCCAATTTTTATCCTGCACAATGCGATGACAATCCCAATTTTGATCCAGACCAGTTTGATGACAATCCTAAATTTGATCAAAAGCACATAGAGGAATTCATGACCACATCAGATGAGATCCTTTTCTATCCACAAAAGAAGGATATTGCAAGTCAAGAAGAGTCTAATTATTCTTTAGAAAGAATCTTTACTCCTTTGGGGCAATCTTATGAATCTGCATTGGAAAAACTTCTTGAGAATGACCTCATTACATTGCCTAAAATCACATTAATTGGATACACATTCTTTAGTAGCTACTGTGTATATCATCGACACAATAAGCATGAAACTTCATGTTGTATGGAGTTGAAACATAAAATCCAAGATCTCATAGATGATCGAATAGTCGAAGTGGAAAATCCTAATGAATCACCTAATAAAGATACTAATCTCAAGCATGATCAATATCAGGAACTTATGTCTAGAAATGGTTCACATATCCCATCTACTTCTTCCACCATTCCTCCATCTCCTAAAGCTTCACAACCTACAACACCAGCTCTGTCAAAAACTAAACCTAATGATGACTATGCTTATCCTCAAGGACTACCTCTAAAAGAGATCCAAGCTAACTCGCATACGACTGCAAGTCCTTCTCAGGTTTCAAATATCATAGATCCCAAGCTTCCATGTGATTCAATGCCTATCATTCCTATTCCAAATGACTACCCATCAGCGTGCCAAGAACTCCATACGCAGATCAAAACTCCTGCCTCATCCTTAAGAGTGGCTCCATGTCAAGGGGATAATCCACAATGTGAGAAAACAAATATCAGTTATGCTCAAGACCAAGACACCCTCCATCTTAATCCAATGGTTGACCAGTGTCACATATCTCAAGAATCCTGTGATAATTTTATCATCCCCTTCCATCGCTTCCAAGAACATCCTCCATCTCCCAAGCAAGATCAAGATATCCTTTCTAGCGTCTCTAATGAACCTATTGAAAATGAAGAGAAAGGTACCCTTTGTACACCATCTAAAGATCCTTGTCAAGATCAGAGCATCTCTTCATCTCCTTTTCATGCTCCTCCATATACACCTCAAGAAAACATCGTTCCTCCAAATCCTTTACAGAAAAATAAATCCCCTAAAGATTCAGCTTCTCCTATCAAAATTGCTCCTATCAAAGCTACTCATGATCCTATTGATATAAAGGTGAATTCAAAAGGGAAGAGCCTTGGCCATGTAGCTCACTCTAAAGATGTTGATATCCCCTCCACACTTTATGTCCCTCGATTCAAACGTAAGCATCAGTCTTCTCCATCCTCCAAATCTATCATTGGTCCTTATACCCCAAAGCTTAGACCGTCAAACCTTCAATCTATATTGGGTCCTTATATCCCTCAATCTACCATTCCTATCACTACTATCTTGTCATCTACTTACCCAATATCCTATCAAGATCAACAAAGACATACATCTTTGAAGTCTCCCTGTCACACCCTCCATATGAACCAGTCATATCAGCCCTATTGATCCACAATTAGCAAGTCTTTTGGAAGCCATTTGGATGTCAAACAAAGAAATTAGAAATACAAGAATCCATGTACATATGAAGATCATTATGTTGAATCTAATTGACATGTGACCACAAAGAAAAAAGAAATATTCAAGAGACCACAAAGGTCCACTAAGAAAATAACCAAATCAAAGAAAATATGGGTTCCTAAATCCATTATGAATGACTTGAATTTTAAATCATCTGATGCAAATAGAAAATCAAATGCTATATGGATTCCCAAGTCTCTTCTCAAGGACTTGGATACAAAAAGAAAAGAAAAAGTTATGTGGATTCCCAAGTCTCTCTTAAAAGGCTTGAACAAGAAGGAAAAATCAGAGTTGACATCCAAGCTTCCAAAGTCTTCCACTTCATCTCCATCTAAGCATCTCCCATCTTCTAACTCCATCTCGGCTCCTCGCGTACCAAGATCCATATCCACTCATCCATCAATGTCTCAAGCTATTTCATCCACTTTTACTCCATGTGTCCACTACCCTTCAAGAAGTGTGTCAATGTTGATCTTGTCACCTACTATCCTCCCATATTGGGTCCTTACATTCCTTCTTTTTCTCTCATCCAATCCATTACATGAAATCCTGGCCTCCATCTTCCTTATCCTCCATTTCATCTTCCTATCAACATTTTTGAGTATACTTTTAGCGGCCTTGGCCCTTCATAGCATATCCTTCAAAGGAGCACCATCTAAAGAGCACGAAGCTTAAGTTCCTACATAAATTCAAAAATAAAGAAAAAATATATAAAAAAATTTTAAAAAATGAAAAAGTGCCTAGGTGAAAACCTGGTAAACAAGTGCCTTGGTAGAAAAAGTAAAGAGAAATCAATTCATCCTATGGTGAAAACCACTTCTTGTGGTTCCTTGGATAAGTACCATGATGAAAACCTGGCAAATAGGCATCATGCGTAATTCCGCCTACTTGTATTCTTCACTCGGGGGCAAGTTCCTTCCATCTCATCTTATCTTTCATATCTTACATCCAGCTAGCTCATGAACGTCCATGGTCCTTCTTGTGATCTTGACAAGGTTGAGCCTATCCTTGAACACACATGTATCCTAACATTCATGAATCCTTCCATCAGCCTATTTTCTTTTGCATGCCACCCTATCATGATCTTGCTTATCCCAAGCCTATCCTTCAAGTCTCTGAGCATTCGTGCCATAATCCAAAACATGCACTTATACCTCCATCACCCCTTATCCTAATTACGCTCTCATAGCTATGTCCTATCCAAAATTGACCCCTTGGTCTTGATCAAAATTGAAAGACTATTTCTCCAAAGCCTCTTGACATGTCCACTCTTTTGGACCACATGCTTTCATGACATCAGGTCATTATCCTATATGCTATCCAGCACTGCTCCATGAGCCTACATTGATATATTATTTTTTCCCTAGCTTGGGTAATCTTGAGGAGACTGTCCTTGAGGGTTACATTTACCCTCTTCATCCATCATCACCTATTCATCTCATACATCAGCTTTCTAATCCATCTACAATGTCCTACACCTTGCTAGACATTGGGGGCATAACAATGTGATCTTGCTTGAGATCGAGTAATCTTTTTAAAAATCTAAAAATTGTAAAATCTTTTAAAAATTTCTAAAAATTCTAAAATCTAAAAAAATAAATTGTAAAACCTTTTAAAAATTGCAAAATCTTTAAAAATCCTAAAAATCTTCTGCTTTCCTGCTTTAGTTCGCTTTCCTGCTTTAGTGTGCTTTTTCTTCCAGTCATCTTCGAGATTTTTCTCAACCTCACATGGATTGAAAATGGTCATACTCGGGGGCATGTTCCTAGTATAGGGGGAATTGTCTTATCTTTTGGAGTCTTTCTCCTTTTGCATCGGTCACCAGTGGATCTCACTGTGTCTGCCTTCCAATGCTTCGATGACACTTTGTCTCTTCTTGAGGCTCTCTTTTTGCATCATTCACCAGTGGTCCTCACTGCGTCTGCCTGCTGATGCCTAGATCTCATTATCAATCTTCTTGCTTGAGAAACTCTTGCGACAGTCACCAGTGGTTCTCACTGAGTCTACCTACTATCTCTACATTGATGAGATTTCTTGCATCATTTCATTATCATTCTATTCGGCTTCGATCCATTTGTTACTTGGGGGCATGGCTCCCCATTTTGATCGCTCTTCAGTTTAAACTTGAGTTAGTAATCTTGTCAAAGGATAGCTTTCTACTGGCACAAACTAGTGTTTCTCAACACCTTAATCAAACATTGTTTTTCAACACTCTCTTTGGATACATCTATGTTTTTCAACACACTTCGGATATCTCGCAATGTAAACATCTCTCAATAGCAATCAAACACATTGCACTCACAAGCACAATGGTGTTTTTCAACACCCTAAACATAGACACATTCGTAAGCCTTGAAACTTGCTGAGATATGATTGACTCTTTCTTGGTATGTTGTCTATTCTCATGAATTTCATTGATATTTTCTTTGTCTACTGCTTGTTGGTGTGGTTTTGATGATCTGACAACGTCAAATAAAAAGGGTGTATGTGATAAGAGCTTCTGCATTAAGGTAGAAAAGCCTCACATCCCTTGATCTTGTTTATTTTTATGCCAAGGGGAGGTTGGAATTATCTCCTTGACTGTTATTGTTGTGTTTGTTTACTTGTGAACTTTTACTATATCAAACTGGAAATAATGTTTGGGTCACCTTGGATTTTGTGCCTCAGTGCTTATGTTTGTTTCCTATATTTTATCTGATGAAAGTCATATTCATATTCTTATGGTTGTAGCGGCACCAGTAAGGATTGTATTGACTCCGATGATCCAAAAGCACCTGATGATGATAAATATGATGAGTCCAACAACCAAAGTCCTAGGATTGCATTTAGCTTAGGCTTGCATTTGCATGGTAGGCTTGCATTCACATTTTAGGCTTGCATTGTGGTAGTTTTGTGCTCTCTTCATTATCTTCTCATTCTTCTTAGGTCCTCATCTTTCATCATGGCTTCTTCTCGTCTGCACGAGTGTTCAATCCTCTCTCTCTATCTTCATCTATATGTTCAATCAATTTTCGTGATCGAAATCAAAATCTGACACTTCTATAGATGCTTGTGCAGTCATCTTTCTGGCGTCGCTCTCTTGTCAGGATTATCTCTTGTTATCATTTTTTCTCAGTTTCTGCAATATTTTCATCAAAGTCAACTCTAGTCAATTCTAGTCAACTATGGTCAAACCTAATTAACAGGACCTCTCGATCGCTCTAAATTGATTTTGCTCTCTCTCTTCATCTATCTTTTTCTACGATTTCTCACTCTCATCATTATGATGTCTTCTTTTGATTTCTCTCCTGAGGGGGCAAGATGATTGCATCATTGAATCTTCTCTCATTATTCTCGAATCAGTCTGTCTGAATCGAAACTTCTCATCACTTGGGGCATATTCAGTTTTTCATACCTTATGGTCAAAATTGGATATTCCATGATCTTGAATCTTTTCATCATGTCATCTATCTTGCTAGGTATCTGAGCAATCTAACTCGGATCCTCAAGGATCACACTTTGTTCTAGAGACAGTCCTAAATTGATTGTCTTTTGAGATAGGTATTGGGGAAATCTAACCCTGACTCCTGAAGGTTGAGCCTCGTTCTGGGGACAGTCTTGTGAAAGATATCAATCTGACCAGTGTCTGGGCAATCTAACCTAGACATTGGGGGACTAAGCTTCATTCTGAATATGATTCTTGAAATCTCATTGGGTATTGGGGCAATCTAACCCCAATTCTTGAAAGTTACACTTCGTTCTAAAGATGACTCTTGAAAACTCTTTAGACCGTTATCTAGGCAATCTAACCTAGACATCAGAGGGCTAACCTTCGTATTGGGGAAATCTAACCCTGATTCTAGAGATAGTCCTAGATCTTCATTAGCTATTAGTGGACATTGGGGCAACCTAACCCTGATTCTGATCTTCACTTTAGACTGTTCTTTGAATCAATGCGCTGCTCGCACATCAATTCAAAGAGGGGCAAAATGTAACACCCCAAAATTGGCACCTAATAATCCAATCAATTTTCATGCATTTTCTTATCCTCGAAGTCCTATTGTACTAGGAAAAATCTTCTCCTTATTGACTTTAATTGACTGAGTTTCAAATGCAGAAAACCCAAATTTGAATAAATTTGACATTATATTTAATTCGTAAATCCTGAATGATTATCAGCTAAAAACCCCTATGATTAATTGATTTAATCCTAAAGTCTTAAGTGCTTTTAATTAAATCAATTCCACCCCCTTTAGCTAATATACATAAAAGGAATTGAAAGGTTATTTAATTATTGGGTAAATTATCCTCAAAAAGGAATTCCATGTCAAAGGACACTTATGTGGCAATAATTCACCCTTTTATTTAAATAATCTTTGCATTTTTGTCTCAAAAGAGAATGAAGAGTCAACTGTTTCTTTTCAAGAAACTCTTCACTCTCTTTCCATGGTTTTCTTAAATTGGACCTCTTTTTCTTCATTAGAGAGGATGATTTTGGAGAGCATCAAATTTATAGGCAATTTTTGCATTTAATGTCTTTCATATTTCAATCTTAAATTTGCATAATTAAGATAGTTTCAATTGGAATTGAAGATGTATTGCTTTCAATTATGATTTATCTATATGTCTAACATCTCAATTTGGTGCTTTCAAGCTTCCTAGATTAATGGCAAATTCAATTCTAGCTTAAAGGTAATTTCTTTCATAGATTACAAGCACTCTCATTTCTAGATTAAAAGCATTTGATTTCCTTAGATTAATTGCATTTTGCTTCCATAGCTTAGTTTCAATTCATTCTTAGATCAGTTGCAATTTACTTTCATAGCTTAATTACTTCTCAATTCATGGATTAAGAGCATTTCTCTCATAGACTAGTTGCAAATTTCATGAGATTAATGGTAATTCTTCTTTTTCTTGCATTCTAGAAATCCTCCATGTTAGCAATGGTCAGGTTGTTGGCTCTCATTCTGAGGGTAAACTCAACATCCCCAACTAATTAGGAGGCAACAAGTCACCTCAATCTAATTTGTAGAACAAACAATTCATGTCTGTCTTTGTGAATTAAACGATTGTGTAAAGACTATGTTGTGTTTGTGCCGAATTCAGAGGTCCACATTCAACATAGAACACTATCTATTTGTTGTATTGCAACATTTTATCTTTCATAAGGACATGTTGTGCAATTGTTTTCTCCTCATAGAAACCCACCCTAGGATATTGATCCATTGGTAATCCCTTCGATGCAACTTGTTAGTCTTATTGGTTGAGCATGTATAGGTTGAACTTGATTCATGTCTATAAGTAGATCCAATGCAAGAATTATCAAATTTTTTTTGAGTTTCAATTCTCCATCTACATTCCATCTAATAACACCTTCATTGATCTTAATATTATTCTTAGGACTGAAGCCTGAATCTTCTTTATACGTTTCCTCAGATCTCATTGTTGAATTATGTGTCTACTAGTCTAGTCACCTTCCAGTTGTAAATTGTTTGATATAGTAGTTGAGCTCTCCAACTGTGTAATCAAAATTTCCTTGCATTTTCACTAGGCATGAATTATAATTCTATGTTCGATAACTTGTTGAAATGCTGATTTGGGAATATATGTAGTTTGAATTATTCATATAATATTTTTTAGCTAGAGTGTGAAGAATATTTATTTGGATTATGTGTGTATTATTATCTATGAAAAGACTTTTTAATTTAAGAGATATCTAGGTTATTTGAGCTTGTAGGTGAAACAAAAGAACCATGGATGATGTGAACACTAGTTTGTAAAATTTAAACCCCTAATATAATGTTATTTGTAACAAGTAAATGTTATTTAAGGATTTTTCCAAAGAAGGCTTTCTCATTGAACTATTTGTCTCTCTATGAAATAACTAAGAAATGTTTTTTCTTGCTTTACAAGTAATGGAGGAGTGTATTTGCAATAAATAGATTAGGGAGAAGATTTTGAAGTGTATAATTACTCTTTGAAGGGTGCTAGCTCAATGCAAGAGCATATGCTTTATAAGGAGGATGGTGGTTCGATTCCATTGTGCCCTAACATTAATTAATCAATACTTTTTAAATTCATTGTTTATATCATCTTTGGCAGAGATTAATGACATTCTCTCTATGAGAATATTTTTATTGTCTTAAGAAAGACAATAGGTCAGATTAAAGACAAAATGAAAATTGTCTCTTAAGAGACAAGAATATTGATGTTCTTTATTGTCTTATAAAGACAAATTTTTAAGATGATAATTCAAGACAACTTATTAAAGACGATATTTAA
>MU228538.1:42494-52513 GCA_018584345.1 Thuja plicata | reverse complement strand
TGGCAAGAAACCACTTCTGTCAATACTAATCACCAGGGAAAAGAAACGTAAAAGAATAGGGGAAGTTAAATCATTTGGCTTCTTTTCCTTTTTCCATCTTTGTCTGATAAGCTTTGGCAGCTCTGTTTCTCTGTTCATGCCACTTGCAGAAATGTCAATCAAACTGTGACACTTCAATTTGAATCCTTCATCTTCTCTTCAATGACATCTGTCGAGTCCAATCTATTGGGCTTCGAGGTCAAATAACTGCTTATGTTTTTCACATGTTTGATGCTATTTGGTTTCGATTTCAACCTCCAATGGTATCGAGAATCCTCATCTTTATCTTGAACTCGAGCCTCTAATGTAATTGGCAGAAAATTCCAAACCTGCTTCTCCATTGCGAAAAATGAGACTGGAGCTTCTCCTTGGCGGAAGTTTGCAAAAGAGCTTCTCCTGGCGGAAATCTGCAAAAGAGCTTCTCCTGGTGGAAAACTAGAAAAGTTCTTCTCCATTGCGAGAAATGGGAAAAGAGCTTCTCCTTGCAGAAATTTGCAACTTGGCTTCTCCTTGGCGGAAAATTGGAAAAGGGTTTCTCCACTTAAAGCACATGCTTTATTTGATCTCTTAAAACAATAATATTATATTCCTTTGTAATAAATCGGGCCCACCTCATTATAACTAAGCTTGCGGAAAATCACCTGAGAGGTGCGATTCTCGCAAAGCGCAAAGTTCTTCTTTATGGAAAATCACTTGAGAGGTGCGATTCCCGCAAAGCGCAAAGTTCTCCTTTGTGGAAAATCACTTTCTTAGGTACAATTCCGCCGTGGAGAAGATGATTTCTGAAATCCCGCCGAGCTCGTTCTCACTCATCTCTTAACCAAATTTCTCGTTGTTTGTTGCATTAGGATCATTGAGACCTACAGAATCGATCCATACCAGTCTTTGATCTCTGCCTGAGAAAGAACATCAATTGGAGCACAAATCTTTGCCGGGTTGGGATCTACAACTTACCCAAAAATGAAAAGATCTCAGAAAAACCCGCCCGGCTAAGAGAAGGAAAGGTAATGACAGGGAAACCTGACAAAGATAGCCTACCTAAGGAAGACTTAGACTTAGACTCAGATTGACCAGACATGACTCCAAAATCCTCCAGTTTGACAGCATGGGTACAGGATGAAAAGTGGGGCAACAAAAGATTAGTCAAACAAAAATCTAAATAGATGGACACCTCGACAGATGATAAGCTCTTGCTTGATCACCTAATCCTAGTCATCATAAGAAAAAGGATTCACGCAATTGAGCAAGAGTGACATGTGGTTGGGGCTGGCCAACTAGATCTATGACATGGCATAGACCCCAATGAATCAAATTGTGGCACCTAGAAATTAATAAAATAATGATGAGGTGTAGGAATGATGCATGGAAAACTAATACATGATGTCGAGATGTGGTATCTCAGGTTTAAACTATAGTTTGAAGAATTGCTAACCAACCATGGTAACCTTCCATGTGTTTGTGATTGTAAAGGAGAGAACGAGAAGGCACAATCCTTGTGTGAGATGGTGACTAGATGGAATAATGAACTTGTCATACTTTTCATTGTGGTAGGATTTGTAGTATGATAAATCAAAATAGTATTGACCATGGTGACCTATATTTTTTTGGCTCTATTATCTCATTGATTGAACTTTTCCATTTGAAGAAAGGTTTCTAGAAATGAATTTAAATATAGATCACCATAAATGAATAAGAATGCTAGAGAAATCCTATTAGAAGGATCAGTATGATAGGATCGACACAAGAAAAAAATAATATTTAGAAGATTTTAATTGGCAGAGTATCATGGTGTTCCATTAAGAATGATAATGGAAAGTGACAGGTCTCTGATTACTTACTTMCTTACACTTRCAATTACAAGAAGTGAAAGGTKATTKTAAAAWCACATTTTATGMAAATGKATAAAGATGTACAGRAGTTATAAATGTAACCATTYCATGGCCTATTTTCCTAGACATTAMATAAAATGGGTGTTGCTCAGGATAGGCAAAATGTTTTGATACAGATGAAAAAATAGTATTGGAATTGATTGTATGGGGAGAGTATATTTTTTCTAAAGAGGCATTAAAATGGGCCCGAGTTTATAAAGACATATTAAAAGTAAGACTGGCCTACAAACTCGCAAATCATTCAAGCTTCACCTTTTTTACACCCTTTGACTCAAATATACTGGTTTTTTGGCTCGAGAAGAAGAGGAGGAGAGGTCAATTCCTTGGGTCCCTCTTTCGGTATTTTCCTCGGTGCATGAGGGAGTCCTTGAAATATTTATCATGATAATCTTGCATACTGGCTTCTCTTGCATTGTAGCCATAAATTGTTCTATATTGGCCCAACTCAGCTATTTTTTTCTTCTAACAATATAATTCTTGTTACCAACTGATTCAGTCGATGCATACTTGAATGAGTTATAGGAGAAACATATCCTATATGGAAATGGTTTTACTTCCCTATAAAACATATTATTCTTTTTTACTATGCAAGTAGGAGGGGTGATGGATCAGTTATGGTTGAAGGCTGAAATGTTTTTTTTTCTTTCGGTCTATGCATCATATGGTTTTTAAAAGTGTAACAGATCTTTTGTCTTGTTTTTCCTGAGGCTTGTTGGCCCCCTTGTTTTAGAAAGGGGGATTTCGTGGCCTTTAAAGAGGATCTGAGTTTCGAGAATCAAGTATCATGTCCTAGTTTTAGAAGAAATAACATTGTAATATTCTAAAAAATAGTTGAAGTAAATCTATGTGATTCCTATGAAGTTTTTTCTTAGAGTTTGAATGTTGTATTATATAACATAAATAGTAGAAGATTTGGTTGATATATATTGCTAGTTTAAATTTCTCCAATGTATAATGGTGTTATGTTTTGAATGAAATAAATCATGGGGTTTTTGCATTCACTGCATTATTTTTGATTAAGGGTAAAATAGTTTTTGAAGGGAACAGTAACCCTTTACAAAAGACTAAAGATAGGCAGGAAGCATCATAACTAGAAACAAATAGATAGAACCAAAAGAAATAGCTGGGGGAAAAGAAGAAAAACATTTAGAACCCCTCCAGCAAAAGCACCCGGTCAAAAGATGAAAGCAGACAAAAAGAGAACTAGCCCCAGTGAACAAAGTCAGGTCTGCTTCAAGATCTTAGTAGACTCATCCATCACATGTATATATTTATTGATGGCTTCTTTGAGGTCTTTTATATCTTTGGAGCTCCCCTGTTTCACTTTTTTAGCACTTGCCCTTGTACGAGTCCCTGGGCCAGCAATTCTGGGATCAACAGTATTATCCACATCAACATTGATATGGTTAGAGTTCCGATCCAACACAGAGAGAAGAGCCCTAAGATTACTGTTCGTCAATTTCATGCCCTCATAGTTATTTTTCATTACTCGGCTGAGGGTATCTTCAATGCTCTGGATGCGGCTTTTAGCAGTACATTAGCAAAAGTTGACCACAACATTGATCTTTAGCTCGAGTTTCTCCAGTAGGCTTTTTTCCATAGTCTCCTCATGAGCCTCATTGGTTGTAGCTTCTTTCAGAGGTTTAGCAATCAGGATAGCCAGCTTATTAACCCTATCCTAGATGTCATTATACTTTCCATTAATCTCTCTAATCTCTTCAAGAAGCCATGTGTTCAACTGCAGATCCATATCAGCCCACTCTCTAACAACCTGAATAAACCTCCAGGGTTCTTGGGTTTTTTTGGCGTCATTACCATGGCTATCTCCAGTTTTAAATTTATCTTTTTTTTTCCCCTCAAATCCCATAGCCTTGTCTTCCCTTGAAGTCCTATCCATAAAAGACACAGACTCCGCATAATTCACTAGAACAGGGATACTGTCAGAAATGTCCTTCTCTTTAGTCTTCAAACTCGGCTCACTATGCTTTTTAATAGGGGAATTAGGGCTTTCCACCTCCAAAGCCATAGGCACACCCCAAGAAGTATTCTTATTCTGGCCCTCCATTTCCACTTCCTCAGAGCTGCCTTTACTGTCATTTTCCATCTCCTCGGAGGATCCCGTTAATTCCTTCTCAAGGGGATCAGTCTCTTCCTCTATATCCATACCATTTTCCTTAAATAGGGATTTATCAGCTTCCCCTTTTTCCCTTTTCCATTCCTCCTCATCCTTAGCCTCAGTTTTGCTGTCCGTGTTCATGCCTTCCTCCTCCGTGAGGATCTTGACATGCTCTTCTCCACCAGTGTTGACTTTACCCTTCCTCTTTTTCCTAGGAGTGTTACTCTCAATTGCCATCGGTCTTTTACCTTTCTTGCCTCTATTTGAGTCTTCCACCTTAGGGTTGCCCTACATCTTAAATTTAGCATGCTCATAAATTAACAGGATAAGCCCATCATGGAGAATAGGCAAGGCAACATTCTTTCTGTTCTCCAAGATACTATTTTCCAGAGACTTGAGAAGAAAGAATGGGAAAGATATTCTCCTTTTGTAATGGAAATGGTTAACTAGCATGAAATGGAAATTGTAAACCCTAGTATACTGACCATCTAGGGTAAAATACTGCATCATAGCTTTAACAACTTTAGCCCAAAAGAGCTTCATATGATCCCGCAGGAAGAAATCACCCGACTGTTTGACAAGAAGGTCTCTTTCCACCTTAGTCTTAGGATACATTCTAGCAGAATTTTTAGCCATGACAAAACCTCTATAGTATTTAAGACCAGACATCTTAAGACCCATAGTTTTAGAAATAAGTTTCTCAGTCACACAAAATGTCTTACCACACAGAGTTACCTGGCCATTGTCCCAACTGTTTGCAAATTCCTTGGAGATGTCCTTATTATTTTCATGGAGTCTCTCCATATAATCCATAACCCTACCTTCCTTGAGTCTCTTCCAGACTTTGACTTCTTTCTTCCATTTACAGACTGATCGTTCTTCCCTTTTCAACTTTCCTCCCATACTACTAGAAAACCAGAGATCAAAATACCGTAGAGTGAAAGTGGAATGAGAAGTTTGTGAATGAATGATGGTGAAATGCCACCCTTTAATAGAAATGACAACACTTCTCCCATAAGTGTTATTATTAATGCACTTTCTGTCGTGCATGCGAAGCTCAAAATTGAGGCAACTTTGTGAACTAGCCTTTCTTGTCATCATTATTGGGGATATTACCAGGTTTTTGGTAGATTTGATCGTACTTCACAAGATTAATGATATAAATATTTAACCCTTGATATCCATTCCAGTATTTGACATCATCACTAAAGGCACCCACATTTGCTAGGCTATCAGCCACACAGTTGGACTCTCTGAAGGCATGACTGGCATAGGTGACGTCAAAACCATCAATCAAATTTTTTTTTTCATCAAAGATATGACTAGTATTCCATGAGGGAGATTTACTACCATTAATACAATTTATAGTATTCAATGAATCCCCTTCCAGCCACAATTTTGAACAATTCTACCTTTTAGCAAGTTTGCAAGCATGGAGAGCTACCATTGCTTCAGCCATATGACTAGTTTGAGATCCAATTGGAATAGCAGAGGCCACAATGCACTTTCCTTCAGTATTTCTAGCTATGCACCCACATCCTTCAATGCCAGGGTTACCTTTGGCTGCCCTGTCAAAGTTCACTTTGAGCCAACCAGGAGGAGGAGAGTTCCAAACCGCAGATTCATAGGGAGAAATAGGGGCTTTATACTTGGAGGTGAAGTCCCAGTTCTGAAGAATCTCCTTATCATAGATTCCTTCCAGAATTTTAGGTTTTAACTCAACAACAACTTTAGTATTTTCAATAATGTTGTTGATAAATTTGGATCCAATCAAGAGAGGAGTAGATTTTTTGTCTTAGAATATCCTTTCATTCCTTTCTTTCCAAATCCTCCATATGACATGAGGGCCTATATAATCCCAAAAAAAATTTCCCAATTGGTGTTGGAAAGGGGATCTCCATTGTTCCAAAAATTCTTGAATAGTATTAGGGAACACCCAGCTAACTTTCCAGTGATGTAACACCACCCTCCAAATATCCCTAGTGAACTGACAATGAAGCAGAAGGTGAGAAGAGATCTCAGCTTCTTTCATATAGAGATAGCATTTATTAGGGATAATCCATCCTCTTTTCTTTAGATTCTCAGTAGTTAGGATTTTGTCCTGAATAAAAAGCTAGTAAAAAAAGTTAATTTTAGGGATCAGAGAAGGAAACCAAACCTTTTCCCCTTTGGGCTCCTCCTCCCTGGGGGATATCATCAAATAGGTAGAGGCCATAGAGAGGGAACCATTAGGATTAGGGGCCCAGATTAGCTCATCTTCTTTATTAGCTTTAACAGCCCAGGGAGAAAGATCCAGGTTAATATTTTCAGGATGGGATCAATGTCACATAGGTTTATCCATTTATTTTCTCTCTAGTAATCCACCACTTTACAACCAATTCTAACTTTACACATCTCCACAAATTTATCCATGTCAGGGTACTAGATCAGAGGTTTATTCCTAAACCATGGATCTTCCCAGAAATTAATTTTCTGCCCATTGGTAACTTTCCATCGGGCACCTTTAGCAGCTAGGGGTCTAGCCTTCAAAATGCTATTCCAAATCGCAGAACCCTAAACAACAAGGGGAGAGGAGAGGAAAGAATCAATAGAGGGAGTATCAAAAAGATACTTAGACTTAAGAATTTTGTTCCAACCTTTCTCTTCTCCAAAATTTCTCCAGCACTACATAGCTAGGAGAGCAATATTAATGTCCTTAATTCTTCTGATGCCAAGACCCACAAGTTTGACTGGCTTACACACTTTTTCCCAAGCCACTAGGTGGATTCTATCTTTCACTTCAGTGCAAGACCATAAAAATCTTTTCTAAATTTTCTCAATAGTATCATCAATCTTGGAGGGGATTTTGAAAAGACTCAGGGCATAAACTGGGAGGTTTTGGAGAGAGCTCTTGAGCACCAAAACTTTACCAGCATTGCTGAGGAGGGAACCTCCCCAACAAGCATGTTTTTTTTTTAACTTGTCCACAATCACCATCTAGAAATAATCAGGAGGTTTACTACCCAATGGCCGACCCAAATAGCTTGAGGGGAGAGCAGCAATAGAATAGCCCAGAATGGTTGCCATTCTCTTCTGCCATTTATGGGGACTGTTGATGAAGAAAAGGGAGATTTTATCCCATTTTATAAGCTAACCAGTAGCTGAGGAATAAGAGTCAAGGGCTTTCTTGATAGCTGTAGCTTCTTTAATAGAGGAGGATCCCATAAGGACAGTATCATCAACAAACTACTCATGGGAGCAGGGAGGGCAAGAGGACGAGGGGAGAAGGCCAAGAATATTCCCTTCCAAGACCCCTTTAGAGAACATTCTCCCTAAGCTTTTTCCCATGATTGCAAAAAGGATGGGAGAAATAGGGTCTCCCTGGCAGAGACCTCTTGAAGGAAAGAAGAGATTAGAGGAAGATCCGTTCACCAACACTGAAATAGAAGGGGATCCAATGAGTTGCTGAATAAGGCTGATCACTTTCACGGAGAATCCAAAGGTAGACAAAACTTTGAAAATGAATTTCCAATCCACTCTGTCATAAGCCTTAGATAGATCCACCTTCATGAGGAATCCATTCTTCTTTGAGACCTCCAGAGAGTGAATATTCTCATGCACCGAGATAATAGAATCTAGAATTTGACGACCTGGGACAAATCCATTTTGTTGGGGGGAGATTAAAAATGGGAGAATCTTCAGAATATGGGCCATGAGGACCTTAGATATAATATTGTAGAAAGTGTTACATAAACTGATTGATCTAAAACTATCTTCATTATCCGCTCCAGGCCTCTTTGGGATGAGGACAAAAAAGGTGGAATTAACTTCTCATAGCAGGGAACTAGAACCAAAGAACTCTTTCACAGCATCTGAAATGTCTTTCTCCACAATATGCCAGAAGGATTTGAAAAAGAGGGGAGGGAACCCATCTAGGCTTGGAGATTTTTCTCCTTCAAAAGTGAAAGCAGCTGCTCTTATTTCCAGAGTTGATGGTATTTTCCTCAGCATCTTATTGTCCTCTATTGACAGGATACAAGGGATCAAGTCCAGCAACAAATGTTGATTATCCTCGGAGAGGTCAGGGTCAGCTTTGAGAAGGGTGGCAAAATAACCGGTCAATTATTTTTTAATTTCCTCTTCCTTTCTCAGTTTACCCTGATTCCCATTGATGTGATCTATTCTTTTAGTAGCCTTGTGCTTCTGTGCAGTAAGGTGGAAGAAACTAGTATTTTTATCACCCATACAAAGCCAAATAGCTCTAGAGTGTTGTCTCCAAAAAACCTCCTCCTTAGAGATAATATTATGGTAATCTTCTTGAATTTTATTTTCCTTGAATTTGTTGTCCACCGTCAGGCCCTCTAGGTCGATAATTCTTTGAATTTCTTTGAATTCAGCTTGGACCAGACTTTTATTCTTAAAAATATCTCCAAAATCTTCTTTATTCCATACCTTAACTCTGCTTTTGATGTTTTTAAGTTTTTGAACCACTATGTACATCATTGTTCCCTCCACTTGGATATTCCACCACTTAGCAATATGCTTAGCAATGTTAGGGTGTTGCATCCGCTTTTTTTCGAATCTAAAAGGATAGTTCCTCTTCCCCGAGATAGGATTTGCTTGGATAGATATAGGAGAGTGGTCAGAGCCAACTCTAGGAAGAGAAGACAAAGAGCATTCATAGATAAGAATACAGTCCATAGTCAGAAGGGATCTATCCAGCCAGACTTGAATCAAATTATCCCCAACTCTTCTGTTAGACCAAGTAAAGCTACTACCTCTAAGGTCAAGGTCCAAGAGAACTTGGTTATTGATGAAATCTATGAGAGCCACTCTACTATCAATATGAGAGGAGATACCACCCATTTTTTTAGAGTCTGTCAGGGGTGTATTAAAGTCTCTAGCCACCATCCAATAATAATTCTTAAAGCTACTTCTTTGAGCTTCCAATTTGTGCCAAAATCTATCCCTACCAGTTTTAGAGTTGGGAGCATAAATATTTGAGAGGACCCAGGTGAATCCATCTCGAATGTGGTTGAATCGTATGGAAGAGATATTACCTTCTGATTTGATGAGGTCCCCAGAGATAGTGTTAAGGTTCCAAAAGGTAGCAATACCACCTGAAGCTCCCACAGAGCTACACCTAGTCGCTCCACAATTTTTAAACAATTTTAGCTTTTCCACTTTATCTCTTGCCATTTTAGTTTCTTGGATAAGAATAATATCTAGTTTCTGATCTCTAACTAAATTTTCAACACATCCTGCTTGTGGGGGCTATTTAATCCCCTGATGTTCCATGAGATAATATTCATCTACAACTTTTTGGAGCAATCCTGGATGGTCCTTTGTCGCCCATCCGCTATACTTTGTCTACTCTCCTGATCTTGAGTGAAACTATTTTTAGGTCGGCCTCTTGGAGGTTTTGGACTACCCACATCCGCTTTCTTAGCTCTAGTTACGACACCTCCTTGGGTCATCCCAGGAATTTTGCTGGTATGTTTCTTCTTACTGTTAGATACCTCACTCCAGGGGTCCCCTCCAACTTCTAAAAAAGGGTTAGATTCTTCAAGCGAGTCTGCCTAGCTGGGGTTTGAGGGCTAGGGATATTTTCAGCCAATTTAGCACCTAGATCTATTATAACATCAAATGGAGAAGATATATTCTCAATACAAAGGGTTTCCATACCTATTTGGTCTCCAGCAATTTCTCCTTCTTCTAAGAAATCCTCTGGCTCAGTTGCCTTTGACGGGGGAGGATCCTCACTGCTTCTTTGGTTAGAATCCCCCAGCGAGGAATCCATCAGACTAGAAGCTGCATCTTTCTCTGTAAATATCACTAGGTTTGTCAATGAGGGAGTAGGAGGGTTAACCAGAGGTTTCTCCTTCTAGATCTTTCTTGATTCCTTCAGAGGTATAGTTTTTGCTTTCTAAGTCTTGAGAGGACACTCTTTCGCCCTGTGACCTGATTTCTTATAGGTAAAGCACACAAAGGGGAGG
>MU228538.1:30853-42358 GCA_018584345.1 Thuja plicata | reverse complement strand
ACATCTTTGTGCCAATATTTGAGAGGGAGACTCGAGAATCTAACCCAGACCGGAGCCGAGACAAAGAAAGTTGAATCATTTAGAACCAGATTAGGGGACCACTTACGTAGGGCAAGGGAGTAGTGGCCTAGCATCCAAGGGCCCCCACAGAGAATATGAGGTAGATCTTCCATGTTAGAGAACTCAAAGGAAAATAATCCTTTAGCCATTGCAACAATATCAACTTGCCCTTTTAGAAACCATTTCCTCTTGGCAAACTCTCTGATAGCTTCAATATTAGGTCTCCCTCCCATAAACTTGCCTATCAGGGTCATTTCCATTGCCAAAATGGAATGATCGATCAGAGGGCCAGGGATAATAATATAAAATTCTCCTTTCGACGGGTTGGATATCACATTGACCGCAGGAAAGGAAGATTTTCCAGATGGTTTAATACCAAAGGTGCCCACTTGCCCTTGGGAGCCAGCATGACACTCCAACTTTGAGAGATTCTTGAGCCCATCGAGGACTGTCAGAGGGGCCCTTAGTGGAAGTACTCTCTGGGGTGGTAGTCTGATTTGACTTCAACCCTTTTTGGTAAAAATCAACCTTATTTTCAGAATGCTGAGGAGGGAGCCCACCCATCGGGAAAAGCATAGAAGATTCCAAAGAAGGTACTAGAACTACTAGAGCTGCACTACCATGGCCAAAATTTGAAAGCAGGTTCTCGCTCGAGGAAATCGCCAGAGGTTTCCTGCTCGAGGAAATTGCTAGAGGTTTCCCGCTTGAGATCTCCGCAATTTTTTTTTCCAAATTGTACAAGTGATGTATTGAAATCTTATTTCATATTGTGATCTAAGTGATCAATTAAATTCTTGATTAAGAGGGTAGATCTGACAGGGTTATATAGGGATTGTGATAAGTAGTTTGTACTAAGTTGATGTTAAAGGGATATCGCAAGGCAATACTCTTAGACCATATGCTATTAATGAAACTATGTTGTATGATGTTATCTTATTGATGACTCTGATACCCAATGGGATTATGAACTTATATTAGCTTTTGTGAATCTTGCAAATATGTTTTTATTCATATTCTTGTTGTTACCTGCTGCAACAAAACCAATTAAATCATGAATACCTTTACTTCTATTGTTGGTTCATAAGTTATTTCATCTCATGCTCTAAACCAGGGTGATGTTCAATATATGATTAGCTATTATCTAAGTATATCCCTATTATGCTAAACCTCATATGATATTTATGATTATATTAATGGTAGTTATAGTTTTAGCCTGTACTCAAAAGCATTAGAAAGAGGCCCCCTAGGTCTTGCAAAACCTAAAGTGTAGAGGGATGAATTAGTATCTTTGTTAGTTGGTCCAATCCTCTTAAATATTTTGAACATTACAGCTGGCTACTCTATAGAATGTATTGAGGGGTGTAATACTAACTTTGTAAGTGTTAAACATTTTCAGGAACTAACAGATCTCACCATACGGTCATATCCATTACTCCCAAAAGATCATGCAACATCAATAACTCTAAATCCCTCTACAGTCTCCTCAAAGCCATCATCACATATAGAATATCTGTGCAATACAACAAAAATAGTCATGATCCATTTCATGACCTCATTCCTAAAATAGGTCATCTCATTTCTAATCTCAGCTCTTAGATCCTCCTTGTTTTACTCCATCAACCTAGGGTTCATTCTTGGTAGCATCCTTCTATATCAAGGTTGTAACTACCTCCAATCGGTGATCTAATTCACTAAATATGATACCCTAACCTTTGAAAAACCCTATTTCACAAGAACAACTCAAAAATTACCAACCTAAATAATAAAAACCCAACTCATACCTATAAAAATATTTATAAATCTCAAATAAATCATCTAGCAGCTTCTCTGCTATTCAGACATTCACTAGACTTCTTCCCCCTCCCAAATGATCACAAGCCCTAAATTTATACAAAACCACCAATAGGACCGTCTCAACCAACTTTGAATATCCAAGGAAACATGGTTTAGGGGAACCTATTCAAGAACATGGTCACGTCAGAACTCAAAGCACCTTGGAAGATGGAAGAACTTCACATGCAGTCAATTGGAAAGTTTTAAAGCCAATAATGGCATGTTGTAATAATGAATGCAATGTATTGATTTAATGTCCTAAGGGTCCTAGTAATGACCCTATGACCAAATAAATTGTAATAGAGGCCAATAGTTCCTAATGGAGTCAAGATAGATAGGATAATACCTTAGGGACTCAAGGATGAAAGTTGATAGAATAAAATGCTTAGAAGAACTTAATTAAATAAGAATTAGAAATTTAAATATTTGAATCCTAATGGCTAGTGCCAATTAGGAGGGAAATTATGTTTAGAAGGCTTAATGAGTTTGTAAGCATGGGAAATCAATTGTAATTGGTTGAAACTCTTGATTAAAATCCTATATAGCCTCGATGTGGCATATGGAGAAATGGTATTAAAGAAAATGGACAGATTGTGTTTAATAAAACTATATTTTAAGCAATTTCCTTGTGTTTTTGCATGGTTGAATAAGCATGGTGTGTTAATTTGAGATTTAGATTCGTGGAATACAAGGATTCGACATTTTGCAACACCTGTGAATGATCTAAGCTATCAAGTATCTCATTTTCCTTTAATTTTTGCTGACAAGCCTAAGGATTTAGCATTGTTATTAACAGTTTTGTGTGTTTCTTGAAATCAAGGTCATTCTATGAATGTTAATGCTCTATTTCTCATAGGATGGCCATAAAATGAACTATATTATATACTAATAATACTAAGTGTACTTAAATTATTGAATGGAGGGGTGATCACATTGTTTTGTTGGTGGAAGGAACACTAATATTGAGGCTAAGGTGTAGTAGTAGGAGTACTTCTCATAGGAGGGTGCTTTATTATGTTAGATTCCATTAATATATCTTTGGGAGATGGTGAATCAACCATTTTTTGGTTGAGATTGAATTGGAAGGTCCAACATTGAGTAGGTCCTAGTTTTCATGGGTTTTTAGGAGCAATGTGGGGATTTTATGTGTGGGAAGTCAATAGAGTTAAATTGATTGCATATTCCCTTAATTGAAGTCATTTTATTTCTCTATTGAAAGAGCCAAGGTTATTGGTTAAGTCCTTGATAAGTTTTCTTTGTAAAAGTGACATAATTAACCCTTAATGATAGTCAAAGTTGGACAATAGGGTGATTTGGTCCAAAAAACTTGGTCTTTAGTTTTAGGTACGTTACGAAGAAGCCTAATAGATGATTAAACCCTAATTTTTTTGGGAGTCTTTCGGAAAGTTTTTGTGAGAAGTTTGAAAAATAGTTGTTGTAGACCTACTAGGGATTTAAGCCTATTAGAATAGTATTTGGGGTTTTCCAATAAGTTGGGAACTTATATCTTTGAAATTGCTTTGTTTTGGTTGGATTGTTAAAGTAGAGACCCTTAGATCAATTGTAGCCCATTGTGAGGGTTGAGTTCTTTGGTTGGCACTTTCAAGCCAATTGGTGCATTGTGGTTTGACAAAACATTTAGTGCATTTTGAACAATTTTGTAACAGAAGTTTGATAAGCCCCTTTGCTCTCCATCAATTGGTATCAAATAATAGCAGTATTCTTTGGGAGAAGGATAAAGTGTATATTTCTGAGGGAGAAGATTTTGAAACATTTGGAGAACAGGCTTAAGAGATGCCTCCAAGGATGACCAATGTTGAACTTGCCAAAATTATGGCACAATATGGAGAGGATAACAGGAAGATGAAAGAATAGATGGAAACTATAAAGAGGGGATTAAATAAGAAGAAAGGAGACACTGAACAAGAAGACCATGAAGAAGAAGAGAGAGCACCAAGGGAAGAAATAGATCCTAAGGATACAAGGATGGCTAAGCTTGTCAAAGTCATTAAGGGAAATGATTATAAAGGTAAGTGTGATATTTTAATATATTATGGTAAAATTAATTTTGAAGATCTAATTGATTGGTTTAGTGCTGTTGAAAATTTCTTTGACTGTGAAGATTTGGAGGATTGTCGGAAAGTTAGTATTGCTAAGTCCAGATTAAAGGGGTGTGCATTGCTATAGTGGGATTTCTTGCAGGTTGATAGGTTGAAGAAGGGATCCCCTAGGGTAACTTTATGGCCAAGAATGATGGACAAGATGAGGGAGAAATTTATTCCTAAAGAATACAAGGTTTAGTTATACAAGAAATTATAAAGTTTGAGACAAAAGGATATGGATGTCCAAAGGTACACCAAGGAGTTTCACAAAATTTATATCAGAGTTACACATGATGAATATGAAGAGGAGAAAGTGGGAAGATACCTAGGTAGAATAAGGTTCAATATAGAAGATGAACTTAGTCTTACTACACATAATACTATTGAAGAGTGCTATAAGTTAGTAGTAAAAGAAGATGACAACATTAAGAGAAGACAAGAGAAATAAGGAAGTGAAATAGTCTAGTTAAATTAGGGAAGAGATAATAAAACCAATGAAAGTTAATATTAGAGAAGAAATGACAGAGGTAAGGAACCTATGTCTGATCATAGAAGTGGGAAAGTGGTGGTGGTAGATTTGGTGCAGGTAGAAGAACTGGTGCTCTCAATAGAAAGTGTTATAACTATGGAGAGGAAGGGTGTCATTTCTACAAATATCCTAGAAAAGATACAAGGAAGTCTGACTAGAGAGTGACATTGACACCAGGCAAAGGTGAGAATGAGGAAGATGAAAAATAAGAGGGAGAAAGAAGAATAATATTTGCATATCCTAAAGTTTAAGAATGTCTCATGGTGAGGAAAAGTGAATCATTGCATAAGGTACCACAAGTATCCATCTTCAAAACCAATTATTTGATTCAAGGTAAGATTTGCAAAATGATCATAGATTCAGGATCCTTTGACAATTTGGTTTCTTATGAAATGGTAATAAGTTACATTTGAAGAATTTTTCACATAGTAGACCCTATAGAGCCCCATGCGTGAGTGATGAACCAATCCATGTGATTAGGGATCAGGATTATGTATAATTTTATATTAGAGAATATAAGGAAAGGGTACTATGTGAAATAGTACCATTAACATGTTTTCATATCCTTTTAGGAAGGCCATGGTGGTCCATGAGAATGAAAATGGTTGATGGGTACCAGAGAACCTATCTTGTGCATAAAGATGATAAAAAGTTTCTCCTTAAACTTTTACACAATGGTTCACCATTTGAGTCAAGAGTCATCTACTTTAGGAGGAAAGAATGTATTGATTTGTAGGGTTATGTGAAGTGCATATCTATGGGAGAATAACAGGGAACTAGACCATCATTGTTGATGCTAAAAATTGATGAAAAGGACCAAGAATGGCTAATGGAAGAATGGAAGACTATGATGGTTAACAATACAGTAGTTGCGGGCAAACATTGTTGCCCTATTGTTTCATCACTACAAGGTGATAAAGATATATCCATGCAGGGTAGTAATAGGGGTCATTTTGATCCTAAAATGTAGAAGAAATGACAGTTAAAACAAATCTATGATGACTATCCCAAACCATAGTGAAGTGATGGTATTGATACCATGTTTCTTTTTCATGTTGCTAAAAAGTTGGTTGCACATTCATAGAAGAAGGATGAAGATTTTTTTGGTAGGAGGGGACAATTTTGTAGAGTTCCATCAAGAAGACTTTGAGGTGTGAAGACAATGCCCATTAACCCTTAGGGAAAGAGTATTTTTTCTGGTGGAGAGTATAGTATAGGGAAACTTTGTTAGGATTAAGTAATACTAAGAGAGGGGTGAATCAGTATTAAAACACTTTAAACTTATTAAATTTCAACTTAAATAGATAATTTATGATATGAAAAGAACATAAACACAAAGCACACAGCTCATAACACCATAAATTTATTCTTAAGGAAACCCTATCCAAAGGAAAACTTTGATGGGGATGGTACCCACAAATATGCGCTAAAATTATTATGTCCCTATTAGGAGATCTGACACAAGTAGGTGCTGAGTATAACATTAGTACATTTCTTTGTTGAAGGAATACATAACCCTGTTAAAGGTATACACTGATCTCATTGCTCATATAATCATAAATATGTCTTGTTACAATGTTTTATCAAAATGAACATAAACAAGCATATTTTATGCTTAAGTAGTTACACTTGTATCTCACATCACCATCTATTTGATTCTAACATCACAATGCATCCATTCATTCATTCACAGAACATCCATACTTTTCTTCTCAAAAGCTCTTCATATATATACTTTATTACATACCCAGTCGACTCCCAAATACATCACAAAATGGAACAAACACTTATACAAATAGTAATTGAAAATTTAATGATCATACTCCACAAAAATATAGGTAATAAACAATCCAAATCCAACATATCATGTTTGGATTCCACGTTTCACTCCCTCAATCATCATGCCCATTCAAATTTTCTATCTCGTTATATCACTGTCTTTGCATGACCTCAAACATTTGTATCTTTCATCTATGAACTCCAAAAATCAAGAGACCTTAAATTAATGTCTAGCATACCACAAAATATCTTCCTCTAAGCTCTCATGTCTTCATTCATTATATAAAGTGTTCACTACCCAAAACTATACTCATGTACTCTGTAAACTACTTTATGGACTTAGTCATTTTTACAAGCCTTAACTCCAAAACTATATTTCACTCCAAGTGATCATTCATAACTGATGTTTTTCCATAAATGAAAGCCCTAACCTATTTTTGAATACTTGTGAATGAGCCACTTTCCAACAATCTCTCCCTTTGGCATTGATGGCAACACTTTGTGAAAAAATAGTGTGTTATTATCAAAACTATGAATAAGTATATACAATACTCTTCTTTATCTCCTTTACATATTTAATATTCCAAATTATCATCTCTATCTTTCCTCTATAAACGTTTCATATCCTTACTTCTCCCCCTTTTACATTAACGGAAAAGGTATACATAAATATAGAATAATTAACAAAATTAATACAACTGCTTACAAAACTTTTAGACCATCTTAAGAACATCTTGGAAAGATATTTCTAAGATCTTTACTTCCTCAGTCCAAGTCTTTACCCATATTTGACATACATGGCTCATTCCATTCAGTGCAAAAGAAGATTTCTTTGCTCCCTTTAACTTAGTAGGCATGTGCCTAGTGAGAGAATTTTCTATCTTCTCCATGTCCGAAAGGTGTATATTAAGATTTTATAGATTAGGAGAAATCAAACTCTTCAACATACCAAATCTTTCCATAACTCTCCCTTTATCCGTCTCCAATGCACTCAACTTTTCTAATAGCCTTGAAAATTCTTTGTCTAACTCTAATACAATGTGTGAGGAGGTCTCACAACTGTGCATCAACTTATCTAGAGTCTATCTCTAATTTTATATAATGACATCAATTTCCTTAAGGTTTATAATAATTTTTATACAATAATTGTATAATTTTTGTCCATGTGTCAAACAACTCTTTTCTTTAGACATTGTTTTTCCCAGTATGCCTAAGTCCCATGAAATAGACTTGCATACTTCCTCTAACTTCTTTGCTAATTATTTATGTTCTTCTTTTTCTTCATGGATCTTCTCTACCAACTCAGAGTGACTATCAAAGTAATCCAATGCCTTGTTCAAGTTCTCTAGAGTGCCCTTTCCTTGGAAAGTAAGAGATATAGGTAGGAATTTGTTCATGGTATCAAATATCATGTCTAATACCCTTGAATTATTCTCTATTTTCTTCTCCAATCTCCCTTATCTTTTTCAAATGTGATGTAAGATAGCTTCGTTAACTCATCTTTATCCATACACTCCACATATGTGCTCAAGGTTTTTTCTCCACTTGCCAACAATAAGGTTGAAGAAACAATTGTCATTATTTCATATTTCACTTTAGCCTTACTCTCTGGTTCCTTCACAAACTTAGAAATGCTTGCTTGCTCTTGTATCTTAGAGGGCTCTTCTTTATTAATCTCAGGCACAATGTCAATGTTTCAGTCAAAAGGATCAGCTTTATCTAGTGAGGTGTCCAAAACAATAGGCACACCAACAACAAATAAATTTGGTTTCTTTACTGTACTAATAAAATTACTATTATCCTTTCCATCCTTAGGTGAATCAATGTTGATTATTGAAGGCTTGGAGGACTCTCCATTTAGGATAGCTATAGGATTAGTAGCCTTAGGTCTAGTTGGTGTGAGCTTCTTAGGTTCAGCTTCCATAAGAATTTTGTATACTGCCTTGTGATTATCGTTAATTACCTCATCATACTTTCTTGCCATTATCTTGATCATCCTGGACTTAGTTCTTAACATGGATTTTAGTGCATTCATAATGATTTTATGCTCATCATATGATATTACCTTTAATATGTCTTCAATAGCTTTTTACCCTGATTTGATCATCTTCTTGTAGTGTTAATTGTTTCCTCACATCAAGTTTATCATAGAACTCCCGAGGAATGCTTCCAACCATCTCTAGAAAACTCTTCTTCAAAAATAACATGTTCTTAATATCAATATCTTATATAAGGATTTGATCATTAGAATCATATCTATCATAAAATTTTCTTACTTGATTTAACTTTCCTTGATCCACAACTCTTTTCTCCATCATTTTCAAGTCAGGTTTCTAGAGTTGTCTGCGTGGACTAGAAATCTTCTTAGTGTTTCAAGGTGGAAGAGCTGCAGGAGAAGAGCTTGCCACTCTAGATGCTCTTTCAACCATCTTCCTTCTTATCTCCTTCATCTCTTCTTTAGTAAGGCCAAATTTACATGCTAGAGTATCTACAACATTTTCAATTTTCTTTCTCTTAGTTATCCTTGTATGTTCTTCTCTAATATTAGAGGATTTCTCCTCATATGTACCCCATCTTTCCTCAGATGAATCCAACTCTGAAAATAGTACATGCTAAACCTGCATAGTTAATACTTCTTTATGCACTTAGTACCCCATAGGGTAACACCTCTTCATCCTCAGGTTAACTACCACAAAATAAACACAATCAATTTCAACCATGAAATAGATTGTGTCCTTGTACTTTTCTACCATTTCCTATGGTATCCTCATTCTTTGTTTCATCTCTCTATGTGGGATTTTGATCATTGCAAATATTTCTCCATCTACCCATGTGTTATTCTCTCTTTTGTAGCTATTTTATACTTGTAGACCAGTGGGTTCATTAGCTTTACAAGCTCTAGGGTGCATACCCTGAAACTTATGCACAATGTGTATACATATGTATCAAAAGTGATCCAAATATAAATGTATTAGTCCTATATTTCTTTATTTACTTCATATTCTTTGTGAACTATGAAAGAATTTCTCATAGATTATACTTGACATTCTTCTTTACCATCTTATATGCCATAATTATAACACCAACAAAAAAAAAGTTAGGTTGGATACTATAATGAAGTTTGTGTCAAATAATTGTCATAACTAATCTGACATCTTGCTGAAATATGTCAACCACTGCCATTTCCTACTTATCCCATTTCAAGTGGGTTAGCGTTTCTACCTTCTTCTTGGTGTTGTGTCTGGTGATGAATCGCTAGAAAAAGTCAAAAGTCACGAATTATTCACTGCAACATGAATGACTCTAGAGTTATCCAGACCAGTAATGTCATGGATCAACTCACTACAAATATTGATGGGAAGCTCACTAATCCAAATGAATTGGTCATGTACTCTACTCAACAAAATTTTGAGCGATTCTCCTTCATCAAGCACATGTAATTATGTCATTTTAATTATGCTAAGATTCTCAAGATGAGAAAATTCATCAATAAGATTTTCATCCTCTTTAATCATATCCTTCCTTTCCTTCAAGATCTCAAAATCTCCTAAGGATTCATACTTGCAATGGATATAATCCCTACTATTGTCTACGTAAAGATCTCTATAGGGCATTTCAAAAAATGATCCTTCCAGGTCATCGTTAGTAGATTTTCAAGGATGTCTCTTAAACTTGTATCTATGTCTCTCATCAACATGAAATATAATCGGTATATCCATATTCACAAGTTAGTGAGTGATCTAAAAAGATTTTAATTTTTGGTTCTCTAAATTTTCACTCTTCTAATCACTTAATGCTCTGGCTTCTTTGATCTTCTTGCTCAATTCTATGCTCTTCTTCAACTCTTCTCTTCTAATGATGATTAGATAAGTTCTTTTGTTTTTCCATATACTTCATTGCGGTACAATTCCCTATAAACTCATCTTTGCAAATGATCCAGTCAACTAACAATCTAGACATCACAAGATATAGGTTTTAAATCTATGTGATCACAGATATATGTTCCATAACATTTATACATACTCTCCCTAAGCTCACAAGAGCTTAATCTTCAAAATCAGGGGTTGGATATATTTATGATGTTTATTTCCAATGCTCCCCCAAAGGCCATGCTTGGCCATCTAGATTGATGTAGCAATGTTAGCATCAAGCAAAGACTCAACAACATTTATTGACTCTCCCTGAACATTTTCCTCACTTAGTTCCTTTACTTTCCATACCTTATCATTGTCAATATCTCCTGCTTTCCTAAAATGATTGTTAAATTCATTCATGCAGTCTGCAATACTCTTACCAAAATTGCCAATATTATTCTCTATAATACTAGGTGGAGGTCCACTTCTATTCTCAGTTCTATTTGCAAAAAAATTCCATGTGTCTTGGATTATTACATTTGTAGCATGTAGGTGGTGGTCTATTTTGATTAATCTATAACTTACAATACTTTATGATGTACCCAAAATTATTGCATTTGTAACATGCGATCTTAGTTGTTGTTCCTTCTCTAATGTAATCTCTCTTTGTTCTTGATTGATCAAGTTTCTTGCATTATACTTTTTTGTGTCCATATGTATGACAATTGAAACTGTTATACACTAAATTTGCGCCTCTGATCTCAAGCTCTCTTGGTCTTGATAATCCAGTATAACAAGGGAATCATCTCCAGGTTGTGGGACCTATGCTAACTGAGATGAAACCTCCAGATTCTAGGCTGGTTCCTCTTGGATAATCACCTTAATTTTCTTCTTAAATAGGAAAGTAAAACTTGAGGGGGCAAGGGATAGAAGGAATGCATGGAAAGGGAAATGACTGAAAGCAAACTACCTACTAGGTGATGCACCGAACTTAGGGCCTGGATCTCAATATAGAGGAATGAAATTAATGGAAGAACCAAGTCAAATAAGTCACAACTCACTAGATAGGCTTACATAAGTATTTCATAGGAAGGTCTGAACAAAAGAATCAACCTATGACCTGCAAACAAACATCCTTCTCTGCAACCAGGTGTAGGAATGAGACAAGACTACTAGGGGCTGAAGTATACCCACAAAACATCTAAATCAGATCAAACATACTAACACATAGACTTACAGAAAATGAGAGGAACTAGGAACCCCAATGTCCATTAACAACATTCATAAACTTTGATCCAATAAGAGATAATACAAACAAGGAAGCATAGGGATATGAAGAATTATCACA
>MU228537.1:2855385-2885588 GCA_018584345.1 Thuja plicata | reverse complement strand
GTGTTGGTCGAAATTTCGACCAACACGGGCATAAAAGAAAAAAAAAAAAAAAAGTTAACTTTTATATTGCGACCAAACAAAACAATTTTCAAGTTGGTCGCAAAGTTTGGTCGCAATTTAGGGTCAAATGTATTAGTGATACTCAGATGCTTTCCATATTATTTCTCAACTGAATGAGCTATAATACTAGGTTGAATACCATATTATTCTTCACCACTTTGTATGCTAGGTCAATAACTTCACACAGAACACTATTGGGTCTGCTCAAGCTATATATCTTGTGGGATATAACATGAATACCAAATTTCAATTCCATATTAGTTACTCCATTAAGTCTCATGCCTCTGTCGTCCCACTCAGAAGGATTTAACTCAGCTAGGTCATCCCGGGCTAGGGTTTTGGTAGCTTTCAGCTTATCTAACATTAGGAACCCAGTAACATGGTGAATTATCTACTTCATGATCATCACAGGATGTTCCGGCCATAGTTTCATGTTGTGGCCATGGCTGAGAACATATCTCATCCATTTTGTCTGGAAATCCCTCAGCATGTGCATGATGTGTGTCAAACCCTTTGTTTTGAGGTTCTTATTCTAGGGCTTCAAACTCTCGTTTGTACATAATTTTCCATATTCTTGGTTCATCTCACTGGTTGTAAGCTGCTGAATTTTATAGTGATAGAAGCTTCGAATATCGTTAACTAGTAACACTCTTAGAGGGATTAGGGAATGAGATCCCATAGGGTCTATCTCCTCTGCAACTGATGGATGAATTTTAAACACCAAAGGATCACAAATTGCATTCCTTACTAACATCTCAAAACCTTTCTTGACCTTGCTGCTAGAAGTGGATGCCATATCTATTCGAATGAAATGATCAAACTTCACTTTCAATCTCAACTTCACACTAAATCGCTAAGGGCTCTATAAACTAAAAGCATTGTAAGAAATAATATTTACAATCCTTCATTTATAAGAGTTTCTCAATGGTTAGATTATTTCATTAAATTCTCTATACATAGTAGTTGGCATGACTCGGGTGTTTCCCAGATTCACTTGGAAGCTCGAGTGAAACCAACTTTCCAATTATAAATACTTCCCAACTCAGCTTGGTTAAGCTAGAGTGGCTCGAATGTAACTATTATTATGACTTAGGTAGAACTATAACAAGTCCTCATGCATTAATATGTGGATTTGGACTATTTTTCTTATCTGGAACTGATGTAGGATGGCTTGTATTATACAGTTCTAGTCATCTCCTTACATACGTATTTTTTAATGGTAGATCCACCTAGTTCACTATTTAGGGTGTCATTAGATCCTTCATTTCTTTGATCTAAATTATTTGATTATTTCGTTACCCATTGCTTGCTCATCTGAGTTCTGATTTCTGAGACTTTGGCTTTACCATTCTCAAAACTAGTATCAAATCTTTCTATGTTCATACAGTTCTTGCTTAGAGGATCGAGTTTCTTGCACACATAACATCTCTTAGTAGAATCCCTTTTTCTGAAGTGAGTCTTCATACAATTTTCAATAATGTATCCATGTTCACCACAATGAAAACATCTATACCATGTGTTGTAATCCCAACAAAAAATTTCCTTGGCTAATTGTTCAGTAGGATTCCACTTCTTAGTTCTACACTCAAAAGATATGTTACCTTGTTTGTTGCACTTGTAGAATTTTCCTTCAAACTTAGGTTTTTCTTTGCATTCACTTGCTCAATGTCCATGTTTGTTACAACTATAGCATTTTCCATTAAATTTTGACTTTCCATTGCTCCAACATTTATTTGATGTGTGCCCTAACTTACCACAATGATTGCATGTAGGTTTGTTGTTCCTTTGAGCTCCTTGTTGTGAGGATTCACCTTGTTCAGTATAACCTAATCCAGTCTATCCATGATGTCTGAATTTTGTTTCCTGATCCATACTAGTTTGTGAATTCATCATACTTTCATTTGTTTGCTTTTCAGTATTGACATCATTCTGCAATCTTTCATTTTCTGTTCTTAGATTTTCTACTTCATGTGTAGCATTATTGAATTGATTTATCAAATCAGCTTGCTGAAGTGACAAGTGTTGAATTTATTTTTCTTTTTCTTCTAATCTTATACTCATTAATATTTTATCTTCTTGCACTATATTTCTATCATCTTCTACTTTGTTCTTTAGTTCCATGACTTCACATATTTTGATTGAGTAAATTTCTTGTTCTCTCTTTGACTTTCTGACTTCTTCATGTAGAGAGAGATTCTTTATAAGTAAGTCTTCAAAGGCTGCATCATCTTCTTTAGAACTTCTATCCTTGCAAAAATCTTCAATTCTTTCTTCTATATAGTTCTTATCATTCATCTGCACTGCTAATTATTTTCTTCTTTTCAGGGAAAGAGAGAGTTGCTCTTTAAGTTTCATGATCTAATCCATGGCCAATTTAAGATCTATCTTTTCATTCTCAATGGATTTCTCTAGTATATATGTTTCCATATCCTCTAATCTTTTCTCAAGTTGTTAAACTTTTGATAAGAGAACCACTGCTTTGATACCAATTGTTGGAAATTTATGATGTGCCCAGTGACTGAGAGGGGGGAGTGAATCAAGAACCAATAAAACTTAATCCATCTAATCTATAATTAGATTAACTTATTTGTTTGCATGCATAGAAATTGAAAGTAAAGAATCATACACAACACATAACACAATATTTGGTTACCTAGAAACCTTCCAAAAGAAAGTAAAACCGGGATGGGGATGAAACCCACAAGATTTAGTACTGCAGTATAAATTTATCCTGTTAGAGCTTACAATGACCACTTCTGATGGTATGCCCTATTAGGAGCATAGAAAGGACTATTAGGTCCACCTTTTTAAAGGATTTTGTACAATAAGTAATGCAACTTTGTTAAGAGATTTACAAAAAGGACTGTTAGGTCCACCTTGTTAAAGGATTTTGCTGATCCACCTGTGAGGATGAACCAGTTGATGATCTTCTCTATGCAACTATGATTGTTGAATAAGATCCTTCTGAATATAACTGATCACCTGTATGTGATAGATGATACTCTATTGTCCTGAATACTTCTGCTCTTAATTAAAATTTCATTTGCATGCCTTTACTCTTATGCATAAATTCTTACTTATTCTTGTCTTACATACTCACATATTGGATAAAACAAACTATCTTACATATTTATCTTTATCCAACAAATAACTTTGTAAGTTGGCTTGCAATAAAAAAAATTATATTTAACAATATATGCAAATTTGGCTTCAAACTGTCACTCAGATCTTGAAATCTACTCGAGTGATAAACTATCACTCGGGCGATACTAATCACTTGGGCAATGTTGATCACTCAGGAAATGTTGATCACTCGGGCAATGTTGATCACTCAAGACTCTGCATAATGCTTGCTGGCTCAGTCGACACTGGTTGACTAAGTGTTTTGACACTAATTGACAATATGTCTTGCCATAAGGTCTATACACAACAATTCAATATGTCATTATATTAGTGAGAAAAAAACATGAAATATGAGAGTAAAAGAACATTGAAATCATTGAAATTGACATATTTCTCCCTATCTAAGAAGAGTATGATAAATGTTATAATTTTCCCTCAAATTATGCATAAATCAGTGCCACATTCATGCTTAGAATGGAAGATTTAAGTAAAATGCAAGCTAAATGACAAAGAAAAGTTAATTTTAATTGCACCAAAGAGAGATTATGAAATTACTATGAATAATGAACAAAGAATTTATTTAGATTGTTAGAAATCAGAGCAACATAAGATTACTTTCAAATTCTAAAGATTAAGGGCCCATTGAGCTCAAAATTCATTCCTTCTATAGAATAATTTGAGGAATGAGAGGTCAAGATTGATTTGTGAGGAGAGGTGGAGATTGAATCTTTGGTGATCCATGTGAGGTTATCCAAGTGATTTAACTCTCACTGGCTAATGGGTTGACTTTCCATTTTGCAAGTGAGGAGTTGTAATTAGGAGATTTATTTAATTCCTTTTAATTAATTACTTTATCCATGTATTTAATTCCTTAGATTTAATTAAATAGACCAATGTAATTAATGTGAGTTAGTTATGAGATCACTTTGAGTTTTAGGAGATTAAATTGATTTAAATGAATTATGCCAATTAATTGAGTAATTGTCTGACATAATTAGGGGTATGATCACACTTAGGGAAAATAGGGTCTCTGGTCAGAGCAGACCAAATTAGGGTGGTTAAACTTTCATGCTTTCCTCATCATTCTTCTCACCAAATTCATCAACTCTCACATTTGCACTTTCAATGATCTTGTTAGAAGTCTTGTTCAAACATTTGTAAGCTTTAATCTTAGTAGAATATCCAAGAAATATTCCTTCATCACTTTTTGAATCAAATTTACCATTCCAATCATCTTTTAGAATATAACAATGACTTTCAAACATTATAAAATAACTCAAATTAGGTGTATAACCATACCATAATTCATAATGTGTCTTGTTTGTATCTTTCTTCAGTTTTAATTGATTCAGTGTGTATATAGCAGTACAGATATCTTCTCTCCAGTATGTTTGTACAACATTCTTTTCAATCATCATTGTTCTAGCACAATCCACAATTGATCTATTTCTCCTTTCAGCAATTCCATTCTGTTGTGGTGTTCTCAATGCAGAAACCTATCTCTTAATTCCATAATCATTACAAAAGTTAGTGAAATCATCATAAATAAATTCACCTCCTCTATCAGATCTCAAACAATTTAGTTCTCTACAACTTTCGTTTTCCACTTTAGCTTTGTACCATTTGAACATCTTAAATGTTTCATATTTTTCTTTCAGGAACATGACAGTCATCATTCTAGAGTGGTCATCAACAAATAAAATAAAGTATATGTCCCCATAATAACTCTATGTTCTCATTAGTCCACATAGGTCTGTATGAACTAATTCCAAAATATCATTAGATGAAAAATTCTTTCTCTTAAAACTAGATTTTGACATTTTTCCCATTTGACGATTCTTGCACAGTACATGGTTAGGTTTAGATAAGCTCAGAAAGCCTCTAACTTTTCTTTTCTTACTAATATTAACCATGTTGTCAAAATTTACATGAGGAAGTCTCTTATGCCACAATCATACATCTTCATTCTTAGCCATTAAGAAAGTAGCTTCAGAAGTGTCAAGATAGAATAGGTTGCCTTTTGATTGTTCACCAGTGCCAATCAACTTTCCTGTTCCATCATAGATTCTAGCTTTTCTATTTTCAAATTCAACTCGGTGACCTATGTTATTCAACTGTAAAACACTCAAATTATTATACTTAAGTTCTTTCACCCAATATGAATTCTCACATTAGATTTGATTTTTTAGCATTATAGTACCTTTTCCTTTCACTTGACAAGGTGTATCATTTCCCATTCTAAGATATCCACCATCATAATGCTCAAGAAATTCAAATTTTCCTTTATCTCCAGTCATGTGATGTGTGCAGCCACTATCAATAACCCAAATGTCATGTTTACTAACTTTAAAAGTAAGTGTTGTTTCAACATACCTCTCATCTTCTTCTGAATCATCTTTCAAAGCTACAAATATTGTCTCAATATCTTCATCAGTGTTAGAACCAATATCATTATATTTATCTTTAGTAATGTAACAAGCCTTCTTGCCTCTGTCTTTGTAATCTTGATTATTCCTTCTGTCATAATGTCAGTTTCTTCTTTATTCTTGGTCATCTTTTCTTTCATTATATCTTTCATTTCTTTCATCATTCTTTCTGTTAGGGAATCAAGCAACAAAGTGTCCAATTTCTTTACAATTAAAGCATATCAAAGGTAGTTTACCTTTATATATTCATTTGACTTTGTGAAATATTCTAACCATTAATGCTTCAAGTTCATCAAGTTCCTTATCATCACTATCACTATCACAGTTATTTCTAATTATGTCTTTGCTACCAGATTTACTAATTTTCAAAGAAGACATAAATGCAGATTCCATAGTAGGTACAACACTATTTTCAAAATTATCTAGCTCAAAAGAAATCAGTCTACCAAAAAGACTATCAACAGCAATATTTTTTCTAGGTGCTTCTCTCATTTCATGTATTGCTGAGACTCTTATAGAATAAATAGGAAGTAAATTTCTAAGAATCTTACTCACAATAGTGTCTTCTTCAATAGTTCCACCTTCTCCTTGAATAGCATTTACAACTTCCTTGAGTCATTTATTGTAGTGTGTTATGCTCTCTCCTTCTTTCATTCTCATGTCATCAAATTTTCCTCAGAGACTTTAAGCTTTATCTCTCACTACATTTACATCTCCTCCATAAACCAGTGTAAGTTTGTCCCACATCTGCTTGGTTGTTATACATGTCTTGATATCCTCAAATTCAACATCAGTAAGTGAAGAAGCAATTTCTACCATTATAATGGTGTGTTCATGTTTCTCTTTAATCTGATTAATAGTCAAGGGTCTGGTAGGTAGGATGAATTTAGTATCCAGGTATATTGCAATGTCATCTCCAATCCCTGATAGGTATAGTCTCATTCTACTTTTCCATGTTGATAAGTTATCATTGTTCATCTTCGGTGCATATCTCTTATACTAATTGTTAAAATAACTGAGAGGGGGGGGGGTTAATCAATTGGTTCTCAATTATCCTACAGCCCCAAATTCTCCCAGATGTATATAACAATAGTTTCAAATATATAAATCAACTCGGTGAAATGTGTATTGTGATCTCAAACCTTTAGTCCTATAGTTGTTTAGTCATCTACCGAGTAGCAGTAAATTAATATTGTGATTACCAATCAAAGTAGATAAAGTAATGTGTAAAGTAAAATAACAATCATACACATTAACACATATATTTTTAACATGGAAACCCTGCTAAGGGAAAAACCACCTGGGAATGGTAACCCAAAATATTTCACTCTTTTGAAGTGAGCTCGGTTAAGGAAAATGCACACTATTAAATGTGACTTGGTTAGAGTATTTAAAACTAGAATTTATCTCTTGACCAATCATTCACTATGGGTTCAACAAGAAAACACTCAAAATTCATTAGAATGTCATAATAAAGACTTTCACGTCCTACTCGATTAAGATATTTATCTGTAATATTGGTTAAACTAGTACAGTAATGATCTGATTCAAATACAACTATGTTTATAGATTTTTTTATCTATGTTAAGTACATAATACCTCTGATCAATTTTTTCACTTTAGTTCATCTGATTCTTCATACTCTGTTCTTCTCGGTTAATGCTCTTTCCTCTATCACTTGGTAATGTCTTCATAAAATTCTTGGTTCTATCCTTAACTAGTTTGATCATTCATGCATAAACTTTGCATGTGTGTGCATCATGTGTAATTCAAAATGAATCTCTTATCTCTTATATAGACATAATAACTCATTTAATTTCCATCCTTTAGATTTTGTCACTTAATCTTCATCATTGGTTTTGCCACTTAAACCTTCCTTGACAGTTTTGTTAAAAACACGTTTCAATCTTCATTGTCTGATCTTCCTTGAATTTTCATAATTATTTGATCATCGTAGCAAACCTTATCATTTACCTCATAATCATCAATTTCCAGCTCATCATTCTAGTCGGCCTTGGTTTGATTAAATTTCTCGGCCAATACCATGATGTGTCGATGATCCCTATCTCGATTATCACTATGCTCTCTATACATTGTATTTACTCAGTGTTCACTATTACTCGGTGTATACAAAAATCATCATTTACCAACCACATAAACTTTGTTTGTTCTAGATATCCAATCCTTAATAGATGTTTGTTACCATAATGATACTCAAATAAGTTGACATCAATGATAATACATTAACCGATTAATGTCAATCATCATATCTATAACTCAATTGACTATCAACAAAATGACTTCAAACATACAATCAATTGTAGTTCATCACTTATGTTCCTATATCTTTCTATCATTCCCGAGGATTGTAGACATCTATTTTTGTAGCATTTCATTTTTTTCAAACACTTTGAGATAAAGTTCCATCATTTGCATGCTCAGGATCTTGCACATTTTGTGTCTATTTGTACTCGCACTACATTATAAAGTGCCATGGGGGGTTTGATATTTTCTTTGTTTACAATCTACCTTTTTCACGTGAGTGCTCCTTCCATGACATTAGCCTCATGATGTGCATCAAGCAATTGATCATCCATGATATCATCCTTTATATGTTTTTTTACTTTCTTCTACACATTCTATGTTCATGGTTCTTTGTCATGCAGTTGTTCTTGGCAGTTTGGTTCAGTGTACTTGTCATGCCTCTCCCTTCTCAACATTATGGGGCTATCTCATGTTGGTTCTAATGCTTCCTTGGTTTGATGGAGTGAGCTATGTATTCATTATTTGTTCCTATGTACTAGACCGATGTAGTGGCTGGGTACCTATGCATTTCGGTGAGATGAATCATTTACCATATGGACTCTCTTTCATTCCTATTTTCAAGGAATCCTTCCATCTTTTGATCATCTCTTCAGACTTTGGTATTTTTTTCATCTATATCTTCGAGTTCTGATGTTTTCCTTTGTTTTTCATCCCAATTCGAGTAGTGTCATTTGAGGGCACTCATGCAAATTAAATTCTTCTCTACCTGATCATGTTATTTTATAGTGGAGGTTCCAACAATTTTTTTTTTATAGTGTTTGTAGCTTCATGCTTCAATGGTGCTCTTCATGTTCATCCTTTGTTCCTATTTTCTGGGGCATTCTCTAATTTGGAGGCTTCTTCAGTCCTCCACTAGGATTCATCTCTTTTTGGAGAGGGGTTTTTCCACTGGGTTTTTTCCTTTTCTCCTCTTTACAGAGATTTTTTGTACTTGGGTACTTGATCAGACCTTGTGGCCGGTACCCATTTTTCTTCTTTCAGTAGTTTTTTTTAGGTTTTTAGTTTCTCCCTAAGTTTATCTTAAGGGGGTGGTGTTAGAGTAATAAGTTAATTCACTTATTAATTAAATCATTTTGACTTAATTATTAAGTCACTTATTATCTCTAGTTTACTTAAGATAAACTTTAGGCATGTAATAATTAATTATTTTAATAACTATTATCATGCAACCTAGGTTTCTCCCTTTTTAGGGTTTTCATCACCTTTATAAGGTTTGATCTCTTTGTAATTATTCTTACTTAGTGAATTATTTGAGGATTCTATCGTATTAAGAGTTTTCTCTCCATTTCTTTTCTCAATATGTTTCCTCTTTCATCAATCTGTTATTAATGGCCTCCATGGATTTTTCTTCACTCTTTTTGTGACAGGTTTGCATGCAGGTGATTCTTGGGATCTGTAGGGTTGAATTTTCATCAACTCCAATAATATACATATATTTTTCTTTGGTATTTGATAAAATCAAAACTAGGATAATATATACAATAAGAGTCAAAATTATTTTTATATAATAGATATACATATCTCAAAAGATATAATGACGCAACTGATATGTGTGTGTGTGTGAATGATCTAATATAAAAGAATGATACATGTCAAAGATATATATATATATATATATGGAGAATATATGTGAAGTATATACTGGATGTATATATTTTAATGCTATAATAGTTATAATGGAATCTTCTATGGTACATTTTTAATTATATAATATATCCAATTATAGGAATGATCTAATATTTCTATATGTGAATTAGATCTATTTATTAGTAAACAATGAAATTGGGATTATATATCAGTTGTGTTATATATAATTATTTCCATTTTTTGTAATATAAATACTATTATATATTTAGACAATTCCTTATCAATTCACTAATTACTATTACGAGGATAGGGAGTGTGTATAGGAAGAGGCGAGTAAATCGGTCACATGATGGAAAGATCCAGAGATAGGTAAAGTCTTGAGGGAATCCACTTGTAGACTGTGTAAGCGTCCTAGCATAGTAAATCTACCATCTTTCTTAAGGTTACCAATTAGGAGTGAGGTAAGGAATTAGGGACTTTCTTATATATAATTCTAATTTAAATGCATAATATTAATCATTGGGAGTTGGCATTTCTCTTAGCATGAAACATAAAAAATTGTCATTCTCAAGTGCAATTCAACTTGTAATTGGGAATTTTAGAACAAATTAAGGTCCTAGTTGGGGACATTAGACACTTTTATTCATTTTTTTGACACCCACCTAGAAAAAGTGGAAAACTATTTTTGAATTGATATTGTCTATCGTATTCACTGACTTATCTTTGACTCTTTATTTCAACTCAATTAAGCCTTTTCTAATTCCCCAGTATATAAGTTTATCATAGACGATGGAAAAAAATTATCCCAATAGTGGACATCATAATTGTACATTTTTCCTCTCTTTGACACAAACATAAGCTATTAGGAATCCTACACTTTCAAATGAAACACTTTAGTAGTTGTGACTATGTATTTAACTTATTAAATTAGAATGGGTTTTAGATTTTATATTATTTTGAGTTGATGCTTTTATATTTTTTTACTTATATATTGACAAAAAAAAAAGTGAAGATTTCAATTGGAAAAGAGAATCGTAGTTACGTGGAGATAAAATTTTATGCAATCTTGTCAACTTAATTGAATAATTATTGATAATATATATAAGAAATTGAGTATTTCAACCTAACAAGAAACTAGATAGTCTTGGAAGATCCTTATTACATGTATTAAAAAATATAGTTGTGGGTCCCTTTGGGTTCCCCTGAGTATCTAATCATCATTTCTAAATTCTTATCTTTACGTTACGCAATTAGTTTCTACTGATTGGTCCGAAAGACCTCAACTTATTAACTTGATCGCTTGTCTAATTAATTATCATGTGAAGTTGCGATATCTTGACATTTTCTATGTTATATGTCTCTACAATTATGTTTCCTTGGCCTTTCTATAGGTGGTTTAATACCACCTTCACTTGGCTACTAACCTACTCCTTCAGAGTGCTCCTAATATGGAAATGAATATATAAGTATTCAATTGAAGGCTTTGGATGACTTGTCAATCCTTATTTATATATAATGAAGAGGCAAGATGTGAGAATTTTTTTCTCAAAACACATTTCTCTTGTAAACAAATAATTAGTTATGCCTCTAATCACACCCCTTCTTCCTAAAAACAAGCTCGTCATTTAATATTTAGCTTGAATTTTTTTCTAGCTGGTAATACTCCATGAGTAGTGATAATTACCATTTCTCCATCCTTCATTGACCATACTACCCATTCTTGATAGCACCCTTTAATGTCTTCTTTACATGATAATATGAGATCATTATGTTAATCTCTACGTTCTATTGATGATTAGTGACCAACACTTAGTCATTCACTTAGGCAATTTTAGTTGGCTATCACTGTGGCCGAGCTAAAACTATTCAAGGTCGAGCAACATTGTTGAGCAGTATTCAGGTTTCCAAGTTGTATCATGATGAGCCAAGTATAATACTTAGTGCCAAGCGATAGAGGTGTTATGTGCTGAGCAGAACAGTTTTTGTATACATTTTTGGAATGATTCAAACTTTGAGGATAAGTGTTCAGGCCAACTTGTATAAGCTTTTTGGGCTGACTTATGTACACATTTAATATTTTCCTACGGAGTTAGTTATGCATTTAATTGTTGTATCATATGCATGGTCTATTGTAATCATTAATTGTAATACCTTGGAGGTATGGGTATTAGATCTTGATCATTGATCTAGATCTTGCTATCAGACTTGAATAGATATATAAGATTGCTTCTAAACCCTATTTTGTAAGTGTGTGTGAAGAGAAGTGGTGACTGCATTTTAAAGTGAAATGCACAGAGGGTTATTTTGTTAAGAAGCAAAGATCAAGTAGAGTGATAGCACAGTGAACAACAAAGTAAATTTATATCAGATTGTGAGATCATATAAGGTACTAAAAAGAGGAGATTTGTCATTAACATCTAAGTGCATAATGAAGGATCATTACTTGAAACATTATAATCATTGTATCAGGTGAAAATCTCTTAATAGAGTGGTTCTAGCAGACCTTTCTAAATCTCCTAATAGAGTGCTTACTTTATTGTAAGTTGAAATCCTTTCACATGGTAGATTGTAATGATCTTTAGCTCTTAACCAGGCAGACCTTTAACAGGGTAGATTGTATTTTGTAATCAACTTTTGTAGCCCTAACAGGCACACTTTATTACTGCAGTAGTGAATAATTTTGTAGGTGTCATCCCCACCCCAATTTTACCTATTTGGGTTTTTGGGTTACCAAGTTCTTGTGTTATGAGTTATTTATTTCATTGTGTGGATGCTATTTGATATTACATTAGATTCATATATCTATGAATGTGGATCAGTTTGTTTTAATTATTTAAATTTGAAGATCTGATTCACCCCCCTCTTAGCATCTTGCTTTCCCATTATTGTATTTCCAACAATTGGCATCAGAGCTTAGTTCTCTAGAAATTCATAATCAACTTGAGAATACAGATCTTGAGATGGAGATCTACAAGATGGGTAAAGTCATTAAGAATAAAAAGATTGATATTCATCTAGCACTACAACAGCTTTAGACAGCAAGACAGGAATTAAATAAGTCCTTGATAGCAAGGAAAGATTTGGCCAAAAAAATGAATGACACTCATTATCGGGAAGAGGAAACCATAAATCTATTTCAAAATGGAGATTCTACTGAGAGTGATGCAACAATAGAAGATCTACTGGAAAATAACAGTGCACTATGTGAAGAAGTCAGAAATTTGAAAAAGGAACAAGAAGCCCAATCAATAAGAATGTGTGAAGTTGTTGAACAGAAAAAGAAAGCTGAAGATGACAAAGCTATGGCAGAAGAAGACAAAAGAATGATGACTGTTAGACTTGATGAAAGAAAACATGATGTACAAACAATGACAATCAATCAAGTTGACATGGCAAATCAATTGCTACTTGTGAATTAGGAGATCAGCAGGAAAGACTTGGAGATTGTAAATCTTAGATCCGAGAATAGTCAGTTGAAAGATGAATTGAGATCTGAGAAAGAACTTAACAACAGAGTGAATGATCCCAATGCAACTTTGAGCTACTTTGAACAACTAGTGGAAGCATCAAGAAGACCTAAAGATTTATTTGGATTAGTTCACACTGAACAACATACAACCACTAAAGAAGGAAATTCATCTAAGATAGGTGAAAGAAGGTATGCAAATCCAAGAAACAACAAACCTGTTTTCCACCACTGTGGGAAACCAAGTCATACAACAAACATTTTCTAAAGCAAGAATGGTAAGTCCAATCCTAAAACCAACTTTAATGGTTATTTCTTTAACTGTAATAAGTTTGGACATCAAGCACGTGAATGTAAGACAAAGGCAAGCAATGCATCTTCCACACCTAGACTCAATGGTAATTGTTATAACTGTCATAAATTTGGTCATAGAGCACAAGATTGCAGTTCTAAGGGTAAAGAACAATGGACATCAAAGGCACAAGAGAAATCACCAAGAAAAGGCAATACTTACAAGTGGGACTACAAAACATGGCATAGTTGTCATTATTGTGGTGAGTATGGACATGTTCTAGAAAATTGTATAGGGACACATTTCAAAGGAAAGTCTAAAATTTGGATGAATGGAAGCCTAGTTTGTCACAGTTGTCTAAAAATTGGTCATACAAGGAAACATTGTAAGACTAGCGTACCTGCTCCTATTGTTGAGCATATTAGAGCACAAATGAACTAGACATGGGTTAAGAAATCTGAACCATGCAGTAGTGAAGCTAGTACAGCCAAGGTCACCCAATCCAATGGATCGGGTGATCACATCATCTCCAACTAAGTAAAAGAGGTATGTAAGGAACTGCATCTAAAAATTTTATCTTACATCAGTTCCTAACATGAAATGTACCAAAGTCCATATTTGCATATATTAAGATGCACTAGGACACATTTTTGAAGAAAAATGTCAAGAAGAGCAAATTTCACTACAGGTGCCAAGCACCAGTTGTGGACAGTAAGGCCAAGTTATTTAGTGTGTGCCGAGTTTGTTGGCCGAGTAAGTTCTGGGATGGTCAAGTTTAGTAAGCCGAGTGGGATGCAAGTTATGTTAAAAAGTTGAGGACAACTGGCTTGCACTAACTCAATGGGCAGAATATTTATTGCTTACCTACCTTGACCTTTCAACATCTATAAAGGATGAACAGTTTATTCTTCATTTTTACCTTGAGATTTTCACTGTTTACAAAGCGATTGAAGAAGTTGCAAAATTGATCTTAACAAAGTCAGGATCAAAGATTTCGTCAACGTGCTGTCGGCAGTTCTAAAGTGAACAGTATGAAGTGCTACTTGCTGAGGTACTATGTTCTTCATTTTTCAAACCCTAATTTCAAGATTATGGCTGCAAGAACTTCCACACCAGTTAAACGTATGGAGGGAGAACAAGAGCATATTCAGTTAGTATGGAGTGATGAATGTGGACCTCTCAATTTTCAAGCCGTTCCTAAAAGTGCAATTCAGAGTGATTTGACCAGAGCTCTCTCATCCATTCCACCCAAGGTACTTATGATCCATGATCTAAGGTCTTGTTACATGGTTAAGACTGGTGAAGTAAGTGATAGTGAAATGAGAAAATCCTACAACAAATTGTTTGTTGATGGAGTTCTGAAGGGAGAATTCAAACATTTAGTAGACAAAGGGTTAACTCGTGCCCTAGATTTTCCACAAGGTTTCAAAGATGAATGGATTAAGGTTATTCTTAGCCAAGTTCATGATATGTGTATGTGGTTGGATAATGGACCAGTCAAGATAACTGAGAACATGATTCATTGAGTGACTAGATATCCTATAGTGAACGGAAAATAGACAATGAGAGATATCAGCAAATAGGAAATTACACTAAACACTGGAGCTGTGTGGAACAACAGAGGTATGACTATCTCTATAATTAAAGACCTAGAACTTGATTTTGGAGTAAGAGTAATTGCACATAAGTTCTATTAGTCGGTTCACCTAGATAGTGTTCCTTGTACCATTCACCAGGCATGGAAGATTGTTAAGAAGAATCATACATATGATCTTGCTGAGCTACAACATACACAACTAGACAAGAACCTAGCATCAATCAGAAAGGCTAAGAGCTCATCATGTAAGTTTGGTTCCTTACTTGTATGCATATTTTTCTACATTCGGGATACCTTTCCACCATTGGGAGATATTGTTTGGAAAAAGGATAGACCCATTACAGTTCAAATAAGTGAATGTATTGAGAAACTAGGAAGTAATTTCAATAGCATTATGGGGAGCTATTTTGTGGAATTTAAAAAGAGAATGAGATTAAGAACTAGGATTCCTAGATCACTAGTGGAGAAGTACTATGAAGAAATTTGTTTTCTAGTTGATACGGATAACACATTTATCCAGGCTGCGAAACCTAGGGTAACATGTTTAGAACCATTTCCCTATGAAATTAACATTGTTGAAGCATCAGCAGCCATCATTGCACTCCTAGCCAAGGCAATTGATACTACAACATAAATATTTGGTAATTTTGATGAAGCTAAAGTAAAAATTTCAAGAGGTTTAAAGGAGAAAACCATGGAGAGGAAAAGGAATAAGATTGTGAAAAATCTAAAGAAAATGGTTGGTTTGGGAAGTGATGAAGAACCCGAGGATGCACCTCTAGGCCTATCCACTAGACAAGGAGAAGATATGTCTACAGAAGAGGAAGTCAGTGCATCTGAGGAGATCACTGAGAAAGCTAAGGGTAAGAAACCATCAATTGTCATAGTAACCAAGCTGAGCAAAGCTAAATATGAGGTTACACATCCTGTAGCTAATCATCCAAGGACTAGAGAATCTACTGTTACTTCTCTAGCAGTACAAACAAAAGTATATAGAAAGAAGAAGGTTGGAGAAAGCAGTTCTGGAAAGAAAGCTAAAATTGCTCCTAAGGCTGAGCTGAGTAAACCAGCAAAGAGACCAAGGAGGAGACTACAATTGGGGACAGATAGTGGTGATGAAAAGATTGAGATTGATGAACCCAGTGACATACCATAGCACAATTCAAGAAACTAGCTAATATTGATGAGGTATGTGACAATTTGAGAAACTCAGCAGGGTTAGCTACTTTCAAATTCATTAAGTATGAGAAACTGAGTATTCAAGACAAGCATAAATTTTAGGAAGCACTCTTAGATATGATGAGTACTTTGAAGTTAACTCCTACAGAGATAGGAAACCATTTTCTGAATGAACTGTATGAGTTTTTGTCAAGCAAATGGGAATTTGCACTTACTACAGAGAGACAGATTAGGGAAGGCACTTTAGCCAAGGTGATACCTGAGTTGACATCAAAATAGTGAGAAAAAATCATTGAGGAATATAAGAATAGGTTTTTTCCTAAGCTTAGAGGTTATACTATCTTGAAAAATGATATTGAAGGATTAGTACAACAGAGTACAAGGATTTGGAAGGAAATCTTTGGACTAATTGTTCCAAAAGATAAGAAATCCGATGAAGGCCCATCTGATCAAAAGGAAAAAGAAGTTGAGATTACCCCTGAGCCACAGATGACTCAAGATCAAATTGCTACTGAAAAGACTAAAGATGCATTAGACTAATCAAATTTTTTTGATCTGGATACAGACAGTCCAGTGGACTACATAATTGATGATTCCAACAATTTGAATGCTGAGGAACAAGACATGCCAAGTGGTACAAACATTGATTCACCTATTAAGGCAACTGAGACTAAAGGAGGAAAGACCACTGCATCTAAAGAGAAAATTGATGAGATAATTGAAGAAATAAATGATCAGATAGGTGAAGGGAAATAGAAAATAGATGCACAAGAGGTAACTTCACAAAATATGTTAGAGTAATCTTTAGTAATTACTCTTTAGTGCTTAAGTTAGACTTACGAAAGTTTCCTTTTCTGAGTTAGTTTCCCTTTTAGGGTTTCGGTATCCTTTATAAGGATTGACCGGCTTAAATTTCATAAGGAGATTGTATTATTTTCATCATTGTGTTAATAGAAGATAATTTCTTTCACAATGGGTTTGCAGTCTCTGGCCTATCGGCCGCCATAGCTTTCTGGATCCTTCTCTCTTCTGTCTGTTTCATTCTTTCTTGTAGCAGTGTTTGCATGCAGGTTTCTTGGGAAGATTTGACGTTTGTCAAATCCTATAAAATCCACCTATATTGGAGGTTGTCAAAATAGTTTTAGTTAGTGGTATAGTGGTGAAGGATAATGTTGACAAGCCTAAGAAACAAGAGGCACTGCAAGTGTTGGTTGATCTACCACACTCTACATCATCCACTCCCACAGGTCCTAAAACTGGAATTATGTCTAATCCATAGACAATCCTAACAGAATTGAAAGAGGTAATGGACATTGATACTATCACAGGAAAAGGTATTATGCAGCCGAGCATCAGTTCACCAGAGTTGAAGAGAAGGAAATTTCTAAAGAAGAAGTCTCAAATTCTCGATGTCACATTAGATTAGGTAATTGTGATTCCACAATGGGATCCCAATGAATTATCTTTTGAACAAATAGGGACTCTTCAGGAATTACTTAAGAGGAAGAAGAGACAGGAAGAGATGAAAATAGAACATAAGCAAAAGCAAGTGTTGCATGACATCAAGGATATATTTGCAAAGGCTTTTGACTTAGAAGATAAAATGCCTCAAGCTCCAATTATTGATCAGATAGTTCACATTGTACAGAAGGTAATTGATGATGATATTAATAGTAATGAAAAACTTCTACAATGGTCTAAGAGGAGATTTGAGAGCAAAGTTTTGGAGAAAATCTCAGAAGAGATTGCAACAAAAGGGGTTGAACTTTCTACTCTTGTAGACATTTTGGAGAAAGTTACAGCAAATGTTTATTCTTTGTACAGGAAACTATGTGATGTTGAAGTTTTCACAAAGGATAATCTACAACTTGTTGAGAAGCTACAATTAGATTTGAGATCAACTGGAAATACTTTGGGTAAGGATACTACTTCTAGTTCTTTACATTTTACTAAGTTGATCAATGCACAATGGAGAATAGCCAAGCTTATGGCTGAAGATGGTCAAATTAGGGCCAAATTGATAACTATTCAGACAAGCCTGTTGCCTCACTTGGAGGTAATACAGAAGGAACTTTCAGTTACAAAAGAGTTATCACAGAGAAATGCAAATCTCTCAACTACAGAAAGTTTAGTGAGTCTAGCTACCTAGCTACAAATAAAATTGGAAGTTATGAAGGTTGCCAAGGAAAGTTGGGATGCTACATTTGCATCCACCCTACTGCTTCATAAACATTTTTTGGATAAGTACAACTTAACCCCACCTAAAATTAGTGACAAAAACAAGGGGGAAGTTGGTAAGGATAAGGAAGTTGGTACAGATACAGTATGATAAATTAGTACAAAATAGGTACACTTCTATATATTTTGAAGGCATGTATTCTACGAAATTTTTTTTGTATGTATAAGTCCAAGTATATTCCTAGGGGGGAGTACTTAGTATGCTTAGGCAAAATTTTGATGGAATGAAATGAAGTAATGATAAGTGTGTTTTTTCCACTAATATTAAAGGGGGAGATTGTTAATCTCTAAGTTATGTTGATGATTAGTGACCAACACTTAGTAATTCACTTAGGCAGTTTTAGTTTGCTATCACTGTGGCCAAGCTAAAACTATTCAAGGCTAAGCAACATTGTCGAGCAGTATTCAGGTTGCCGAGTTGTATCATGCCGAGCTGAGTAGAATACTTAGTGTCGAGCAACAGAGGTGTTAAGTGTCAAGAAAAATAGTTTTTGTATACATGTCTGGAATGATTCAAACTTCAAGGATAAGTGTTCAGGCCAACTTGTATAAGATTATTGGGCTGACTTATGTACGCATTTAATATTTTCCTACGGAGTTAGTTATGCATTTAATTGTTTTATCCTATGCATGATCTATTGTAATCATTAATTGTAATACCTTGGAGGTATGGATATTAGATCTTGATTGTTGATCTAGATCTCGCTATCATACTTGAATAGATATATATGTTGCTTCTAAACCCTAAACCCTATTTTGTAAGTGTGTGTGAATAGAAATGGTGACAGCATTTTAAAGTGAAATGCACAGAGGGATATTTTGTTAAGAAGCAAAGATCAAGTAGAGTGATAGCATAGTGAACAACAAAGTAAATTTATATCAAATTGTGAGATCATATAAGGTACTGGAAAGAGGAGATTTGTCATCAGCATCTCAGTGCATAATGAAGGATCATTACTTGAAACATTCTAATCATTGTATCAGGTGAAAATCTCTTAACATATTGGTTCTAGCAGACCTTTCTAAATCTCCTAATAGAGTGCTTACTTTATTGTAAGTTGAAATCCTTTCACAGGGTATATTGTAATGATCTTTAGTTCTTAACTGGGAAGACCTTTAATAGGGTAGATTTCATTTTTTAATCAACTTTTGCAGCCCTAATAGGCACACTTTATTGCTACAGTATTGAAGAATTTTGTGGGTGTCATCCCCACCCCAGTTTTACCTATTTGGGTTTCTGGGTTACCAAGTTCTTGTGTTATGAGTTATTTATTTCATTGTGTGGATGCTATTTGATATTACATTAGATTCATATATGTATCAATGTGGATCAGTTTGTTTTAATTATTTAAATTTGAAGATCTGATTCACCCCCCTACCCCTCTCAGCATCTTGCTTTCCCATTATTGTATTTCCAACACATTATAGTCTCCTCTCCTTGAAATTTATTTCCCAAAATAAATCTAAGATTTGTATGTTGGAGTACTTGTTCATTTTTCATTGTTGTGTCTTTCATGAGAAGCTCCTTCCATTTTCTAAGGTATTCTTTGAGGACATTGGTCCTCAACTTCTTCTCCTTTATGTCTATAATTTCCTTGAGGAATAAAACTAACTTACCTTCTTCATCCAAGGGTGAAATTTCTATGGAGGTGGTGACTTTTTTCCCAAGAGAGTTCTTGAGACATGACACATGGAATACATTATGTACTTTGCTACTTTCTGGTAGTTCAAGTAAGGTTCATGGGTTTTTTATGCCACTATTATTTAGGGAGGATTGTTGATATGATTGTGGATGGAGATAAAAAAAATCACTAACCTCAAAACTTCTCTCAATCAGGTGTTTATCTACATAAATATTTTTCTGATTTTGAGCATTTTGTAAATTATTCTTAAGGGATTTAAGAATATCTTGACATTTTTGTACCTGTTATTTGGCCTTAGTTCTAGGAACGATGATATGTTATATCCATATAGTGATTTGGAGGGTGTCATTCTATTTTACATGTGGTATGTAGTATTATAGACATATTCCCTTGAATGGATTCATTTAATCCATGTCTTTTGTTGGTCGGCCAAATATTTACACAATTATCCTTCAACCAATTTTTTACAATATTATTTTTCTTGTTGGTTTGTAGGTTGTGTTTGGTGCTTGGTGTCAAATCTGTACCAAATAGCTTTAATAATTGGTCCCAAGGATGTTAATAAATATTCTATTTCATTCACTTACTATCTTCTTTAGAAGTCCATAAAGTTGAAATATCTCTTTGAATAATAATTCAGAAACTTGAGGCGCTTTGAATTTTGATGAGATGGAAAATAAGTGTGCATACTAGTTTAGGTGATCAAAAATAACAAAAATACAATCTTTTCCATGGATCTTGGGGAGTCCAGTGATAAATTCCATCGATATGCTTTCTCTTTTTTGCTTTGGAATGGGGAGGGGTTGTATATTCTAGCAGGGAAAGTATTGTTGGGAGTACAATAATGGGGAAAGAAAGATACTAAGAGGGGGGGGTGAATCAGATCTTAAAACTTAACCACTTAAAAAAATTAATCCACATTCATACATATATTATTATAACCTAAAATTAGATAGTATCCACAGCATGAAATATATAACTGATAATATAGAATTTTGGTAACCCAGAAACCCAAATAGGTAAAACTGGGGTGGGGATGACACCCACAAAATCTTCACTACTGTAGCAATAAATTGTGCCTATTAGGGCTACAAGAGTTTGATTACAAAATGAAATATACCTAGTTAAAGGTCTGTTCGGTTAAGAACTAAAGATCATTACAATCTACCTTGTCAAAGGATTTCAAATTATAGTAAAGTAAGCACTTGGCTAAGAGATTTAAAATGGTCTGCTAGAACCACTCTATTAAGAGATTTCACCTGATACACCTGTTAGAATGTTTCAATTAGTGATCCTTTGTTATGCACTCAGATGTTGATGACAGATCTACTCTTTCCAATACCTTCTGTGATCTCACAATCTGATATGTCTTTACTCTTCTTTTCGCTGCTCTGTCATTCTGCTTGATCTAGGCTTCTTCACAAAATAAATCACTATTCATCTTTCATGAACAACAACCCTTCTCTCACAATCAGTATCTCTCTCTCTCTATCTCTTTCTCTTCTAGGATTAGAAGCAATCTTATATGTCTTTTCAGATCTTGTATCGAGATCTAGATCAACGATCAAGATCTATTATTTATGCCCCCAAGGCATTCTAATTTTATGATTAGCTCCATGCCATGCATAGTATAAAACAATTAAATGTGTAATTAACTTAGTAAACAAATATTAAATGTGTACATATGTTAGCCCAAATCTCATACAAGTTGGCCTAAAAATTTTACATCAAAGTTTGAATCAATCCTGACATGTATGCAAAAATTGTTCTCCTCGGTACTTAACATCTCTATCGCTCAGCACTTAATATTCTACTTGGCTCAGCATGATGTAACTTGGAAACCTAAAACTTGCTCGGCAATGTTTCTTAGCCTTGAATGTTTAGCTCAGCCATAGCGATAACCAACTAAAATTGCCTAAGTAAATGACTAACTGTTGGTCACTAATCATCAACAAAACTTAGGGATTAACAATCTCCCCCTTTGATATTAGTGGAAAAAACACACTTATCATTTATTTTGATTCATTCCATCCAAAATGTTTCCTAAGTACACAATGTACCCCCCCTAGGAATGTACATCATGCTACATACAAAAAGTTACATAGTATACATGCCTAAAAAAAATATTTACATTGATACCTGTACTGATCTCCTTATGTTCTATCCCTATCAGTCCTGTTAGATTCCCCCTTGTTTTTGTCACTAATTGCAGGTGGGGTCAAGTTATACTTATCCAAAAAATATTTATGAAGTTGTAAGGTGAATGCAAATGCAGTATCCCAACTGTCCTTAACAAACTTCATAACCTCTATTTTGACTTCTAGCTTGGCAGCTAGACTTACTAAACTTTCTATAGTGCAGAGATGAGAATCTCTCTTAACCAATTCATTTACAGATGAAAGTTCTTTCTGAATGACCTTTAGATGAGGTATCAGGCTTGTTTGGATAGTAATCAATTTGGTCCTAATCCGACCATCTTTAGCCATAAGCTCGGCTATCCTCCTTTGTGCATAAGTAACTCCATTAAAATGTAAGGATCTAGTGCTAGCATCCATACTTAGTGAAATTCCAGTTGATTTTAAGTCTAATTGCACTTTCTCTATGGCCTATAGATTATCCTTTGTGAAGAATTCAACATCACATAACTTCTTATACAAAGAATAAACATTCATTGCAACTTCCTCCAAAATTTTGACAAGAGAAGAAAGTTCAACCTGCTTTACCACAATCTCTCTTGAAATTTTTCCTAGTACTTTGTTCTCAAATTTCCTCTTGGACCATTGCAATAACTTTTCATTAGATTCAATGTTGTCATCATTCACATTTTGCACAATATGAACAAACTGTTCAAGAATAGGGGCTTGAGGATTGTCATCTTCCCTATCAAAATCTGTTACAAATATATCCTTGATGTCATGTAACATTTTCTTTTGCTTCTGCTCTCTTTTCATTTCCTCCTATCTTTTCTCCCTCTTGAGTAATTCGTGAAGAGTCTCAATCTGTTCATAAGATAAAACATTGGGATCCCATCATGGAATCACAATAACTTCATCTAATGTGACATTAGGAGTGGGAGACTTCTTCCTCATGATTTTCCTCCTCTTAAGTTCCAGTGAGCTACAGCTCGGCTTTGTCTCCACAATACCTTTTCCTGTATGAGTAGTATTCACCATTGCATCTTTTAATTCAGTCAAAACTTCCTATTGATTAGGCGTACCTCCTATTTTGAGTCTAGTGGAAGTAGATGATGTTGAGTGTGGTAAACCAACCAACACTTGCATTGCCTCTTGTTCCTTAGGTTCATTGTCAATATCCCTCATCTCCTCACCACTATCTAAGATTGTTTTCACAACCTCTAAAATAGGTGAATATTGTGTAATTACCTCTTGTTCATCTATTTTCTCCTTTTTTCTTCTTTTTGTGCATCTTTATCCTCAGGTTCCTTTTGAGTTCTCTCTTCATCTTCCTTTGTACTCTTCTCTCCTTCAACCTTACTTGACTTAATAGGTGACTCTATAGTTGAGTCTCTCGGCTCATCCTGACCCTCAACATCCAAATTGCTAGAGTCATCAATTGTCACATCAATTGGACTGTCAATTTCCAGATCAACAATGCTTACTGTTAGATATTTTTTCTTTTGGTTCTGCTCCAGTCTTTTTAGGCTCAGATGTTCCTTCATTAGTCTTCTTCTCTTTTGGAGCAATCAATCCAAAGATTTCCTTCTGAATCCTAATACTCTATTGTACTAAAATTTCAATATCATGTTTAAAAATAACATAACCTCTCTGTTTAGGAATGAATTTATGCTTATACTCTTCAATTCTCTATGTTTCTTAGTCATCTTAGGAATGACTTGAGCTAATGTGCCTTCTCTGATTTGTCTCTCAGTTGTGAGTGCAAATTCCCATTTTCTAGATAGAAACTCATATAACACACTCAGCACATTGTTTCCTATCTCTATAGGAGTTGACTTGAAGGTTCACATCATATCTAGTAGTGGTTCTTGAACTTTGTGCTTATCTTCTAACTTTAATTTCTCATATTTGATAAAGTTAAAACCATATAACCTTGTGGAATTTCTCAAATTCTCACATACCTCATTAATATCAGTGGGTCTCTTGAATGGTTTTGTTGGTATGTTGTTGGGTTCATCAATTTCAGTCTTTTCTTCATCACTTTCCGAATCTAGATGAAGTTTTCTTCTAGGTCTCTTTACTTGTAGGCTCGGCACAGCCTTTGTTGCAAATTTAGTGTTTGATCCAGAACTACTCTCTCCAACCTTCTTCTTTGCATATACATTAGTTTGCACTGCTAGATATGTAACAGTAGATGCCCTTGTCCTTGGACAATTGGCAATGGGAGGGGTAACTTTAGGTTTTTCTTTACTCATATTGGTTACCTTGGCTACTACTGGCTTCTTTCCTTTTGCCTTAACAGTAATCTCTTCTTCAGATTCACTAACTTATACTTCTTCTTGTTTAGATACATCTTCTCCTTGTCCAGTAGATATTCCTAGAGGTGCATCCTGTAGTTCCTCATCACTCAGCAATCCAACCGTATTCTTAATCCAACCATCTTCTTCATATTTTTCACAATCTTTTTCCTCTTTCTCTCCATGGTTCCTGCCTTAAGATTTGAATGGATATCTTTGCGTTAGCTTCATCATAATTTCCAAATCTCTTTTCTTTTGTATCAATCTCCTCTACTAGGAGTGTTGTGATAGCTGTTGATGTTTCATCATTGTTAACTTCATAGGGAAATGGCTCCAGCCATGATACCCTAGGTGACATAGCCTAAATGTATGTGTAATCTATGTCAACTAGAAAACATATCTCCTCATAATGCTTTTCCACAAGTGAACTAGGGATTCACTCCTCAACATCATTCTCTTTTTGAATTCTACAAAGTAGTTTCCCATAATACTACTGAAATTATTGCCTAATTGCTTAATACATTCACTAATATGTACTGTAATAGGTCTATCCTTCTTCCAAACAATATTTCCCAGTGTAGGAAATGACTTATGTACATAGAATAATATGCAAAATAGTAAAGAGCCAAACTTACATGATGATCTTTTAGCTTTTCTGATCAATAGTAAGTTCTCGGCTAGTTGTGTCAATTGCAACTTGGCAAGGTTGTAGGTGTGATTCTTCTTAACTATCTTCCATGCTTGGTCCACAACTGTGCAAGGAACACTATCCAGTCGATAGAACTTGTGTGCAATCACTCTCACTCCAAATTCAAGTTCTAAATCTTCAATTATAGAGATAGTCATACCTCTATTGTTCCAAACAACTCCAGTGTTAGCTTCTATCTCTTCTTTACTTTGATCTCTCATTGTTCATTTTCTGCTGATAACAGGATATCCAGTTACTCGATGAATAATATCTTTAGTGATCCTAACTCGTCCATTATCTAGCCACATATTCATATTATGAACTCGGCTTAGAACAACCTTGATCCATTCATCCTTAAATTTTGGTGGAAAATCTAGGGCACAAGTTAACCCTTTGTCGGCTAAATACTTGAATTCATCTTTCAGAACTCTATTTTTGCATAACTTTTTGTAGGATTTCCTCAATTATCTATCACCTACTTTGCCAATATTAACCATGTAATAGGATCTAACATCATGGATCATAAGTACCTTTGGTGGGATAGATGAGAGGGCTCCATTCAGATCACCTAAAATTTAAATTTTGGTAATGGCTCAAAAGTTAGGTGGTGCACATGCATCACTTCTTACTATCTTAATTTATTTCAGCTCCTCCTCCATTCCTTTGGCTGGTGTGAAAGAACTTGCAGCCATAATCTATGAAATTAGGGTTCAAAAATGAAGAACAGGGTACCTCGGCAAGTAACACTTCACATTGTTCAACTTAGGGTTGCCGAAGGCACACTAACAAGATTTTCAAAACAATACTTTACCAATATCAATTCTACAACGTATTTGATCGCTCTGTGAATTATGAAAATCACAAGGTAAAATGAATAATAAATTATTCATCCTTATATTGAATCAAAAGGTCAAAGTAGATAAGCAATAAATATTATGCCTATTAGGTTAGTGCAAGCCAACTATCATTGGCTGACTAACACAAGTTGCATACTACTCGGCTTACCATACTCGGCCATCACACAACTTACTTGGCCAACCAACTTGGAACCTATAGTGCAGTTAACTCTTCTTGGCATTTGTCACAAACATGTCCTAGTGCATCTCAACATATGCAGATATGGACTTTGGCACATTTATATGTTAGGAACTGATGTAAGATTTGAAATTTAAATGTAGTTCCTTACATACCTCTATTGCTCAGTTATAGATGGTGTGATCACCTAATCCATTGGATTGGGTGACCTCGGCTTTAGTTGATTCACTATTGCTTGGCTTTGTTTTCCTTACCCATGTCTGGTTCATTTGTGCTCTTATTTCTTCAACAGTAGGAGCAGGAACTCTTGTCCTACACTCTCTCTTAGTGTGACCTATCTTCAAATAGCTAAAACATACTAGTCTTCCATTCATCCAACTCTTAGATTTCCCTCTAAAATGTGTCTTTAAGCAATCTTCAAGTTCATGTCCATATTCTTCATAGTAATGACAACTTTGGCTTGTGTTATAATCCCAGTTGTAAGTGTTGCCTTTCCTAGGTGCTTTTGTTTGTATCTTCGATGTCCATTTTTGTTTGGCATTCAATCTATAGTCTTGTGCTTTATGACCATGTTTCTAACACTTGTAACAATTACCATTAAATCTTGGTTTGGTAGATGCTTCACTTGCTTCAGCCCAACATTCTTGTGCTTTATTTCCAAATTTCTTACAATTAAAATAGTAACCATTGAACTTAGGTTTAGGATTGGACTTACCTTTCTTGCTTCAAAAAAAAATTTATGTATGACCTGGTTTTCCACAGTGGTGGCAAACAGGCTTGTTGTGCTTTGTATTTGCATTCCTTCTTTCACCACTCTTAGATGATTCTCCTTTCACAGTCGATGTCTTTGGTTCAGTGTGACCTAATCCAGAAGAATCCTTTCGCCTTCTTGATGCTTCCATCAGATTCTCAAAATGAGTCAAGGCTTCATTAGGTTTATTCAACCTTTCATTCAGTTCCTTCTCAGATCTCAAATCATCTTTCAATTGATTGTTCTCAGAACTCAGATTCATCATTTCCATATGTTTCCTACTAATCTCCTGATTTGCAAGTTGCAGTTGATTTTCCATGTCAACCTGATTGATTGTCATCATTTGCACATCATGTGTCCTTTCATCAAGTCTGATAGTTATCACTCTTTTATCTTCTTCTTCCATAGCTTTGTCATCTTCAGCTTTCTTCTTTTGTTCAACTACTTCACATAGTCTCACTGTCTACATTTCTTGTTCTCTTTTCAAGTTTTTGACTTCTTCACATAGTACATTGTTCTTTTCCAGTAGATCTGCAATTGCTGCATTACTCTTAGTAGAATCTCCATTCTGAAATAGATTTGTAGTGTTATCTTCCTGGTAATGAGTATCATTCATTTGTTTGGCCAAATCTTTCCTAACTATTAATGATTTCTTCAATTCATGTCTTGCTATCTCAAGCTGATGTAATGCTAGCTGAATCTCGATCTTCTAATTCTTAATGACTTTACCCAACTTGTAAATCTCCATCTCAAGATCTATACTCTCAAGATGATTAAAATCTTTTTTAGGAGAATTGTGCTCTGATACCAATTGTTGGAAGTACAATAATGGGGAAAGAAAGATACTGAGAGGGGGGTGAATCAGATCTTAAAACTTAACCACTTAAAACAATTAATCCACATTCATACATATATGAATTTATCCTAACATTAGATAGTATCCACAACATAAAATATATAACTCATAACACATAATTTTGGTAACCTAGAAACCCAAATAGGTAAAATTGGGGTGGGGATGACACCCACAAAATATTCACTATTGCAGCAATAAAGTGTGCATGTTAGGGCTACAAGAGTTTGATTACAAAATGAAATCTATCTGGTTAAAGGTCTATTCGGTTAAGAACTAAAGATCATTACAATCTACCTTTTCAAAGGATTTTAACTTACAGTAAAGGAAGCACTCGGCTAAGAGATTTAAAACGGTCTACTAGAACCACTCTGTTAAGAAATTTCACCTGATACACCTGTTATAATGTTTCAAGTAGTGATCCTTCGTTATGCACTCAGATGTTGATGATGGATCTGCTCTTTCCTATACCTTCTTTGATCTCACAATTTGATATGTCTTTACTCTGCTTTTCACTGCTTTGTCAATCTACTTGATCTAGGCTTCTTCACAAAATAACTCACTGTTCATCTTTCATGAACAACAACCATTCTCTGACACTCAATATCTCTCTCTCTCTCTTTGTCTCTTTGTCTTCTAGGGATAGAAGCAATCTTATATGTCTTTTCAGATCTTGCATCGAGATCTAGATCAACGATCAAGATCTATTATTTATGCCCCCAAGGAATTCTAATTTTTTGATTGGCTCCATGCCATGCATAGTATAAAACAATTAAATGCATAATTAACTCAGTAGACAAATATTAAATGAGTACATATGTCAGCCCAAATCTCATACAAGTCAGCCTAAACATTTTACATCAAAGGTTGAGTCAATCCTTACATGTATGCAAAAACTATTTTGCTTGGCACTTAACATCTCTGTCGTTTGGCACTTAATATTCTACTCATCTTGATATGATGTAACTTGGCAACCTAAAACTTGCTCAATAATGTTTCTCAGCCTTGAATGTTTAGCTCGGCCACAGTGATAACCAACTAAAACTACCTAAGTAAATGACTAAGTGTTGGTTACTAATCATCAACAAAACTTAGGGATTAACAAGTATGTTCTACTTTATTTTGTTGGAAAGTTGGTTTTTCTCTTACAAAATGACTAATATTGTCCTTAAGACCTTTCCAAGGTAACCTTTCTATAAATTATTTGTAGGTTTTGAAATAGCTTGGATGTCTTTCTAATATTGTCGCATATAAAAATCTCTCAAGATCTTTTCCTTTAGTTTTCATTTGGGCACTAGGTATATCCTACATTTATAATAGATGGTTTCATCCATTGCTTTATATCGGTCATCTTTAATTATCCCATTAGTTCACTTGCAAAGGTGTTCTTGGAATACTCTGCTAGAAGGTGAGCCTTCCAACCATTTAAGATTAGAATGAGCAAATAGTTGGTTTCCAAGATAGGCCATCAAAAACCACATTCCTTTTTCCTTTCACATATTCAATATAAAAATCATATGCTTGGATCTTACTAGTGAGTTTTCGTTGACGTTCATAGAGGTCCTTTTGGTCCAAGAAATACTTCAAACTATTATGATTTTTCCTTACTAAAAACTTTCCACCAACTATATATTGTCAAAACTTGGTCATGTATGACCAGAAAAAGGGAGAAAATACATATCTAGGTAACCACAAAACTCTAAACAATATGCAACCCCATCTAATCTAACATTAGAGCCATTGAAATGGGAAATCAAAACATATGCAAACAAAACATAAAATCCCCTTCAAATGATGCTCAAATGCTCTCTTTTCTTCTCCATAGAGTTGATTATTGTTGTTCTTTGCCAATGACAAGATTGCACAAAGATTCAAAATCCAAGTTGATAACAAGAATACTAAGAGGTAGTGGTTCAAACTTGAATGAGAGGATTGAATCTCAATTTATAGAAATCGGAGAGACAATTTGCAGAATTAGAAAGGAATGCACAAATTAGTATGTATAAATAAATGCATAATGGAGGGGGGGAAAAAAATTAATAGGAAAATGGAATCATAATTAGGGGGAAATGGATAGGGAAAGGTGAAAGAGCTCATGGATCAAATTAATAGGATATGAAGCGCAATTAGAGGAGATAAAAAATTAGGTGGATTTATAAGGGATTTATCCAATTAAGAATTCAATATTCCTCATAAAAGAATAATTAGCATTTATGAAATCCTAAAATTTCATAAACTAGAAATTAGCCAATTAATTAATTAGAGATTAATTAATTGTGGAGACTTAGGATAAAGAATGAATAAATATAATTTATTCATAAAGGCTAGGGATAAATTTTAGGTCATTCATCCCAAGAGGACAAATGTGAGGCCTCACCCCAACCCATCATAGCTTTACTGCTCGATCACACTTTGATACTTTATGTTTTGATACATTGATACACTTTTTGATTATCCTAATAGAGACTTGAGATATTATGTTATGATGATGATTATATTGTGTGGATT